>JAEAOA010001459.1:297500-870761 GCA_016746295.1 Potamilus streckersoni
AATAATGTCACGTATGTCCTTTGTTTATATATAAACATGCTAAAGGGTCAAATATTTGCTAAAATATTATCAAACAACCAGCATAGCGTCAAACAAACTTATTTTTGCTTTTCTATGCAGATTTATATATTTTCTATTATTTTTGGCCTTTCCAACTGAAAGAAATACATCCGATCAATATCTGATCCACTTCTTTCTTTTAGAAACCAGGACGCAATCTGAGGACAGACAGCTTTTGTCCAGATTCAGTTTAAAATAGTTTACCGAATCTCGCGTATCACTAGCAGAATTTTAAAACATCACGTTTTTTCTGGAGTGTTTAATTTTTAGCTTTTTGTTCGAGCAATCCATGATGAAATTTGTTGTTTTGCAGATCCGACGATACCCTCAATCCTTTCTCTAAGACTTTTATATGCCCCTTTCACATCCCGTATTTGTCTAGCACCCGATGCCACTATCGACAAGTTCAATTTGTATTTCTGCTGTTTCGAAACAAGTTTAACATCTTCACGGCACAAGGCAACAATTGTTGGATGGGTGAAGCTAACACATTTGAAAGGGTCTGTTTGTCCATTTTCGACTTGGGAAGAGCATCGACCAGTTTAAATGCTATTTCGTTTTCTTTTTAGCAGCGGATTAACACTCGAGAAATGTTTGCATGTTTTAATCAATTATATGTTCTAAAGAATGTGTGTCACTTTTATTGGGATGGCGAATAGTATGGGATCAATGGAATAGCTATGAAATTAGAACTGGTGTTTTATCTGGAATTCCTCCATCAAAAAAAAAAAGAGATTCCAATTTTTTTCTTATATAACACGATCCGTATCTATAAAAGCTTCTCGTGCCTTTTGTAATTCGAATAATGACCCATGACCCTGGAAGCAGAGCAAAAGAGATCCCTCGGAAATCTTGAAAGCTCTAACTGTTAATTATGTGGCCACACAACGGGGAGTTTTTGGACAATCGCCCTTGTACTCCATCTAAGATCCAAATCGTCATTTTTTCCTTCGGCCCCTGATATTTTTTTTTATTAAAACTTAACGCTGCATTATCACCCAAATGACGGTATAATCAGAGGACTTCCTTGTTCTTCCTGCTTTTATGAACTTTTTCGGACTGGACGCATATAGCAAACCGGTTGTCCGTGTGTGCGTGAGTGTGAATCATTTTTAAGGCTTCTATCTCGATAACCTATTTTCGAATTTACTTCATATTTGAAAAAAAATATCATTATATTCTGTTTCCAGCGTACCACAACTACTCTTCAGTCCTGCTTTTAATCGGCACTTTGTAGCCATGATTGTGCTGATACACCATTAAACTTTATACATACACAGTCCTATGGGGTAAAAATAAGGAAGGGGACACACATTGGTTAATGTTTTGGGTTTAATTTGTATCATGTATATTTTCAAACTCCTAACTCATTTATTTTCATGTGTAAACTATAATTTGATAACGATTTCCCATTTTCCCATTACCACTTCTACAAAAGTATATGGAGACATATTTTGGATAAAGGTTTTTGTTACCATTTCTAAATTCCTTACATTTCGATGACCTCGGATTCAAGTCATCTTGATATATTAATGTTGTCTTTGAGAACGCGTTGCCACAATGTATAACCAGCTAAGTATGCCAAATTTAAATATAATCAGGCAGGCCCGGCCCTAGGATGTGCACGGTTCAAGGCAGGATGCAGGGCCCAATGCAGATGCAGGGCCCAAGGCAGCAAGCGATGGACGCGGGGCCCCAAGCAAAGAAATTGCATTGCAGAGAAGCGCGGGGCAAATCGCTTACCTCGTTCGCCTTGTCCTAGGGTAAACTAACTGCGGTTGGTCCTCTGCTTGATTTCATGCGTCAGTAATGTATGTTATGCCTACAGTAGCTTAATACTTCCATGTTCGCTTTTTTCTCGACTATAAATAGCTTTAAAAAATAGTTTTGTTCTATTTTACGGAAGAAAAGAACCCTTTGTATCTATAATTTTAGCTGAATACTCGCATCCTTTTTTTTGGTTCCGATGGCACCTGAATTTTGATTATTACCTCCGCACCAGACACACACACACACACACACTTTTATTCTTGAAGTAGGTGGTACAGATTGACAGCAAACGGCGTGTGTATTATAGTAGAACGTCTCTTCGTTAACAAACTCGACTCAAATAACGTCATCCCATTCATAGCAGTCTCCAGAAAAAAGTTTATGATATAAATGATAGAATGTTTTCTACATTTTTATTTGTTTACTTGTTGGCTGGTATGTTTGTTTGCTTCTTGACTGATATATGTACTTGCTTGCTGACTGGTATGCTTTTGTTTAAGATTGCTAAGACGAGGATGCTTACAATGTAAATTGTAGAAGTTGTTCATTTTAATTGCAACATTCTTAAGATAATTTCCTATCTATATTGATGATCGAAAAAGTTATGAATATGACCTTGCCCGAGGGTCAAAGGGGTGAGAGTGTGACACAGAGTTAACTGTCTCAGCTTTAAGCCAACCATGAGGACAATCTGTCAAGGGTTTAGAAACAAAACACTTGAATCAAAATTACAACCTAAAAGTGACAGGTATGTCTTGCTTTTTCACTAAGGTGGATTTGACAGAAGTTGTCGTACGAGGTTTATCGGTCACTGCTTAATACTGCGACTGAGTTGTATTTATTTCACCTTGCAACACGTGCATTTGGAATCCACTGACCCACACGTGTTTCACGAGCAAACACAATATATTCGACTGAAAAGCATGCAAGGGAACTTTCCTTGGCATCATACTCGTCGTTTACTAACAAACACCATAAAATTGAAGAAAAAGAAAAGATAGTAAAAAAAAAATGTTCAATGTGTCTGGATTTGTCATAAAATAGCATCATACCAAAGACTTACAAAAATGGTACTAACAGCGGCCTCGCTTGACGCTCAGCATTAGAGGTTAGTGTTAGGACTGGAAGGCCTGGTTTCAGAATAATGTGACTGGGTGGGACATCATGCTACATGTCTGTGGCATGATGCCCCAGTGCTAGACATCACTATAAACTGCCACACTGCAGACATCGTAGCGATATGACTGAAAAATTGTTAAAGCTACGTTAAAAATTATAAATACCACCCCATAAAATAACAACATTAACGTAAGACTAATACATTATATACTGTGTAGCAGTATTCGACGTAATAGTGAGAAAATGTCTAATCTCCTTTATATTATTGCAAAAGTATTTCAGTTTTAATGAATCTGTTTTCTTCCATAAAATATGCGAACAAATACAACTGCCTTAAAAAACAGAACTCGAATACTTGCCATCACCACCTGTCCGTTGAAAAAAAAAAAAAAAGACAAACTAAACAAATAAGCAAGGTATGGCGGGCATGGACTAGTATAACTCTTTACACGCTTTGCACCTTCATGGCGGAAAGTGCCGGATTTAGATCAAATCAGGCCCTGTGCTAGTTAAGTTATGAAGCCCATTACTTGGGCCCTGAAGGGGGAAGGGGTAGGCCCGATAGGCATACACAGGTAATAAGGCATATATACTCAGGAAATTTAGGAGTAGGTAAAAAAGCTACAGTCTTTTAAAAAATGCATCGCAATTTTCTTTACACTTAGTATAAACGGGTTAGTGTTTAGGAATGGTCGGCCTGGTGTCAGGATAATGTGACTGGGTGGCGGACATGATGCTACATGTCTGTGGATTGATGCCTCAGTGCTAGACATCACTATAAACTGCCACACTGGAGACATCGTAGCAATATGAATATATAAGTTTTAAAAGCACGTTAAAAATCCAAATCACACAGGTTAGCAGTAGCAGTAGTGGTAGCAGTAGTGTAAGATAATCGTACACATCGTTAAACGGGTTGTAATGTCTTTGACCGCTCAGAGTTTCTTTTGCAGACAATAGATGCGTAACTATTACTGAAGTCACTCTCCGTTTTTCCTTCCTTTTGTTAAAATAGTCGTTCTTATCTGAGCCTGCCTTCATTTCATTGATTTCCCCTTTACTGTATACATTTATTACTAATGTTTTCTTTTTATTTAGGTTTGCATGCTAATGTGCTAACCTGCTGACATCGTGGCTCGGAATGGTACATGTGTACAAAAAGAAACAAGGTCCATCTTCGTCATGTAATATACAAACATGCCAATGCAAGGTATTTTGTTTTAAGAGCGTCAATTCAAAGTATGATAACGTTTTCGGTTCTTCAAATATATCAAACCTATCGAATTTTTGTTAAAAATGTATCTAAATAAACAAATGAGTCTGAAAGATTAAGTGTTTTCCATATATTTGATTAATAAAGAAACACTGGCGATATTGAAATTGTTACAATGTATTTTCAAGTTTACCGAAAGACCGAATATTAAGCATACACACGAAACTTTACAAAATGAACGATAAGCTTGGCTTGCCAGAGACTGGTGTACTACTCCAGACATTTAAAGCTGAATGAATATGTGGTTTTGTTGATATATCCCGATATAGTACAAACTAGAGAGAGAGAGAGAGAGAGAGAGAGAGAGAGAGAGAGAGAGAGAGAGAGAGAGAGAGAGAGAGAGAGAGAGAGAGAGAGAGAGAGAGAGAGAGAGAGAGAGAGAGAGAGAGAGAGAGAGAGAGAGAGAGAGAGAGAGAGAGAGGAGAGAGAGAGAGAGAGAGAGAGAGAGAGAGAGAGAGAGAGAGAGAGAGAGAGAGAGAGAGAGAGAGAGAGAGAGAGAGAGAGAGAGAGAGAGAGAGAGAGAGAGAGAGAGAGAGAGAGAGAGAGAGAGAGAGAGAGAGAGAGAGAGAGAGGAGAGAGAGGAGGGAGGGAGGGAGGAGGGAGCGGCAGAGGAGGGAGGGAGGGAGGAGGGAGCGGCAGAGGAGGGAGGGAGGGAGGAGGGAGCGGCAGAGGAGGGAGGGAGGGAGGAGGGAGCGGCAGAGGAGGGAGGGAGCGAGAGAGAGAGAGAGAGAGAGAGAGAGAGAGAGAGAGAGAGAGAGAGAGGGGACTATGTGGCTGACTTTTTGAAGTTTTAAAGCACCTATCGCACGCGTTCTATGTATATATCTATTCAAATACGCACATTCCGCAACCACGTAGAGAGAGAGAGAGAGAGAGAGAGAGAGAGAGAGAGAGAGAGAGAGAGAGAGAGAGAGAGAGACTATATGGCTGACTTTTTGAAGTTTTAAAGCACCTATCGCACGCGTTCTATGTATATATCTATTCAAATACGCACATTCCGCAACCACGTGTATTCATATGATCCAAGTGTCTAATTTTCTCATGTAGGAACCATTTAATTTTCGGGGTGTGGGTGTACAGGGTTGGTGATTTTTTTTTTTTTAAATGGCTCTCAAAATAGCTTTAAAAACAAATATTTGTGCTCTGATTCATAAAACAAATGTAAAATCCGTTCAGTCTGATCGAAAATAAAAAAATTATATTCTGGCAGGAAAGAAAATCCTTCTCAGAAAATGAAATCGTCGATCTCTAAAATCTTCCTAACGAAAATGAGTAAGGTATCTCTTTTTATACATAACATTTCTCATTTAGATATCGCTTTGTTACCAATTAACGTAAAAAGCAATAACTGCAGAGAGTTTGAACTTAGACAGTTTTTCGTTATTAGATGTTAGTAAACTCCTCAAGCTCACGGTAAAAAACCTGGGGAAAAAAAGACGAAAAAAGTTGTTTTTTTTAGATAAGCTCTTCTAAATCAATGAACACGTAGATGTAATTTTTGAACAACGCGCCATCGTAGTTGTCGTGTGCCCAACTTGTCAAAGTTAATTCTGGCATTACACATCTATTCTAAATTTAACTACTTTGTATGTATGTATGTATGTATGTATGTATGTATGTATGTATGTATGTATGTATGTATGTATGTATGTATGTATGTATGTATGTATGTATGTATGTATGTATGAATAGTAACATTAAAGCATATTTACCATTTTTCTTTTGAAAAATCGTCTCGATCAGTTTGTCTTGATTGCGCTTTTCCGGTGTAATAGACAAGAATACATCGGGATTAGAACTCATTGTGATAATTACAGTAATGTTTAAAAACGACATAACACAATAATTTTAAAATTATTTTCTATTTGTGGTGATACCCCTACATAATTCTGATTTTTCTAATCACGCTTCCACTTCCAACACAAAAATCCATCATATCCATGTGTTGTCCTGGATAAAAATATTGATAAAGATTTTACGCCAACAAACAACAAACATTTGAACAATAACAAAAAGTATATCCATATTTCATTTAAAAGTTAGTGTTTGTGTTATCAGGTTGAGTCACACCCACCCACGCTAGCGCATATGGCAATATCAACAAATCTGGGACTACTTGCGACACACGATACAATGTTATAACCTTTGGAATTCCATTCATAGCCGGCTTGGATTTCGTTTCGCAGTGTACACTGGCATAAGGAAGTGAATCACACTTATTGCCCTTTTACTTACCAGTGTACCAGTTTGATGAGTGACAGCAGAGATAGTATAACAGATAAAATTGTTTAGTAAAAGAACGTTCTTGCTCTCTAACTATAAGAATAATTGTCATCAGTGATAAAACATACATACATACATACATACATACATACATACATACATACATACATACATACATACATACATACATACATACATACATACATACATACATACATACATACATACATACATGCATGCATGCATTCATTTATACATTCTGGTGGCCTAGTGGTTAGAGCTCCAGCGGAAAAAAAAAAATGAAATTGCATACCTGCACATATAGAATATGACGTCCCACTGCATAAGGTAAGACGTTATTTCTTGCAACAAAAACAAAACAATCAACACCCCTCCAAACTATTTTGTTTAATTTTAAATATTGATACAGTTCGTCCAAAAAAATTAGTTCAACACAAAATACGATAGAATTTGGTCTCAGTTTGTCGAAACTCCTTTGAAACAGCGACTGTTTTACCCCTAGCAACCTCTGACTTTTGTAATAGTATGCAAAGTTTCCATTCATGGTAAACATAATTGGTGTCCCGAGTCATCAAACAAGACTCCGTCGTTTTCTTCTTACTGGGCATAATAAATGTAACAGGAAATTTAACTACGTTAGTAGTAGCAGTAGTGGTGGTTGTTGTTGTAATAGGATTCAACGTCCTTTATCAGCACAAGGTAGGTAATACATGGCGGTCAATAAATATATAATTGGTGGAGAAAAAAACCTGGAAAAATCCGGGAAGAACCACAGACCCACGAGAAGTTACTGACAGGCTTTCTCACGTACCCTCGTACTTTAGACCCTTGGGCCACTCGGAGTCCCATGGTGGTTTGTCTTAGTGATCGCGTGGTCGCGGTGGAAGAGCAGCAGCAACAACAGTAGTAGTAGTAGTAGTAGTAGTAGTAGTAGTAGTAGTAGTAGTAGTAGTAGTAGTAGTAGTAGTAGTAGTAAAGTATTTGTATATATCTATAGTGCGGTTCCTGGCAAGCTGCCATCTCCTTGTCTAGACTTCTGAATTAAATGCGTACAAAGTTCCTAACACGACCTTGTTATTCTCCTCTGCGACTCATGAACCGGAAACCCTAGGGGGCTGCCGTTTATGGTCCCTTCTATGCTGGTATGCAAACGAAGCGTTGTTTATAGCTCAGGACGGAAAACCATAGAGATTTGCCAGATATCACCCCTACCCGTTGCTATGCAAATGAACTCTCGTTTATAGAAACCCTAGGGAGCCGCTGGACATCACCCTACCCTTTTCATATGCAGATGAAGTTCCAATTTGTTAGATGAGCAGTAACATTAAAGTCACATGTAGGAAAACTTAGATGTGCTTACCTAACTGACAGGTTGCCGTTTGCCTTAACCCTGTTTTGGTGCAAAGCAACTTATATTTTCCACCTACTTTTATTTTAAATTCAGATTTAATATTTTGTTAATATCTATAATGAAAAAATAAAACTGAGATAGATTTATAATTTTATGACGGATAGAGACAAAGAAAATATTTATATCTAATGATGTATTTTGGCCACTCTTAAATTATTCCAGTTTAGTTTCTAAGTATCAAAATTGGTATATTAAATAAATAATTTATTTTTTATAATTAGCAAATCTTTATTAATGTATATCTAATAAAAAATGTAAATTTTAGTCGTGTATCTTTTATATATAATTTATAAAGTGGTTTTCAAAAAGACGGTGCAAATTTCCTATGCAAATCAAACTGTCATCTTATATTTTTCATTTCTCTCAATAATGTTCTTAAATAACCAAATGAATGACACCAATATACTTTCACATTGTTTGGCAATAAAATGGTAGCTTTTTAAGAAAGCGTTTTTTTTTTTGTTGTTGTTGTTGTAATATTCCTTTATAGGATACTGGTATTCTTTTTATTGGGTGTGGGGGTGATGGGATGCTTGATTTTATTTTTTATAGTAAAAGAGTACTTCCTTATTGGAATGTGTTTCTTACTATCACACAAATTATAACATAATCATGTATCCGACACTTACAAGGTAATGAGAACAAACATTGTATCCAACACCCACAATATAATGATAACAGAATGTTGTATCCGAAACGTACAGTATAATGAGAACAGAATGTTGTATCCGATACGTACAGTATAATGAGAACAGAATGTTGTATCCGAAACGTACAGTATAATGAGAACAGAATGTTGTATCCAAAACGTACAGTATAATGAGAACAGAATGTTGTATCCGATACGTACAGTGTAATGAGGACAGTGTGCCTGCTACTGCCGGACTATTGCTTTTTCAGTCTAATTTAGTCAGGATATTCGTTTAAGCCTGAAACCAGGAATGGTAGACGATAATACGAGAACGCAAGACTAATTTTATCGATACTAGCATTTCATCTTTATTGATTCCTGGTATAGTCGTAGTTGGGGAGGGATGGGAGGCGTATGGTGCACCGAACACAATGCGTTATCTAAAACAAACAATTCTAATTGGTCTAAAATGATCGATTGGACATCCTTCTCAGATCAAACGTGAATTTTAATTGTCTGGCATAGATACATTCCATTGTTGATAGGATTGACTGGACTCAAAAACTAATTTGTGCACATTTCTTTATCATAGTTAGCTGTAAACGAGAGGAGAAACGTGAGTGAACAGACAGACAGACAGACAGACAATGTTTTAGCAAGATTTATCCAGCGCGCATCATTCATTGGGAAAGTACGCCAGAGATTTTATGGTACGCAGTTAAATGGTACTGCATTAAGTGAAATTCAAATTGACCAATCCCATCGAGATATCACTAAATGGCAAATTCTCCAAAGTTTTACTACTAACAATAGGCAAAAAATAGATGTCCTACCACTTATGTTCTCGTGATTACAAACACATTTGTATGCGGTTATAAAATTTGATGTGTGGGTTCACATTTGAACTCGTCACATATAAAAGGTACTTGTAGGCAGAAATTACCTACATGTACTTTTTCATATTATTTTTAATATTTTAATTTTTTATTGAATATTTTAAATTGTGGTTCACTTACATTTACAAGTTTCCTTGTCACTGTTGAACGTATGTCATTAAAAACAAGAGCTCTATTTTCACCTTTAGCACTCTATAAGCACCAATCAACAGTAAACTTAAATTAATAACCTACTTTCTTGTTGTTTTTTAGATTAGGTACCGGTGAAACAGGCGAGACTTATCATTTTAAAGATTTCACTGTTGTCCAAGTTTGAATTGTAATCGTGAAAGAAGATAAAAACTTCAGAAACACATTAACATTCGTTTGGATTAATTTAGTGAATCGGAAATATGCAGTCACACTTAAGATGGTTTGATTTTATGAATCGGAAACACTGCAACACTTTATGGATTAATTTCATGAATCGTAAACACAATTATCCGTGTTTCATTAAATTTCATTCACGTCCTCTGAGTTCTTTTCAATATAAAACGTCATTGTTATCGTTATTTTTTTGTGTTAATCAGGAAATCTAACAACAGTGTGTTTTACAAAATGCTTACCAATCTCTGACCTATTCAACAAGTTCATCATGTGCCTGCTCTTTCTGGAACATCATTTGTATAAAAGGTAGTTGTTGGTCTATGTAGGAAGTTCACGTTTACCAGATAGGAGCAACATCGACCTTTCTCTTAAGTCCAAACGTATTAAGCAATTTGAATTCTCCGTTAGGCGAGGGGATAGGGTGAGGTGGGTACCCAAAACAACACAAAAAATTCTTGCCTGATATAAAAGTACACAGACCAGGATCTGTTGCCTGCATATAAATATCAGGTCAAATAAAACATGCATACTTAAAAAAATATATTTTTAACGGAGAGTGATTTTTGAATAAAGAAAATTGATAAATAAAAATCAATACTGCGTTGATAGGTTCATTTTCATGAATTACAAATATAAAATGGCTATCCGTGGGTTCCATTTTCGGGCTCTGCCATTGTGAGTATGTGAGAAAGAAGGCTGCCAGAAACATCCCGTGGATACTGTAGTTCTTATTGGTGTTTTAGCTGGTTCTTCCTTCCTCTACCGGTCATACTGGCTGACATGTAGACTCTATCTTGCACTGAGAAATAGCGTTAATCTCCACCCATCCCCAAAACAAACAGACATGCACGCATGTACGCGCGCACACAAAACATACTACATATTCCCGCCAAAAACGCGATTTAAAAATTAAGTTCTCCAGCACAAATTAATAACCGTACTCCTCTAGTGTGTCCATTTTTCACAATATTACAAAATATCACATAAACATTTTCAGCAAACTGGTCTACATAGTTATTTCAATAACACTAGTTGTGAACTTTTAGAACTGCAGACGTAGGTGGTTTTGTGAAACTGGGCCATGAAAATTAACAGTGTAAGAAGTTCTATTAAAGTCAGAAATCCCATATCTCCACCATGGACGTCCTATTTGAGCTAAAAATATCGTTTTGTTCCTGTCGATAAACGTGACTTTTATACAAATCGACTTGAAATTGGACTGGACAATTTTAGTTTCCTTAAACTTTGTATTTTCTCTTGTTATTCAATAGTATGGGACAAAGGTTACATGATTTTAGCAAAGGTGGGTCCGAATTGAACAACAATAAGATCTCCAACTTCCACACACGTTATCCACCCCATAAAAGGTTTAGTGCCTTTGGCAGTGTTTTTTTTTTTTTTTTTTTTTTTTGACAGTAACTGTCCTTTGTGAACTACACGGGAAAAATACCGCAAAACATTAGTAGTACTATACAACGGATATTGAAGGTGTTAGACATTTCCCACTGTGATATAAACAATACAGGAGACACATTGTCGTTATATCACCACTTATATAGTCTAAGTAAGCCAGCTAGCAGAATATAATACAAAAACTCCAGGAACAAGGATATAGTCAAAATTGTATATGCGAGATTTTAATGGAAACTTTTTTTTTTTATGGCAACAATTTGAAAAAAGAAAAATTAGTAGAGGGTATGTGGTGCAAGATGTTGGTTTCTGTATCAATGTTATGCACTCCTTATAATATAGATTAAAACATATTGGTTATAAAAGTTTCGACAAAATGAAAGAAAAAAGATAAAAATGAAGTTATCGGTGAAGCCTGTACAATAACCATCATCCCAGGATTTTCAAAAACAGTGACCCCGCAGAGTAAAACATTACCTACATCCAAAACCCACCGTTCCTTTCTTCGTACATGCTTTCTTCTAGGCTGCGTATGTTACATAGAGGTGGTTCGGTGTAAGAGTGTGATCGTCTGTGCGTAAAATATCGTGAAAAGTGGTCATTAATCAAAATTTTGAAAAGATGCTTCTTGACTTTAAATAATTGCAATTTCCGATTAGATGGACGGGTTTATTTTTGTTCCCATCGCTGTACAATGTGGTTGATAACCGAGAACATTAATTTACAAGATAAGAATATATATATATATATATATATATATATATATATATATATATATATATATATATATATATATATATATATATATTTGAAAGAAAGCTATCACTGGCTGACCGTAGAAATTAAAGGTTAGAAAAACTCGCCTTAATATGCATTTAGAAAAGTAAAAATTCTACTTCAAAACCGTTCTTGCGAGAAAGTTTAATCAACTATCTTTCGGGTGCATCCAATAAATAACGTTGGACGGTTACTATAGAGGCTACTTTATTGAATATCGAATGGATAATGGATCCGAGGTACATCGGAGCTATTTTTTTAAAATTCAAAACTAATTCTTAAAAGCAGAAGTAATATAGTTTCAAAATGGAACTATTTCATGAACTTGTAGAGATTTATTTATAACGGTTGTTGTATTTGTACAAATAGTAGCTAAGTTATCAAAGATCCACGATCCACGAAGACCACACGTAAATACCAGTATAATAAAGAACTACGTTGCAATTCACGCTGACCGAATGTATTTGGTTATCGACTAAAGGACTACCTATATAACAAAGGACTACGTTGCAATCCTCGCAGACCAGATGTATATGGTTATCGAAGGACGGTTACAATCCCTGCTAACCACGTACCATTGTTATATAATAAAGGATTAAGTTACAAGCCACGCTGACCACGTGTGCCAAGCTCTATAATACAGGACAACGTTATAATCCACACCGACAACGTCTCCGTAGCTATTTAATAAAGGATTACTTTAAAACCCCGTCGACCTCCGGGGTATTTTTTTTTTTCGGCTTGGAAAGGATTTGTCCCCATAGTTGCAAATAAATGGACGGCTAATGTAACAGAGTAGTGGATTTTGTTCCTAAAAATTAATTAACATTAACCATTATTAAATTCATACTTCTTTTGTTCAGTTTGCTTTCAAACTGTCACCGGTATTGAAAGTATTGCTAAGCTGAGAGGAAAAAAATGCCTTTAAAATTGTATATACCTCAATTATTTGCCATTTTTATCGAATTTGCTAAGTGATTTCCTTTTACCACGGATTTTATCTGTTAACTAAGATCAAAACGTTTGCTTTCTGCTCTCAAACCTTATGACACACATTAAACAAAAGGCTTAAAAAGTTATATTAACAATAATTTTAATTTTGATGATGTGGTTAGCGTGAGTAATGAATGCAGAAGATTCCAAACTTTGATGCAAACGAATGAGATATTCAAATCAACTTGCACCTACAACATTGTAATAGGATAAAACAGTAATTAATAAACATTTATAACACAAACATGTTGCATGCGAAAAAACAACTTAGGACAATGTTTGTATGTGCGTGTGCGTGTGGAGATTTGTAAGGGACTATTAATTTCATCTCAGGTCGTTTACATGTAGCAACTAAATACGTATCAGATATATCTCGGGTAAGTGTGAACACGCCAATAGTAACTTAACAAATTTCCAAGTTGATATTTTCAGCTTTTGAAACGCCCAGTATCATCTTAGCAGATACATTTGGTTTTCTTAGTTTTCTTAACTTATTTGTTTTTTTGGGGTGGGTGGGATAGTTTTATAAGCTCATCATAACATTAGGACAATTTCGGGAAGGATTATTTCAATTATGTAATCAATTGTTCGTATTTATTATCGCCCGGACGTAATGTAAGTAGGTTGATACTACTCATCATTAATCTATCACGTAATAGGGGATAAAATAATTACAACTGGCTCTTCATAGATTAATGAATTTGATAAAACGCCATCATTTATATGGGCGATCTTTAACGACTGTTGCTCTGGTACAATTTGACAGCCTTGATACCACTTAAAATAGTGAGCGTAACAGTTGCTAAAACTTTTTTTTTTATTGGCCTGTTTCGAATGTGTCTTAAAACCTGTACACTTTAGGTTAATCAGCTTGTAAGTAAACGTTAATAAACGAATATCTATAAGCTTTTAATTGTTCACACAATTTGCGTTCCGTAGTTGTATTCAAGGTCGCCCACATTATACTCTAGCATTCTGTAAACAATGTGCCCGGTACCGCGATATCGGTCGATAAATAAACATTATTTTTATTGAATGCTCTTTATAAGTCGTTGGTTAAGAATCAGCCCTATAAGCGAATCGGGTTTTTGAATGGTAGCCGTTGGAGACATTATATTTTATGTTCGGTGAGTTAGCGTCCTTAGTAACTGCAACTGATTGAATCTCCCACTCCTCTGTTCCCGATAGACCGTTGATTGGCTTAATTGCAATCCAGGACACGCCCATTTAGTTTCGCGCCATCTGACCGTCTTACCTTCCACATAGAAAATACTCCGACTAATAAAACGACTCCCAAAACTGTCCAAAATTTAATTTATATAACTTTGTTTTCCTATGAAATATTAAACACTTTTCAATCTTATTTTTTAAAATGCAGTAGCTTTAGAAAATTTTGATGAAGTCACGTTTTATGCAATATGCGTAAGTTCGTCCTTGAGAAAGGTCAGCCCCCGCGTATGAATACTAATACATTCATGACCGTAAATACATAAGAATATCCTGTATTCTAAACGGTACAGTCTAGGCGTTGATGCCGCTATGCGGTGAGTGGTATAGTTGCAAAAATTTTAATGGGAACTAACAAATATCAACAGCTGTGTGACAGAGGTGAGGTTATTTGTACTATTTTATTGTAAGGATTAGTGTCTCTCTCATTAACATGTGTTTATGATTGTATATTTAATGTAAAGTGAATCTGCGCATCTGTGGAATGGCGAAGCCGGCATAAATTAGGCATGCCACACAAGGTCGCAGTTACAATTATTAAATTTGTAGTGAAAGTACAATATGTTGCAGAAAATCAGTATAACAGTATGATACATAACATATACTTCAACTGATATTTAATATAAAGGTATGGTTTCTATCTTTGATTTATTGTAACTTCATTGTAAAACGTCACCGGTTAGTTGGCCACGAAATCCATGCCGACTTCACGTGGGTTCGCGGTTTAACATACGTGGCAGTTTGCCAACTTACCTTTACCTTTCGCATTACTGATATTGTCGGTAGTCCTATCATTTCTAATATTTATACTGACCTATAATGATAACGTGGAGACATTAACTGTGCGTCTGTACTGAATATTTGTACGTGAAGATAGAAATATGGTGAAAGGGGGCGTGGCGTAGGCTTGGTGCGTGTACTTGTAGTATTTTACATTTACTTTTTTTTCCCCATCACTACAGGTATGTCTTCACGAAAGTGCATTAGACCCAAAGAAATGGATGGATATGAAATATATTTCGAAAATTCTGATGAGGAGTTTTACAGAACTCCAGCTATCCTCAGCGATGAAATGTGGAAAAAGTTTGAGTTAATTCTTACACCACCGAGATCACCCAACAGAGAGAGCGACTGGAATTTAGATCTAGATGTAGAGAATGAACTGTTGTCATTCAGTAGTGATGGTGATTTCTGCAACCAAGAGGCAGTAGACAACTTTATAAAGGAGTTGACAACTGACCAATCCTCCTCTCAGAATTTAAGTTCAAATTTGATCCAAGATCCCATGTGGCCGCAAGTAAATACAACTCCGCCATCAGAGTCCAAGTTGGAAAACGGACAAAACACGAAACGTTTACGGTGCGATTCTTGCTCACGTCCCACCTTTGATGTTCATGCGTCTGAGTGTGTTGATCCAGCAGCAGTTTTCCCATATCCAATTGGTGGTACCATAGCAGAAACGAAAGTTCACAGTCTTGGAATCGATACACCTTCTGATTCAGGTACAGTATTTTGTCAAATTTGCTTGCAGATTCCATATTCACAATGACATTAAAGATTTTCGTTTTTTTTTTCAAGCAATTTTGAGAATTTCATTATCACTTTTAAAAAGGTTTTTGTTAAACTGCATTTGTGGTATTTGAAAATGTTTTTATCTAAGCAGTGTCGGTCAAGTGGTTAGAGGAAACTCTTAAGTTTTTAAGGAATTTTTAAACTCATTTTAGTTTAAATTAAAAAGGATTTTAACTTTTATACTTGCCCATTTCAGAAGAAGAAATTGATGTTGTCACAGTTGAAAAGAAGCAACAGATGCAAACAGTCCCTACACCAGTTAAAAAGAAAGGTTCTGTTGATACTGAAAGGGAACACCAAGTCCAGAAATCTTCAGGAACTTTAAAATTAACCATTGAATCTAAACCTGCACAGAAAAGTTTAATTCGACCTCGAGTGGACGCATCAACAGAGGACCATTTCTATAGTTTACCGCATTCATATTCATTGAAGAGATCAATGCGATCGTGTCCTAGTTCACCAGAATCGGATTCTCCCAGACCCATAAAAAGACAGAAGGCTGTGGACTTTAAACATGTAGTTCAGAGGTTGAAATCGTGTAGGGCCTCTAGTGATTCAGATGAATGTGAAACGGGCAAAAGGACTCAACACAATGTTCTTGAAAGGAAACGTAGAACAGACTTGAAACTGAGTTTTTTTTCCCTTAGGGATTCTGTACCTGAGCTTCAAGGACAGGAAAGAGCTCCTAAAGTACTTATTCTAAAAAAAGCTGCAGATTATATTCACAGCTTAAACTCTGAGAGTAAAAGATGTGACAGGGACATTGAAAGCCTCAAAGTAAAACAAGAACAGTTGAAAAGGACATTGGCAGCTTTGAGAGGATTTTGAAACGGTTTGACCCATTAGGGTTCATCACTACTACTACATGCCAGCTTGTGTTCAGGGATTTCATGTGTTCATAATTCAGTGTTCTGGGATTAAAAACGACAATTATAAATATTAGTTAGTTGTTCTTCATGCATAAAAACTGGAACTGTACATTTTTTCATCATTTTTCATGTTTAAAAAACCTGGGAATTTATATTTATGGGTTCATTTCTTTTACAATAACATGAATGACTATGTATTTGTTGAACTGAAACACCATCAGAACTTGGCTTGGTGTTAGTATTAGAAAAATGGGACTTTTTTATCTTTTATCGGCAGTTTTGTAGTTAGTAACTGTAAAATAAAACCTGAATATGTTTGGATACATATTCTTGGGTCTGTTCAAATTGCATCCATCCATTTTCAGATGATAAATACTACATTAATCAACTAGCTTAGTTTATATTGAAGATTGTTTTAAATGCTTGTAAATGCATTGTGTTGCCATCAGTTACGTAATCGGGGTTTTGTTTAAAATATCCTTAATCTTGTGGAATAGTGATCTTTGTTTTGTTACCATTCCAACAGTAGACCCAGACTTTAAATTTTGCCAAGAGAGTAGAGGTGAGACTTGGGCATCACATTTGTAGAGGTCTTGTCATCAGTATTGAACTTTAAATGCTTATTTTTTTGTTTCAGCATTGTATGTGCATTCCTGAAATATAATGATAATCTGAAAGTAAAGCTAGTGGTCTTATTACCATGTACCAGTGATTACATGTAGGCATTTAGCTTAATTACACTTAGTAATACAGTCCCCAATTGCTCTACTAGCAGAGCAGTGACCTATTTTTTCTTCCTCTGGTGATTGCAAGGTTTTATAATTAGGTCATAAAACGGGGTATTGTGCAGTAAGGGGAACTTGAATCCCAAAAAGCTCATGCATTATTTAAAGTACCTCACTTTAAGGATTGTGAAGAGGGATTACATATATTAAATACATGACTTTATAATGACAAGTATTTTTAGTTTTTTATGATGCAATTTTATGCTTTTATGTACCTGATGGCAACATTTTAGTACAACAGCAGGTAGCTGGATTTTTTTAAATGCTTTTTGTTTAAATTGTAATCTTTTTTGGCTTAAGCAAAATTTTTCATATTTGTAGAGTTGACAGCTTTTCACAGCTTCCATGTGTGTGTAATAAATAATACAGTTCACATTTATCAAAACTCAAATATTCTAATAATATACATGTATAAATTAAACAGTACTATTTGAAGTTCATATCTGCTCTTGTTTGTTTTGAATACTTGTTAGTCTTTCTTACACTAGATATGCCCATTAACTACCCGATAGCAACAAACTACTTAAAATAGAACACAAAGAACGACATTTGTGTGACCTGACGTTTTGGCGGGAAAGAGGTCGTGAGTCATGGGGGCCAATCAGTACTTGAAGTAAAATTACATTCATGAGTGTGGGGGCGTATCATCGCTGCCCAGTGCAGCATTTTCACTTCCCAGTTGATGTCGCTGTCGGCTTATTTGAAATTGCTGCATTCTAGTTCGTTCAGAAATGCATGTGCGTAATTAATAGATTCGTGGATGATTGAACTAGCCAATTCAAAGTTCTTCCTAAAAATAAACTTTTTTTGAAAAAAAGGAAAACTATTTGTCACAACAAAGGAAATACTAGTTGCAGCGAAGGTATTAGTCGTAGCACGCACCTAAAGGTTTTCAAAGGTGACGTTTATTACTGGATTCGGATTACGAATTTATTGTTGCAAGACGCTTTTATATATCTGCTTATAATGTCGTCATATTTATTTCAAAAATTCCGTACAGCTTGAAAACCGAATCGCAACTTAACATGACCTTGATGAAGATTGAGGTTTTGAGTATGGTTATAAGAGCTCGATAATATATAATGCAGTAAACAATTACGATCTTAAGGCCAAACTGACGTTATAAAGTTAATGGGGACGACATCGACTGGGAGCCACTCGTGATGTAATTCGTTACTACCCACATCGTCAAAACTGATCGATAATGTACATATTGTGACTTTAGTTGTGAAACAAAAAGCTTTTCACTAGAATATAACACGGTCGACCATGCTCTGGTATAATAACGCGTGTTAAACGGTGATAAACGTTCGTTCTCCGAAATTCAAATTTGAAAGACCTCCGCTTTTAATAACGATTGTTACGTAATATGTGAAGTATTTATCGGGGATAGTGTTCGGTAATTAAATATCCTTTGGGTAATTATAAATAGCCTTGGGGAATTATATATCCTTTATACAATTCGTATAGTTACGGGACAATGAATTGTGCGTAGCAAACTCGCTGGTGTGTCGCCCATTCATCAAACGCAACATATCCTAATTCCCCCATGTATGGGTGTGTTTCCTTACATTCTCCGTGGTTAACCAACAAAAGACTCGTAGGTGACCTTGAATTCCATATTTGATGACAAACTCCAGTTACTTGAACGGTGGTTCACATTTCAGAACCGGTCAAGTACATTTACGTTTGTAACTGTAATAAAAATGTGTGAACTTGGTCACTTGTTGAGAGTTATTCTAATTTGGATTTGCAGTCGTGCAGCATGTTGGTCGTGATCGCATGACCTACTAAAAAAAATCGACCATTTACAGGTAAGAAGAAAAACACCTTACAATTTCGCGCGTGCAGTTTTCTGAACATGTATGAACGAAGCCTTTTCCAGGAAAGCTATGTAGGACTATTTATATCCCATCTCAGAAAATAACTAGAAGGAAGCCGGTTTGTTTATTACTTTCTAGCTATTCACACGGAAATAAAATAAAAAGACGGCAACGTATTTTTCAGTATCGCTTGAATTATTTTGTGAATGGATATAGTGATGAAAGCGCTCTAAAAAGAGCCTACTGTATTTAGAAGCTGTATTTTCACCATAACTGGACGAAGTAAACACGGGATTCGCAAAACAATTTCTCGCCTCTAACTTGAACCAACGTAGCTTACAGCTAACGCGTCGAGAGTCGTAGTAGAGCATACACTTATGACCGTTTTCGTAAGCCGAGGTATCGATAGGTTGGCCTATCTAGGTTAACTTGTCGGAACTTTGGTCAAAAAACAGGGCATAAGCTGCGACTTTTTAAATGCTCTACTAAATATTAACTGTGGTTACATTGTCGCCGCCATTAAAACTTCCGCATCCCTCCAGTCACAAGTGAGGGAAAAAAGTAAATGGTTGATACCCTAGAAAAAAAAAACACATTGCTTGACATGTTTAAACAAATGTCGATTCCAATGTACATGCAGTTACGAGCATGCATACTCCTAAGGTCCAGGCATGTTCCTCCGAACATGTTTGAATTATCTGGTAAACAAAATGTATTCCGTTTCGAGACCAGTGAAAAAGTTAAATGTTTCATGCACACATGTTAATGTGCGGCTTAAATACTAAATTAACGAGCTTAGTTTTTCTGATTTCCCATTTTTAACAGTTTTTGGGAAAAAAATGGCCTACAGATACGAGTTAGTCAACTACATCAGTCACTTGTCTAAATTTTTTTTTTTTTTTTTTTTTTTTTTTAAAGATCTTCCAGTCGGCGTGGAGGAGGAAGAGCCATTTGACTGAACTTCAAAAATACCACCCTTTTTATTGAACATTTTTACGAATTGGCCTCCTAAATAAACTTAATTTATAAAATTCCTATCAAACTATTTTCTGAAAAATGTAACCCATTATTGGCCAAAGGGAAAAACAATTATTGCGCATTTGCACGAACTATATAGTTTAAAAAAAAAACAAACTAGCTGAGCTGTATTCTCTTAATTACTGGCCTCTCCACGTTTGAACATTTATATTAAAAATTTACAAATATAGGGTAGAGGCTAAAGTAGCGTCTTGTTGCACATTTATACCATCCACATATCTAAAATGCAAAGTGTTTATAAAATCTTGTCCATTAAATATTTTTTTTTAAATTGGGACATCTACACCGAGAACAGTGAAATATTGTACATGTACACCAACCGTTGGGGGTGGAGGGTAGCGAAGCTGGCGCCCTTTCGAAACGTTGCATAGAGTATATTTTCAGTTTAGTTGGATCGTTCAAAATATGCCCCGGAAACGCGTACAATGCAGTGGTTCCAGGGCTTGGCCACATTACAAAGACCTTAACATGTATATGCACCCCTACCCCTATTTCCATATCATTCTCTGGATCTAGCCTACTGTACATCAATACATTCCTCTGTTTGATAGCCATAAAGTAAATCACTTCTCAAAAATGCCAATTGTTTGGCACCTTTTCAATAAATGTCTCCTAAAAATGAGTCTAACTCCAAAAGGAAAACTATTGGTTACCCATACCAACCTGGTCAAAAGGAATTCAGTAAAATCTTATTCCAACCATATGGCTGGTCAAAAGAGATTTAAGTAAAATCCTAAAACTTGTTTAGAAGGCTTTTAAGGAGCCATTTTTTTTTTACTTGTCCACCCATTTTCATATTTTGTTTAGAAATATTCTTAAAATTGGATCAGAGGAAAACGATAAACTTTATTGCACATTTACACCAAATTCTAACAATCTACCAAGTTTTCATACACATTTATATACCAACCAAATTCTAACATTTTACCAAGTTTTCATTCATATTTATATACAAACCTAATTCTAACAATCTACCAAGTTTTCATATACATTTAAATACCAACCTAATTCTAATAATCTTTCATGTTTTCATACACATTTATATGCCAACCTAATTCTAACAATCTACCAAGTTTTCATACATAACACATTTTTCACCGACCAAATTCGTAAGAACATATACAACCATAAATCCAGCAGTCTACTAAGGTTCCATACACAACATTTACACAAACATTAGCAGTGTACAAAGTTTTCATTCAATCTTTAAATCTACGTTGGAGGAAAAGTGATCACAAACTAAATTTCAAATAACACACCCTGTTTTTACAATTTTCTCACAAAATGGGCCGGAGGAATGTACGTTAAAACCACATATTTAGTCTTTAAATTTTCGCTAAATCCCCTGTCCGTTTTTGTTTTTTTTTTTTAAAATGCGATGACGTGTTGAATTTTGAAAATCCACTTCCACTTTTTGACGACTATGGTTAATTACACTTCTCCAAAAAAGTTAAAAAAAAGTTAAAGTAAACCTTATTGTACACCTACACGAACCTGGTATCCAGCGTACAAAATTCTATCAAAATGCTCCAAACAGTATTGGAATAGATGACAAGATGCGACAGACATACACATTGCGCAACGAAACCATTCCAGCTCTTCGCAGCGGTATGCGAATAATTAATTATTCATGCAATTATATTGCCATCCAGCGATTGGTCATAAAATACTACTCGTGTGGTTAAACTGGGATGGCTGTGATAAATCTTATCTATGTCATCTCCTTAAAGCGGAAATCCTTGACATTCTTGTTTTATTTTTTTTATTTTATTTCAATGTCTATGTTTTTAACTTTTGAGATATTATATTGAATGATTGTGTCCAGTGCACCAATCTAGATCTGAATTACAACTCCTAATCATATCTAGTAAAGAATACATCTAGAATTCAAGTTTTGCTTTTGACATGCTTTTGTGGTGCACCAAGTTTCATATCTCTGTCTATAAATAGGAAACTTTTGCTCGGCAGGAGATCGTTGAGTTGTACAAAACTTAGAAGTCTTTATTTAATCCTTATGTTCCACTGTTCTCTCAGTACTTATGCCGTTCCAATTTGCCACAGGCAAAAACACGTCATTCCTCCGGCTTCGTTTCAATAGTGCATTGAAAATGCCAGTGGTATTATTTTAATTACACTCAACCAGTAACACCTTAGTTTAATTCTGCAGTAAACATATAACGAGATACTTTATATAAACGATTTGGGACCTTAGAATAATTCACTACTATACTAAGATATAAGTAGACTTTAACTGCAAGCAAGATACACGTGACCTGAGGGCATACCAGAGTTACTCCCCACTAAATTCTTGGACCCAGATCTACCTGCACATTATACGATGGCAGACCTGCACTTGGATTATAAAAGTACATATGGTATTTCAGCTAGAACTTTGTTATTTCTTGTCCATTTTCATGGTACTCGTTCAGCTCTATTTTTTTTCAGAAAAATAAAAATGACAAAGCATTTGAGGAGTTGGTAAACTTTATTATGATCTCATATCACTCATTATTTCGGTGGCCTAGTGGTTAGAGCGCCCGCCTCGGATGCGGGAGGTAGTGGGTTCAATCGACGGCCTAGTCATGTCACAAACTACAAAATGGTAATAAAAGCTTCCTCACATGGCGCTCAGCATTAAGAGGTTAGTGTTAGGAGTGGTCGGCCTGGTGTCAGGGTAATGTGACTGGGTGGGACATCATGCTACATGTCTACGGCATGACGCCCCAGTGCTAGACATCGATATAAACTGCCGCACTTTAAACATCGTAGTGATATGACTGAAAAAATTGTTAAAGCTACGTTACAAATCTAACACACACGCAAGCACGCACACACACTTTATTGGTGGAGGGGAGGAACATTGTGCTATTAATGCTAACTTGCATGTACTCTGTGAGTTTAGTTGGTATTTTCAAAATTAACCATCTGCGTGACAATCAGAGAAAGAAAAAGTTTTATTTTGTTTGGTGTTTTAACGCACAACAAAGCAAGTTATATACTGCCTTACCTAAGGACACTCCTACTGGGCTAATACGGTGGTAGGATTCGAGTTTCGGTCCTGAGTTTGGAGTGTCAAATACTGTTTCAACACAGTTGATGTCACCATTAGTCACCCATTGCGAAATATAGGAGGGAAAATTTTTATTATTGCACACCAGACTCCCCTACCCCCCAAAAAAAAAATTAAAGTAAAAAAAGTATTCTTTGCCGCGAAAACAAATAAGGGTTCAATAACCAAAAATATAAATATAATAGAACGAACTAGTCGCGAGCTCGCAACATATATAAATGGAAATATTGCCGCGAAAATTGCATTTGCTTCTGAACTACGTTTAGTGTTTAAAACTGGGCGTAGGCCTAAAACTCAAAACTACAGAAAATACAATGCCTTGTTTTAAAATTATGAACTGGTTAAATTATTCCGTTTTAAGAAGTAACCTCCGTATTAAATTTAGATCTTTTGAACCTATCTTTTTCCTTTGTTGTGAACAAGACTATTGAGGTGGGTATTTTGTACATATCGGGAAGATTTTGTTCCTTTTAGAACTATATTTTATTGGAAAATGGAAGAATATTATATTTCTTTTACGAAAAATGCAGAAAATAAATTAGAAGAAAGACAGAATGATGGATGAATTCACACTGTGAATTATATTTGAATAAAGGAACAAAATATGCAGTATGATATCCTTAACGGTTAAAACCGCTTGGATCCATGTCAACCTGATATGCCAGACTGATTATTGAAGCATTTAGCATTTGAAGGGGAATAATTCAAGCATTGTTGAGCTCAAGTTCGGCGCAATTTGAAACGGTGGAAAGAAGCTTTGTTCTTCATCGTAACTATTTTTAAAGCGCCTTTTGAACCAGATCTTAAAATGGCTGCGCCCTGTCGTATTCCCGTGGTGGTCGTTTTAGGTTGTACTGGAACTGGCAAATCAAAGCTGGCTTTAGAACTTGGACGAATTTTCAATGGAGAAATCATTAGTGCAGATTCAATGCAGGTCATACAGAAAATAGAAACCATTACATTAGACAAGAAAATGAATCACAAGCTTATCTGGTTTACATCTGTAAAATGTTGACAACTAACATTTTCAGGACTATCTCACACACTTTGCATTCCATATTAAAGCAATTTTTTTTTTGTTTACAATCTCAGGTCATATTATTTTATTTATTTTTTTTTTGTGAGGGTGCTCTCCCAGGTTGATCTTCGCAGACCATTTAGGGAGGCCCTCCTGCCTTATGTAGTGTTTATGCTATATTCATATTTCTTTATTTTTAAGGAATGTTTTAAAATTAAAGCACCTTTTTTGGTTGGTTTATCATCACTTGGAACCCACAGTTCAATAGGTTCATTTTGTAGTAGTTCTAAATGTTCGTCTTCACTTGGAATCCATGGTTCAGGGTCAATTGTTTCATCATTGTATAATAACACTCTGTTTGGTTCATCATGTTTCTCTTGTTTGGTCTTCTTTTTTTTTTGTTTTTCTTTTTTCCCTTTTCTTCTCTTTTCTCCCCATGTTGGTTTCATCTATCATTGTCTCTACTGTTGGCATTATATCAACTTTAGACTGGTTTGTTGGATTCTGTTGTTGTTTTGGTGGCTGTTGTTTATCCCAATTAGACTTTTGCAAGTTTTGTTCTTTTAGTTTGGCTGGCTGTTGTTGTTGCTGGCTCTGTTAGTGTTGTTTTGGCTTTCGTTGTTCTTGCTTTGTTTGTGGTTGTTGCTGTGATTTTGTTTTAAATAAGAGTCTTTGGCACCTTGCTATAATTGGTCAGTTTCGATTTGTCCTTGTTCTTGTTGTTGCTGCATAGGCAATTGTTGTTGTTGTTCTGTTTCATTCTCATGGCATATTTGTTTAGAGTGTGGCCGGTTTGCCCACATTTATTGCATTTTCTATGACAAATGCAACCTTTATACCAAGTTCTAACAAGAAACCCAAGGAGATAAAAGGCTTTCTTCACTTCTTTCAATTTTGCTTTTTCAATTTCAAACACAATATTCCCATTATAAATGGATGTACCTGGAATTTTGTCTAGTGTAACATTTATTACTGGTATTTAAATTTTCTCCCCAAATCTTTTTTTTTTACCACGTCTATTGGTATTTCAAGTGGGATATCATTATGATGTAAGTTCCCTGTTTGTCTTTTGATTCTCTTTAAAATTGGATTAGGTTTTTTTTACTGTAGTCTGAAGGTTTTTAATAATTATTTCGCCATTAGGTAATATTGCTCTTTTACCTCTGGGTCTTATAATATATCCTTCTTGTCCTGCTCAGTTTTTGGATTAAATCTTCTCCATGGCTTTGGGATACTGAACTTAAATTGCTGCCATTACCTTCGTTATTGTTGGAAGATTTTCTTTTGGGATTTTCGACATATCCACAAATTGAGTCCCTCTGGATAATGGCATTCTAGGAACGATCCTTTTCTAGCAGTTATCCTTTTTATGTTCAAGTATTTGTCTATTTCAGATTTCTTCAAAATGTTACTTGCTTCCATCTTTTTCACGTGCAAACTAAGTAAAATTCACTTTGTTGTCGCTTGTAGTTTTGTTCTGTATTTCCACAAATTGTATGTATTATTTCATTATTTTAGGTGGACTTATTTTAATTAGCTGTCAAGAATTCATTTGGCTGGAATACGATAGAAACCGGGAAATACTAAATGGGTTGAAAGGATAATTATATTGAATGAAACAAAAGTGTCAGAACACTTTATTTAATATTATATCTATTTTGGTTTGATTAAAGAAACATACTTCAGTTTTATCCGATTTCATAATTCTATGTTTCCAATGCATTCCAGCCAACTGAATTAAAGGTAAACATAACTTTTAAACTCCCTTTGCTTGCTTCTGTCAGAATTTTAATTTATTATTAAAAAAAAGACATCTGAGAGTAAGTAAAGTTCAACTTGAGCTATATGACTTGTGTTTGTAGAAAAGGATCCATATTGGCTGCCAAGTGTGTGAGATATTCCTAAACATTTGACTTTTTATTCCAAAGTTAGTCGACCTCAGAACATGCTACACCATGCTGTTATTTCAGCTGTAAGACAGGGATCTATAAAACACAAATATAAGGGTGGGTGTCTTACACTGTAGGATGTGTACTGTCTGGGTTAAAAAAAAAATCAAGCTGCAAAGAGACAGATCTGCCATCAAACTAAATGATATGCATAATTAAGCATTTCCTAATCAAGTAACCAAAATATTTCTTTGAATGAGGTCAACAATAAAGCTCCTTGAAATAAATTAATCTCATTGAATAATTCTGCTTGAAGTTTATTTTTACTGAATTTTTGTTCATTTTAGTTGAAATTTTCCTTAGCAGGTTCACAGGAACATATTAACAAAAAGTGTATGTAGTTGACCTAGTTTATATTTGAACTAATTTCAGACATAAATCTACAACAGAAAATAGAGTTATTGGCATTCAGTGTTACTACTTGTCTGCTAGTTAAATCCCTAACTGAAATACCAGTCTTGTAACAATAGACCTGTACTGGTCATGTGATCATGGGAAACTTGTTATAACCCCATATAAACATTGTACTGATTTGTGTTATTACATGTATATATGAGACCACTTTTAACATTCTGATCTGTGTTATTATATATGAGACTGCTTTTAACATTTTGATTTGTGATTTAAATTATATTTTTAAATGGTGATTCAGTTTTATTGGAAGCAAAAATTGTCTGTATGCGGTAATTGTAGAACACCACTCATGACATTGTAAACAAGTTTTTCCTGATCATGTCACCAGTCTTTGTGTTCAAGACATTGGCAGTTTGGGTAGATTTTCATAAAGTGTCTTATTTCAATTTGTTATTAGCTGCTAAAAAGTAAAAGCTAATGTTGAATATTGAAAGAATTTATAATCATATTGCAGTAATTTATGATTTGCTGTTTTAGACTTTAGTGTGTTTAAATTTGTGTAACTTTTGTGTGTGTGTTTAAATTTGTTCAGATGTTGACAAAGTCAAATGCATACATTTCTTTTGAACACTTCCTTTAGAACCTGGAAAGGGATAACAATCAAAATGAATAATACTAATTCAATAAAAATAACCAAAAGTCAAAATCACTGAAGGCATAAGCAAAAATCATACAAACTGTTTCCTTCTATCCACTCTACCTACCTACATGTAACCTGAACATTCGAAGACTTTAGTCTCTCTTGAGATAGTTGTTATTAATACTTGGATGTATTGTCCTAAACTAACTGACAGAAAAGAGCAAAAAAAAAAACCCAACAAGTTTTATAAAATATAATAGATAATTTATTTCCCTAGAATACAAAGTAAAAATTTTAAAAGAACTTAAATTATTGTGAATTAAATCCCAGTAAATAATATTGTAAATAAGTAATTCCAACCAAATGAAAATCTGAATTCAACAATAAAACTGATTCTGCTTCAAGATGCTAAGGCAAGAATGAGTAATTTGTCAAGTAAATAACATTATTAAATAAAGCAGAGACACAAAAGGAGAACCCAGATGAGGGTCTAAAGTTCATTTCAAGAAGATTCTAGGTGTCAATAAAATAAAGTTTATTACTAAAATTATAGTAAACATGGGAAACATCAGATACATCAGGTTTTTTCATGGGGATAAACAAATGTCCTAGACTCAGCATTGATAATGATTCTAATATTTAATTTATACTCACAGAGAAATATTAGCTATGAATGATTTAGTTTACAAAAAAATGCCCCTAATCAGGTACAAAGAGAATTTGATTTTGGACAAGATCAGGTACAAAAAATCTATATAACATATTGTCATTAAGAAAAGCCAGTATGATACAAATTAAATATAAAAACCAAATATATTTTTAAAAAATGTAATCTAGGTACATCTTTTATTCATTATAGAAAATATATGTTCATCCTGAGTATTTTCTGCAATAGTACATATATTCCATCTTGTAAATTAATTATCAATCTACCTCACTGTATTAGTACACTTATTCAATATATATTATAGATTGACAATTAATCTACATCTGTTTTAATACACCTGCTACATACTATATATTGACTATTTATCTACCTCCAAGTTTTAATACACTTACTCCATCCTAAAGACTGAGTATTAATCAACCTCCCTATATTAATACACTTACTCCTACAGTTTGATTATTAATCTACCTCCCTGTATTAATACACTTAATTCTATAGATTGATTATTAATCTACCTCCCTGTTTTAATACACTTACTCCATTCTATGGATTGATTATTAATCTACCTCCCTGTTTTAATACACTAACTCCATTCTATAGATTGATTATTAATTTACCTCCCGGTTTCAATACACGTACTCCATTCTATGGATTGATTATTAATCTAACTTCCTGTATTAATACACTTCTATAGATTGATTATTAATCTACCTCCCTGTTTCAATACACTTACTTCTATAGATTTATTATTTATCTACCTCCCTGTTTTAATACACTTACTCCATTCTATAGATTGATTATTAATCTACCTCCCTGTCTTAATACACTTACTCCATTCTATAGACTGATTATTAATCTACCTCCCTGTTTTAATACACTTACTTCTATAGACTGATTATTAATCTAGCTCTCTGTATTAATACACTTACTCCATTCTATAGACTGATTATTAATCTAGCTCCCTGTTTTAATACACTTGCTCCATTCTATAGATTGATTATTAATCTACCTCCCTGTTTTAATACACTTACTACATTTTATAGACTGATTTTTATTCTACCTCCCTGTATTAGTACACTTACTCCATTCTATAGACTGATTATTAATCTACCTCCCTGTTTTAATGCACTTACTCCATTCTATAGATTGATTATTAATCTACCTCCCTGTATTAATACACTTACTCCATTCTATAGATTGATTATTAATTTACCTCCCTGTTTTAATACACTTACTCCATTCTATAGACTGATTATTAATCTAGCTCCCTGTTTTAATACACTTGCTCCATTCTCTAGATTGATTACTAATCTACCTCCCTGTTTTAATACACTTACTCCATTCTATGGATTGATTATTAATCTACCTCCCTGTTTTAATACACTTACTCCATTCTATAGATTGATTATTAATTTACCTCCCGGTTTCAATACACGTACTCCATTCTATGGATTGATTATTAATCTAACTTCCTGTATTAATACACTTCTATAGATTGATTATTAATCTACCTCCCTGTTTCAATACACTTACTTCTATAGATTTATTATTTATCTACCTCCCTGTTTTAATACACTTACTCCATTTTATAGACTGATTTTTATTCTACCTCCCTGTATTAGTACACTTACTCCATTCTATAGATTGATTATTAATCTACCTCCCTGTATTAATAAACTTATTTCATTCTATAGATTGATTATTAATCTACCTCCCTGTTTTAATACACTTACTCCATTCTATAGACTGATTATTAATCTAGCTCCCTGTTTTAATACACTTGCTCCATTCTCTAGACTGATTATTAATCTACCTCCCTGTTTTAATACACTTACTCCATTCTATAGACTGATTATTAATCTACCTCCCTGTATTAATACACTTACTCCATTCTATAGACTGATTATTAATCTACCTCCCTATTTTAATACACTTGCTCCATTCTATAGATTGATTATTAATTTACCTTTCTGTTTTAATACACTTGCTCCATTCTATAGATTGATTATTAATCTACCTCTCTGTTTTAATACACTTGCTCCATTCTATAGACTGATTATTAATCTACCTCCCTGTATTAATACACTTACTCCATTCTATAGACTGATTATTAATCTACCTCCCTATTTTAATACACTTGCTCCATTCTATAGATTGATTATTAATTTACCTTTCTGTTTTAATACACTTGCTCCATTCTATAGATTGATTATTAATTTACCTCCTGTTTTAATACACTTACTCCATTCTATAGACTGATTATTAATCTACCTCCTTGTTTTAATACACTTACTCCATTCTATAGTTTGATTATTAATCTACCTCCCTGTTTTAATACACTTACTCCATTCTATAGATTGATTATTAATCTACCTCCCTGTTTTAATACACTTACTCCATTCTATAGACTGATTATTAATCTACCTCCCTGTTTTAATACACTTACTCCATTCTATAGATTGATTATTAATCTACCTCCCTGTTTTAATACACTTACTCCATTCTATAGACTGATTATTAATCTAGCTCCCTGTTTTAATACACTTACTCCATTCTATAGACTGATTGTTAATTTACCTTCCTGTCTCAATACACTTACTCCATTCTATAGATTGATTATTAATCTAACTCCCTGTATTATTACACTTGCTCCATTCTATAGACTGATTATTAATCTAGCTCCCTGTTTTAATAAACTTGCTCCATTCTATAGATTGATTATTAATCTACCTCCCTGTTTTAATACACTTACTCCAATCTATAGATTGATTATTAATCTAGCTCTCAATAAGGAGTTTTTTTATTTTTTGTTAAACAAATACCCCAACCTCCAATTCCATTTCAATAGAAGGTTCTTTCTTTTTTTTTTAAAACTGAGATAAATCTTATTATGTGTGACAATACTCAGATGGCTGTATGTGTGGTAATATTCACATGGCTCTATGTGTAGGAATACTCAAATGGCTGTATGTGTGGCAATACTTAAAGAGCTCAATGTGTGACAGTACTCGGATCTATGTATGGCATGCTCAGATAGTTCTATATGTGGCAGTAGTCAGATGGCTGTGTGTCGAAGTACTCAATGGTTCTGTGTGGCAATACTTAGATGGCTCTGTGGTAGTACTCAGTTGTATGTGTAGCAATACTCAGATGATCTGTGTCATTACTCAGATGGTTCTGAGTGTGGCAGGACTTACATGGCTTTGTGTGGCAGTGCTCTCAAAGCTCTTTGTGGCAGTACTTGTGGCTCATTGTGTGGGTATTTTGATGACTTTATGTTTGGTTATTCACATGGCTGTATATGTGGATATTCACATGACTGCAGTAATATCCACATGGCTATATGTGTGACTGTGGCATGGCTCTGTAAGGGTATTTGCATGGTTTCATGTGTGTGGATATTCACATGGCTGTATGTATGAATCCACATAACTCTTGACATGTTCACATGTGTGTGGATATTCACATGGCTATATGTATGAAGTCACAAAACTCTTGATCTATACACATGTGTGTGGATATTCACATGGCTGTATGTATGAACTCACATAACTCTTGACCTATTCACATGTGTGTGGATATTCACATGGCTGTATGTATGAACTCACATACCTCATGACCTATTCACATGTGTGTGAATATTGACATGGCTGTAAGTATGAACTCACATAACTCTTGACCTATTCACATGTGTGTGGATATTCACATGGCTGTAGGTATGAACTCACATAACTCTTGACCTATTCACATGTGTGTGGATATTCACATGGCTGTATGTATGAACTCACATAACTCTTGACCTATTCACATGTGTGTGGATATTTACATGGCTGTGTGTATGAACTCACATATCTCTTGACCTATTCACATGTGTGTGGATATTCACATGGCTGTATGTATGAACTCATATTACTCTTGAGCTATTCACATGGGTGTGGATATTCACATGACTGTAGGTATGAACTCACATAACTCATGACCTATTCACATGTGTGTGGATATTCACATGACTGTATGTATGAACTCACATAACTCATGACCTATTCACATGTGTGTGGATATTCACATGGCTGTATGTATGAATTCACATGACTCATGACCTATTCACATGTGTGTGGATATTCACATGACTTTATCATTATACTCATGACCTAATGTAAGATTGTAGGAAAGATTTGGTTGAATAGCAATGAAGAATTTGGCTGTATAGCAATGAAGAATTTGGTTGTATAGCAATGAAGAATTTGGTTGTATAGTAATGAAGAATTTGGTTGTATAGTAATGAAGAATTTGGTTTGTATAGTAATGAAGAATTTGGTTGTATAGTAATGAAGAATTTGGTTGTATAGCAATGAAGAATTTGGTTGTATAGTAATGAAGAATTTGGTTGTATAGTAGTGATGAATTTGGTTGTATAGCAATAAAGAATTTGGTTGTAATGAAGAATTATGTTGTATAGTAATGAAGAATTTGGTTGTATATTAATGAAGAATTTGGTTGTATAGCAATGAAGAATTTTGTCTTGTTTGGTCAGTTGTCCTTTCTTTGCTTGTCTGTTTTATTTGCAGAATTAAATGTACAAATACCATAAAGGTATAGACAGGTACCCCAAATGCAATAATATCAATGGAAAACTATTTATATTTTCATTGATCAGTTTCATTATTTCCTTTTGTAGATTTACAAAGGCTTAGATATCATCACCAACAAAGTGACAATGGAGGAGAGACAGATATGCCCACATCATCTCCTGGACTACCTCAGCCCTCTTCATTATCACAACACTGTGGTGGATTTCCGTAACAGAGCTCTACCCATAGTACTGTTGTTTTTAACTATAGTATTGTTTTTACCTAGTGTACCAAATGTTATTTTTACCTTATATTACTTATAGTAGTAACTATTATTTTTTTTACCTTATCTTATATATAGTAGTGACTATTTTTTTTTTACCTTATCTTATATATAGTCGTGACTATTATTTTTTTTTACCTTATCTTATATATAGTAGTGACTATTTAATGTTTTACCTATAGTAGTAACTATTGTGTTTACCTTATCTTACCTATAGTGCTATTATTTTACCTTATTTTACTTTTAGTACTATTATTTGTACTTTATCTTACCAATGGTATGTACTGTTATTTATATCATCTTACTAGCAACTGCCTTGTTTGGCACTCCAGCACTAAATGGGTGGTGTTAGGATTGGTGGGCTTGGTAGTAAGATATTGTGACTGGGTTGGACATGATACTTCATGTCTGTGGCATGATGTCCCACTGATAGACATCACTATAAACTACCACAGTGCAGACATCATAGCAATATGATTCAAATTGCACTGCTCCAGTGGCCTAGTGGTTAGAGTATCTGCCTCAGATGTGGGAGGTTTTAATTTCAAATCCCTATCAAGTCAGCTCAGAGCTCAGGATACATGTAGTATACAAAAAAAGGCACATTAAATAACACTAAATGACCATAAGACAAGATAAACATCACCAACCATCATTTAATCCTTTGTATCAATGACTGCATGAATAGTAAAGATTGTTCAAATACAGGATTTTAAAAAAATAGCTAGCTACCAGTTGTGTGAAATTTACTAGTCAGGCATGTGGTGTCCTATGTAAATTGCAGTAAACAAGACTAAAGTACCTGTCAGTAACCTCCATTATAGTTTATAGTGTGGAAGTCAGGAGAATTGCCAGTAAGATTAACCATTTTGTATCAAAGGGAGTAATATTGGACTTACCTGGTCAATTTTAGTGGTTTGTATTTTTGCTTTATCTTTGTGAAAACCCACCCATTGCCTCTAGTCCTAATGTCCCAGTCATAAATCATTTAAAAGGGTTTTAGGGTAGAGTTGAGTACTTTGTCCTTCCAGTTAATCTGTAATGCCTGTGGGTGAATGAGGTCTTAACTTTAAGGCTAGTAATTGAGAATCATTTCCAGATTGATTTTTGTATTATTATTATTTCTTTTGTTATAGTGTTTCAATAAGCCTCCCTTTATTTACCTGGTGCAGATAGTTGCAACCTTTGTTTATCCAGCTATAAGGCTGGTGATTTAAACTTTGTCTCAAAAAATGTATTGTTTCTTGATGAGTTAATTATTTTTGGAGGGTTTCATTTTCATTGGTGAATAATATATATATATATATATATATATATATATATATATATATATATATATATATATATATATATATATATATATATATATATATATATATATATATATATATATATTCCACATTTCCCCAAATCCTGATCAAACTTGAAATACATCTATTCATTATTACATCAATACTATTAACAATGGCAGAACCTCCAATGAAAAAAAGAAAAGTTATAATACTGGAAGAAAGATTTAATGTAATTGAAAGAAGTGAAAAAGAGGAGACAGCTTGCAAAATAGTAGCCAGCTTAAACTTTGGCATAATGCAAATTCAGAATGTTATCAAAGACAAGAAGTCCATTAGAAAGGAATGGCAGAAAGGTGCACAAGCACAGAGGAAATATGCCACAGCACAAGGTATGGAGATCTAAAGGAGGGACTATGGGAGTGGGGTGTACAAGGAGTTAAAACATACCAGTATGTGGAAAGCTGTCTCAGCAGAACTGAATTGTGATGACTTCACTGCATCAAATGGATGGCTACAGAATTTAAAATATAGATCCAACATCAAAGCAAGTGTGCTAAGTGAGGAATCAGTTGATGTGAATTTACAGACAGTTGATGACTAGAAAAAAAAGATTACCAGCCATCACTGAAGGGTATAACCTGTGTGATATTTTTAATGCTGATGAAACAGGACTCTTTTACAGAGTATTACCCGACAGGCTGTACAAATTATCGGAAGAAATTGCCATGACAAATTCTTTCCAAAATGGACGAGTTGTTGTTGTCGTTGTTGGGCTTAACGCCATTTTTCAGCGCACGATAGGCTATTCATGGCGGCCAGTATTAATGGTGGAGGAAGAAACCGGGAAATCACTGGAAAGAACCACCGACCCACTAGAAGCTACTGGCAAGCTTTCCCACATATCCACATTCGCGGAATCCTAACACACGCAGACAGAGGTGAGATGGCAGTGATCTGTAACGGACAGCGCTTTAGACCACTCGGCCACTCGGGGCTCCCTAAAAATGGACGAGTGCTAAACAGCAACTGAAATAGCTAAGACTATCACTGTTCTGGATGCCATTTTATGGATTAAGTCAGTGTGGGATGCTGTGTGGGATTAAGTCAGTGTGGGATGCTATGTCTGTGTGGGATTAAGTCAGTGTGGGATGCTGTCTGTGTGGGATTAAGTCATGTGGAATGCTGTCTGTGTGGGATTAAGTCAGTGTGGGATGCTGTCTGTGTGGGATTAAGTCAGTGTGGAATGTTATGTCTGCATACACCATAGAAAGGTGTTTTGCTAAGTGTGGCTTTTCTGTTAGTGTCAAAGCCATAAAGCCAGAGAGCAAAGATTGTGAACAAGACATGCATCCATCAATGGAACTTCTTCTCAATGGCATGGCACTGGAAGAATATGATATAGACCACTGTTTAGAAACTGCTAATGATTTCTCAGGGCCAGACTGGGAGAAGGATATTCTTCAGAGAGGTAAATTGAGTATTCCTCCAACTGCTGATAGTGATAATGACAATGAGTCATCTATTGGTGAAACTCTACCTCTGGTTGCTTCACATTATACAATCACAGATCATTTAAAGGAGATTAAAGAATATGCTTTACAGCATTGCAATCCCAAACTTTTCCATCTTTGGTCAGAAATGGAGATACATGTTCAGACCATTCAGCTGAGTTAAAAATGTGAACAAAGAAGTATAATGGATTTCTTCAAGAACAGTGATTAAGTGCATAGAATAGGATATATAAGATCACAGATAACAGCAGTTTTTGTTGCATGTGAAACAACTCTTAAAATTTATGGTCATGTGAAATCACTTTATGATTAGGATAAATACAGTGTTGCCTTTGTTCTGCAAATTCTATACATGTGTAATGCACATACATATTCAGGTTAATTTGATTTACATTGTCTGATAGATGTACACTTTATATCTTTATTATATAAAGCTATTTCGAGAGGAATGCATGCAATATTTAACCAATCCATTTTCACATACCTGTCATGAGAGACCACTTGTCTTGAGAGACCACTTTTGGTTGGCAAAAGGGGTGATCTCTCAAGACAGGTTTTAACTGTACTATTATTTTACCTTATCTTACCTTTAGTACATACTATTGTAGTTATCTAACTTACCTTTAGTACCTACTATAATTTTTATCTCACATTACATATAGTACTGACTATTATTTGTATCTTAACTTTAGTACATACTGTTATTTTACCTTATCTTACATATAGTTCATACTATTATTTTACCTCATCTTACATATAGTTCATACTATTATTTTACCTCATCTTACATATAGTTCATACTATTTTTTTACCTCATCTTACATATAGTTCATACTATTATTTTACCTCATCTTACATATAGTTCATACTATTATTTTACCTCATCTTACATATAGTTCATACTATTTTTTTACCTCATCTTACATATAGTTCATACTATTTTTTTACCTCATCTTACATATAGTTCATACTATTATTTTACCTCATCTTACATATAGTTCATACTATTATTTTACCTCATCTTACATAGTTCATACTATTATTTTACCTCATCTTACATATAGTTCATACTATTATTTTACCTCATCTTACATATAGTTTATACAATTTTATTTTACCTCATCTTACATATAGTTCATACTATTATTTTACCTCATCTTACATATAGTTCATACTATTATTTTACCTCATCTTACATATAGTTCATACTATTATTTTACCTCATCTTACATATAGTTCATACTATTATTTTACCTCATCTTACATATAGTTCATACTATTATTTTCTTATTTTACCCATATAACAATGGAAGCTGTCTTGAAAGACCACCACTTTTGCCAAAAAATAATGGTCTCTAATGACAGGTGGTCTCTCATGACAAGTCATAACACTATATAATCAATACATCTGTACAGCGAAAACCTGGTCTCTCAAGACACGTGGTCTCCCAAAGCAGTGGTCTCTCAAGACAGGTTTTACTGTTCATACAGTAATTGTAACTTATCTTACCTATACAACTGAATATTATATTTAGCTTTTCTTCCTATAGTACTATAGTACTATTTATACCTTTTCTTACATATATTTTGGGTAGGTGTCATTGATTTGCTTCCCATTGTAATATGAAATACAGAGGTATTGTCTATGTGTCATTGATTTGCTTCCCATTGCAATGTGAAATATAGAGGTATTGTCTATGTGTCATTGATTTGCTTCCCATTGTAATGTGAAATATAGAGGTATTGTCTATGTGTCATTGATTTGCTTCCCATTGCAATGTGAAATATAGAGGCATTGCAGTCACACCTGTAATAGAGATAATGTTACACATTTGCTCTGCATTGTTGAATTGTAAATTAAATAAGGCAAGTAAATTTTGACATCTTTCTATCAATCCTTTATGTTGCAAATACCTATAAATTAATAATACAAAAATGTGAAAATATATTCAGTTAAAGCCATGTTATGTTTGCTTGAAACAGATAGACTGCTTACTCAAAGAAAAGAAGGTGCCCATCATTGTTGGAGGAACAAATTACTACATAGAGTCATTGCTTTGGAAGTTCTTGATCAACCAAGAGGTAAACATGCAGCACTATCACTGTATTGACCTGTTTATCATGTATCACTATCACTATATTTACCTGCTTATCATGTACATCCATATGAAAAAAACACAAACTCAAATCTGCACTTGGATCATTTGCCACCAGAAGAGGTTCCTCATTTTTCCTTTTGAATCCTAAGGAACAGTTGGTAACTTTGTTTCCTTAAATTTAGTTTTTGAATCATCTTGTTTATAATATTTCAGTCAGTGTTGGGATTTTTGTGCAGTGTCAATGTAGTTTATGTTTTGAGAGGTTAAATACATCATTGTTTAAACATTTTAATTCTTGAAAAGCATGGAAAAAATTCAAATTCTTGCTGCCTGTTTGAAATATATTGGAAAAGAACAACAGAAGAAAATTTGGAATGTTTATAATTTTTGCAGTGGTCTTTTGAGACTTATATCCTTGTCTTCATCAGAATAATTAGAAAGCAGAGTACAGTATTGCTAAAATTTGCATGAAAAATGATTGAATTTAAAGTAATTCAGATTTTCAAATCAATTTTCAATATCTCCATGCTAACACTGTCATATAAAAATTTCCCCTCAATGTGAACAGTATTTTTAATTTTAATCATACACCATGAATTTAAAACTGAAAATTCCTGTCAGTGTGACCAGGTTCATTACAATATGACCTATGATACTATAGTAGTCTATTTTCCAGAACGGATTATTATCATTGAAACAATCCTTCAGTTTGCTAAATGGTTGCTTAGAATTGTGGCCAGAATTAGTGGAACAAAATAAAATAGTTGACTCTCTTCATTCACTCCCAAACTGATGACTGTGATGAATCATTGTAGTCAGCAAAGTCCCAAGTCTCATGGACTAAAAAGTTATTAGGACTAATATAACTCACATAAAAATGCTAGCTTTCATAAAAAGAGGACTCACAGATAAGTCTTTATCATATATTAAAAGAAATATGTCCTTCTCTTAGAAAGAGCCCACAGAAGAGGCATTGTGATACAGATGTCATGTCTCATGCCAATAGCATCATTAGACAAGACTTTATGTATGCCCTGACTCATGCAAAGAATGTCATTAGACTAGACTATACTGTACATAAATATGCCCAGTCTCGTGCAAAGAGTGTCATTAGACGTGACTTTACTGTACATAAATATGCCCTGTCTCATGCAAAAAGTGTCATTAGACATGACTTTACTGTACATAAATATGCCCTGTCTCATGCAAAAAGTGTCATTAGACATGACTTTACTGTACATAAATATGCCCAGTCTCAGGCTAAGAGTGTCATTAGATATGACTTTACTGTACATAAATATGCCCAGTCTCAGGCTAAGACTCTCATTAGATGTGACTTTACTGTACATAAATATGCCTTGTCTCTTGCAAAGAGTATCATTAGACATGACTTTTACTGTACATTAATATGCCAATTCATGCAAAGAGTGTCATTAGATTTGACTTTTGCTGTTCATAAGTATGCCTTGTCTCATGTGAAGAGTGTCATTAGACTAGACTTTGCTGTATGAAAGTCCTATCTTATGCAAAGAATGCCTTTAGACTGTACTTTACTATACATAAATATACCTTGTCTCATGCAGAGAATGCCTTTAAACTAGACTTTTCTGTATTAATTATGCCCTGTCTCCTGCAAGAGTGTCATTATACTAGACTTTACTGGATATAATTTGTCCTGTCTCATGGAAGAGTGTCATTAGACTAGACTTTACTGCATGTAATTTGACCTGTTTCACGCAAGAGTGTCATTAGATTGACTTTTACTGCTCATTAGTGTGCCATTTTATTCAAAGATTGTCATTAGACAGTACATAAATATACCAGTTTCATGCAGAGAGTGTCTTTAAACTAGACTTTACTGCATGTAATTTGTCCAGTCTCATGCAGAGTATCATTAGTCTAGACTTTACTGCATGTAATTTGTCCTGTCTCATGCAGAGTATCATTAGTCTAGACTTTACTGCATGTAATTTGTCCTGTCTCATGCAGAGTATCATTAGTCTAGACTTTTCTGCATGTAATTTGTCCTGTCTCATGCAGAGTATCATTAGTCTAGACTTTACTGCATGTAATTTGTCCTGTCTCATGCAGAGTATCATTAGTCTAGACTTTACTGCATGTAATTTGTCCTGTCTCATGCAGAGTATCATTAGTCTAGACTTTACTGCATGTAATTTGTCCTGTCTCATGCAGAGTATCATTAGTCTAGACTTTACTGCATGTAATTATGCCCTGTCTCATGGAGAGTATCATTAGAAGAGACTTTATTGCATATAATTTTGTTCACTCTCATGCAAAGAGTGTTATTAGACTAGACTTTACTTCATATAATTTGTCCTGTCTCATACAAGAGTGTCAATAGACTAGACTTTCCTGCATGTAATTTGTCCTGACTTGTGCAATAGTGTCAATAGACTAGACTTCACTGGATGTAATTTGTCCTGTCTCATGCAAGAGTGTCATTAGTATAGACTTTATTGTATATAATTTATCCTTACTCATGCAGAGTGGCAGTAGACTAGACTACTAGATGTAATTCAACCTGTCTCATGCAAGAGTGTCAATAGACTACTTTACTGCATATTTGTCCTGTCTCGTGCAAGAGTGTAAGTAGACTAGACTACAGGATGTAATTTGTCCAATCTCATGCAAGAGTGTCAATAGATTATACTTTACTGCATGTAATGTGTCCTCTCTCATGCAAGAGTGTCAATAGATTATACTTTACTGCATATAATTTTGTCATGTCTTATGCAAGAGTGTCAATAGATTATACTTTACTGCATATAATTTTGTCATGTCTCATGCAAGAGTGTCAATAGATTATACTTTACTGCATATAATTTTGTCATGTCTCATGCAAGAGTGTCAATAGATTATACTTTACTGCATATAATTTTGTCATGTCTCATGCAAGAGTGTCAATAGATTATACTTTACTGCATATAATTTTGTCATGTCTCATGCAAGAGTGTCAGTAGATTATACTTTACTGCATATAATTTTGTCATGTCTCATGCAAGAGTGTCAATAGATTATACTTTACTGCATATAATTTTGTCATGTCTCATGCAAGAGTGTCAATAGATTATACTTTACTGCATATAATTTTGTCATGTCTCATGCAAGAGTGTCACTAGACTTACTTTACTGCAAATCATTTGTCCTATCTCATAAAAAGTGTCCTTAGAAAAAGATTGATAGTTGCACATAAAAAATATTTCATCATATTAAGAAGTGAAGAATAATCTGAATATAAAAGCATCTGAACCCATCCTTCCAACTGCTCCTAAAATTATACCACTCTCCAATTTAGACCACTTTCAGACAGTCCTGTGTACAGTGGTCCCTCAATAAAGCCCCAGACAGGTGTGTGTGCATAGGCTCACTCTGGCTTCTTGTTTCTGTATTAATGAATGATAAAATAATGTTTGAACTGTGTCTGCATCAAAATGCATGAGACTTTCTCTTGATTGAAGACCACCCACCTTTCATTGTTGCAGATGGTGATTCTATTTGGGAGACATATCATATTTTCTTATTGTATTGTATTGCTGTGTGTAAGCCCACCATATAACTCCTATGTAGAGCTATATCATCCACTGCTGGAAAATGATGTTAGTTAATTTGTACAAGTAAATCATTACAATTGTTAAATAATGGCTTCTTTCTTTAGAATTGTTCTTGGCCATTTTTAGTGATGAATGAAAATAATCTTCATGATGGTAAACCCACAGATATAATAATTGATTGATGTAATTTACCACAATATAGTGTTGGTTGCTTTCATGTTTTTTTTTTAAAAAAACAAACAAACTTAGTGATTTTTTAAAAAATAATCTGCATGTTTTAAATTTGATCCACTGTGAGGGATGGAATATAGGGAAAATGTTTGGATTAAGCCTGATTTGTCCCCATCAGATGGACTAAGGCCTGATATGTCCCCATCAGATGGAATAAGGCCTGATGTGTCCCCATCAGATGAACTAAGGCCTGATGTGACCCCATCAGATGGACTAAGGCCTGATGTGTCCCCATCAAATGGACTAAGACCTGATGTGTCCTCATCAGATGGACTAAGGCCTGATGTGTCCCCATCAGATGGACTAAGGCCTGATGTGTCTCCATCAGATGGACTAAGGCCTGATGTGACCCCATCAGATGGACTAAGGCCTGATGTGTCCCCACCAGATAGACTAAGGCCTGATGTGTCCCCATCAGATGGACTAAGGCCTAACGTGTCCCCATTAGATGGACTAAGGCCTGATGTGTCCCCATTGGATGGAATGATATTTGATGTGTCCCCATTATATGGACTGAGGTCTGATCTGCTGTGTCCCCATTAGATCGACTGAGGTATGATGTGTCCCATCAGATGGACTAAGGTCTGTTGTGTCCACATCAGATGGACTAAGGTCTGTTGTGTCCACATCAGATGGACTAAGGTTTGATGTGACCCCTTCAGATGGACTAAGGTCTGATGTGTCCCCATCAGATGAACTGAGATCTGATGTGTCCTCATCAGATGGTCTAAGGTCTGTTGTGTCCACTTCAGATGGACTGAGGTCTGATGTGTCCTCATCATTTTGACTGAGTTCTGATGTGTCCCATCAAATGAACTAAGATCTGATGTGTCCCCATCAGATGGATTAAGGTCTGCTGTGTCCCCATCAGATGGACTGAAGTCTGATGTGTCCACATTAGATGGACTAAGGTCTGATGTGTCCTCATTAGATGGACTAAGGTCTGATGTGTCCTCATCAGTTGGACTGAGGTATGATGTGTCCCCATCAAATGGACTAAGGTTGTTTTGTCCCCATCAGATGGACTGAGGTCTGATGTGTCCCTTAAAAGCCAATAAAAATTATAGGGGTAAGTGAGTGTTTTTTAAAAATGGCCTCTGACAAGTTTTGAAAATGTCTAAAGTTGAATAATTCTTTTCCATGAAGACAGTTTTTTTTGTGATGTTGTTTGGTTGAGGTTTGGATTTTAACATAGTTTAAGAATTTGTCAGCCATTTTGCTATTATGTCTGCAGTGTGGCAGTTTATAGTGATGTCTAGTACTGGGGCATCATGCCTCAGACATATAGGAGGATGTCCCACCCGGTCACATTATCCTGACATCAGGCCGACCAGTCCTAACATTAACCTCTTAATGCTGAGCATCAAATGATTCAGCTGTTAGTACCATTTTTATGTCTTTGGTATGGCTTGGCCAGGGATTGAACCCACTACCTTCCACATATGAGGTGGACGCTCAAACAACTAGGCCACCAGAGTGTTTTTTTTGTGTGTGTACAATCATATATAGATATATCTGTAATATATTAACATTCTCTAACCTGTATGATAATGGTTTTTATTTGTATATAGATAAAAAATGATGTTAATATTATTAAGCATTCTCTAGAAAAGTCCATGGATAGCACATTTTGTTCTGTTTAATGTATATTTGAGATTCTCTCTCTCTCTCTCTCTTTGTGTATATATGTGTATATATATGTATATATATATATATATATATATATATATATATATATATATATATATATATATATATATATATATATATATAGAGAGAGAGAGAGAGAGAGAGAGAGAGAGAGAGAGAGAGAGAGAGAGAGAGAGAGAGAGAGAGAGAGAGACTTAATGCATGAAAACAATATTCAGCAACAGTGATATATTTTGTGTTTTTATAAGAAAATGAAATTATGTTTAGTAAATTAAACAAGGAGAAGTTGTCAATTTGGTGAAAAATCTGAGGTGGTTACCAGGCTGGTGAAGCTTAAATTATATGTGGACAATAAAATGAAATCAACCTGATAATGAGTGATCCAGTCTGTCACCATGGTAATCTTAGGAGCAGCTATACTAATGTGCTTTTATTATCTCTTTTCATTAACTTCCTTCTTACTGAGAAAAATAGGATATGAACTATAACTTGCACATTAGCTATCAATCATCTAAATTTCCAGATTGTCATTGTGATTTGTGTGACCTTTGAATGGCCTACTCCATTCTCCTATTTACTTATTTACAGATAATGAATGAAGTGGTGTTAGAAACCATTACTATGACTTCTAGTAGGGTGATTTAATCTGTAGATAAATTGCCTGTTTCCTTTAAGATAGCAGCCCTCTCCTTTAAGACCCTAATTATTGACTGCCTCTTCTGTAAAACTCAGAATTGCCCAAGGACAACTTGTAGAATATTCTTCATGGTCACAATTTATTGGCAGTTTGACAGCTATTCAGAAACTACCATCAATTAGAATTGTTTCAAGTGGAATAGTAAGGCATTCAAAATATTAACTTTAGAATAATTACTCAATGTATCTGATTCAGGGATTACAACTAAATAAGTCAGTGTGACTTTATGGATTTTTTAAATACAGATACTTTTGTAAGCAGTTTAAAAATAAAATCCAGGGTTTTTGTTTTTTGTTCTACTGATCACTTTAACAAACAGACCCATATTATGTAATGACAGATCATGCAGTTGGATCTGACATATATGTGAGTATATATATGGTAAAAGATTTTTCAAATGAATTAAGTAGGAATAGTAGAAGACACTATACACAGTTAATTGAAATCCTGGACAATACCCAAGTGGTGGGGTAAGGTTGGGTTAGCTGGCCTTTCTTTGACTGTAACCACTTCCTGACCAGATCTATCCCACCCACTGTCCAAGCCTTGAAAATGTTTTTTTCCTAATTGACGAAAGCCAAACTGAGCCTTGTATGGTGGACCCTCCCCCCCAAAAAAAACTAAACTATCCAGTGTCTTTGTTGCCAAAAGCCAATTTGAGCCTCATATGTAAGTTTGGTTGGCAAGATGTAAAGCATGACAATGCCCAGATACAGTCTCAGTGTGCACAAAAATGATGGGCTGTGCATTTTGGCATTAAGGTCTGGATTGTGAAAGGATTTGGCCAGGGGGTGGGTGTGATCCATAAAATAGTTCAGTTGAACCCTCTCCTGCCATTACCCACATATAAAAAAGCCAAAGGTATACTTTTGGTGGTGGGTGGGGGCATGACCCAAGATATACTTATGGGAGGGGTGCATGGTGTGGGATGGCTGTAACTAACGTGAAGCAATAATACTGACTTTATGCACTTTTCATTTGAATCTGACTTAACAAGTATTGTAGTAATAATCGGGAAGCTACAGAACTCAAATAATCGTTATTCCATAAAGATGAATTATTAAAATCTGTCATTGCTTTGAAAGTAAACATGATTTAGATGATTTTAAATCGTGCTTATTGTCAAAATCAGAACTGGAAGACAAACTTTTTCATTTTGTGCCATAATTTGAGTTTGCAGGAAACTGAGTCATGTGTCTGTCTCTTTCAAAGAAAAGCAAACTTATTGTCTGAAAAAAAATGGTCATACTATTTTTTTTTTACTAACAATTGCTCTCTGTTTGGAAATATAATTTCAATCAAAACCAAGCAGGGGCAATATACTCTGTCAAAATTATGTATTACCTATGAATTCAGTCAAAATCATGCATTGCCTGTGAATTCAGTCAAAATGATGCATTGCCTGTGAATTCAGTCAAAATGATGCATTACCTATGAATTCAGTCAAAATGATGCATTGCCTGTGAATTCAGTCAAAATGATGCATTACCTATGAATTCAGTCAAAATCATGCATTGCCTGGGAATTCAGTCAAAATGATGCATTACCTATGAATTCAGTCAAAATGATGCATTGCCTGTGAATTCAGTCAAAATGATGCATTACCTATGAATTCAGTCAAAATCATGCATTGCCTGTGAATTCAGTCAAAATGATGCATTGCCTGTGAATTCAGTCAAAATGATGCATTGCCTGTGAATTCAGTCAAAATCATGCATTGCCTGTGAATTCAGTCAAAATGATGCATTACCTATGAATTCAGTCAGAAAACTTGGATAGGCAGCAAATTCAGTCAAAACTATGGTTGAGCTAGGAATTAAGTAAAAACCATGGATGGGCTATAAAAATCTGTGAAAATTATGGATTGATTATGTTATTATGTGAAAATTATGGATTGGCTAATAAATTGTGTGAAAATTATGGATTGGTAATGAAATTGTGTAAAAACTATGGATTGGCTATGAAATTGTGTGAAAACCATGGATTGGCTATGATATTTTGTGAAAACTGGATTGGTTATGAAATTAAGTCAAAACCACTGATTGGCTATGAAATTAAGTCAAAACCACGTATAGACTACAAATTCAGTCAAAACCATGTATAGATTACAAATTCAGTCAAATCCATGTATAGACTACAAATTAGGTCAAAATCGTGTATAGATTACAAATTCAGTCCAATCCATGTATAGACTACAAATTAAGTCAAAATCATGTATAGATTACAAATTCAGTCAAATCCATATATAGACTACAAATTCAGTCAAAACCATGTATAGACTACAAATTAAGTCAAAATCGTGTATAGATTACAAATTCAGTCCAATCCATGTATAGACTACAAATTAAGTCAAAATCATGTATAGATTACAAATTCAGTCAAATCCATATATAGACTACAAATTCAGTCAAAACCATGTATAGACTACAAATTAAGTCAAAATCGTGTATAGATTACAAATTCAGTCAAAATCATGTATAGATTACAAATTAAGTCAAAACCATGTATAGACTACAAATTAAGTCAAAAGTATGTACAGACTACAAATTAAATCAAAACCATGTACAGACTACAAATTCAGTCATTTTTTTGTTATGCAGTTTTATTTGTTACTAAAACTTTAAAGTGTTTTTAATGATCATGAAAGCTACCATTAAAATTTTTAATTTATTGGTTTATCCAGTTCAATGATGATTATTACAAAATTAAATTCTGTACAGTAACAATTTGTTGTGTCTTGCCTTGTTTTGGAAACAGTTTAAGAAATTGCATGTATGAAGTTATCTGTCAACATTGGTATCATTGTCAACAACTCAATGTTGTCTATCAACATTTGTATCCTAGTCAACAACTCAATGTTGTCTGCCAACATTGGTATCATTGTCAATAACTCAAAGTTAAAGTTTTGGTTTGCAAGCAAATAACTCTGAAATTAATAAAACCCCATTTTGCAATGCTATAAAACTATATCATTCCTTTGAATTTAAATCCTAAATCCATTGTGAAACTAGAAGTACTAGGCTAATGTTTTCTTAGGAAGGATATATTAGTCATTTATCACATTGATTTATCACTTTTAGTCCAGTTTATTGCATCTTTGCATAACATTACCTCATCTCACAACCCATCCATAATGATCTGGACTCCTGTCAGTAAGAAAGGACATATTATAGCTGCCAGGTGGGTTGGAATGTTTTGATCCATCTGAGTGAGTAATTATGACCTGCCTTTGAGCATTTAAGACAGACTAGACAAGATGCCTGTGATTCCTCTTTGACTGACTGAATAAAAGAACTTAGGACAATACCTTTTTTGGATTACATTTAGACTTCATATTTTACAATGGTCTTCATGCATTCTGAAATTACTGCAGTTTCACTTCATTATGCTTTACAGCAGTACTCATTCTTTCTTTTTCTTTCTTTCTTTCTTTCTTTCTTTCTTTCTTTCTTTCTTTCTTTCTTTCTTTCTTTCTTTCTTTCTTTCTTTCTTTCTTTCTTTCTTTTCCTTTCTTTCTTTCTTTCTTTCTTTCTTTCTTTCTTTCTTTCTTTCTTTTTTCCTTTCTTTCTTTCTTTCTTTCTTTCTTTCTTTCTTTCTTTCTTTCTTTCTTTCTTTCTTTCTTTCATTCTTTCTTTCTTTTTATTAATAACAATGTATAAAAAGGAAAGTTTCACTTTACAAGTAACATAATGTTTTTACATTACTCTTTCTTTTTATAGATTAATAGCAATTTGAAATACAGTAATTTAGTTTTAGTGCAGGTAGGGCAATTGGTTCTGATTTGTGGGGATGTGCTGGTAGATCTGGATTTGTGGGGATGTGCTGGTAGATCTGGATTTGTGGGGATGTATTATTTCATTCTTGCATTTAATTTTTTCATTAATGACCATTTACAGAAGACAAGTATTAATGTCAGTGTTATTGTTGTAAGCTAGTTATTGACTTTGGTAAAAATAATATTTATCATAATTAAATTTATCAACATAGGAATAAATACATCCACACAAGGATGACTAAGCAAGAAGCAAAAAGGCATATATTGTGCATTCTCAATAGCAGATCTGACTGAAAACTGCATAAATTACTGACAGATTTGTTTCCATATACACCTGAAGTTTGTTATCAATAACCACTAGAACATGTAATACAAACATGGATGCTGATGTAGAGCATGGTGTCTATGATGTTTGCCGAATGACTTGACTCACAATGGTACATATGGTATAAAAGTTTGGATAACACCAAATATCTCCTCATTTCAATCAAATGATAGCTGACTTAGTACCATCTCTACTCACCTATAAGACAATTTTAACTACCAACTGAATAGACCCAGATCTGTCATCACATAATGTGCTGGTAGATCTGGATTTGTGCAGTTTGTTAGGAGTAATTAGTAGATTAAACAGTATAGTCCCTGATCTGCATGTACCTTATGCAATGGCAGATGAGAGTCATTGTTGTTTGCAGTTTGACTGGACTTGTCAGCCAGTACAGATGGTAATTTAATGCCCAATTTTTTTACAGGTAAACACAATAATTTAATCCTAAACAGTAATGACAATAATCTGTGTAATGGAACATGCACAGAAAATTAGAGTAACTATTTCAAAATGTGTGTTGTCCATTTGTTTGGTATGAATAGATTTTGTATCTGTTTCTGTATAATTGTATCCCAAAATGTATATTATACATTGTTTGGTGTGAATAGGTTTTATAGCTGTTTTTGTGTAATTGTAGACAGATTAGCAGCTTCCTTTGTCTCTCATTTGAAGGAAAGGGTATTTTTTTATACAACAATTTCTTCCTGCTTTGTGAGTCACACTTGTAGTTTGTTTTTGTTGACTAATAAGTACTGTACTTTGAGACTTGTGATATATCATGGCTACCTATGACACCATCTGTTGTTTTTTATTCTTTTTTTATAGTATTTTTAATGCTATGTTCCCTGCATAATTGATGTGGACATTGTTTTGTTGATCTTTATACACCTGTTGGCATATTTTTAGGACTAGCCTTAATCTGTTTTGCATTTTAGCCCAAAAAGTATTAAATCTGGACCGAGAAATGTTTTCAGGTATTATTCTAGTTATAAGTGGATTTTCAATTTTCCGGCCATTGCACCATTTTTTATAAACACATTTTGTTGACTTCACTTCCTTTAGACTTTGATCATTAGATAAAAACTTTGTAAGCACAGTTATGTAAAAAGAATGAAGTAAAAAGGTAAAATTTGGTAGACTTGTTATTGTCTTATTGTGTCCATGACCAGGTAAAGTTTTCAGATTATTAGATCAATTTTTGGAAACATTTACACTTTTATGAATCTTTGAGCTTAGACTTTTTGTATAAAACTGTATTACCATGTAAATATTGTTAGCACATTTTAACACAATCCACTTAAGTTAGACAAAAGAAATTGGCTGTGCTAATTTGCATGTATATTTAGATGACCTGATTAAATTATTTTGGATAAAATTTTCATGCTTTTATGGCATAATTCAATCTTTTATAAACTTTTGAATTTTCTTGACTTGAACCATTTTTTGTTCTGCATTGATTCAAACTCAGATCTAAGTTTCTATTTTAGTTTGTTCAAATTATAAACTCTAATATTACATAAATTTTGATTGAGCATTTTACACATTTATCTATTTTGCAAGACTCCTTAAGCCAGTCCATCTGTCAGTCCTTCATTATTTTACACAATCTTGTCAGCATGAATTGTCTCACAGTTTTGGATGGATTTCTTATCACCTCAAGATAGGAATAGCAGTAACTCCCTTTGCTGGTACAGTCTTTATAAGAGTTATTTCCCACTTTGACTTGCATCTGAATTCATTGTATGGCAAAATCTTGTTAATGCCGCTTATTTTAGTTTACTGGACCACTATGAAACCATAACTCTTATGGTCGTGATCTAAATATGCACAGGTCATGTTTTATTTCATCTTGTTTATGTAATTTATTAAACTGTTGTATTTTACATAAGAGCACTCACCATATTTTATTATATATCAACGCTCAGGTATCTGTTATTCAAACCATAATTTCATATGGTATTGTTTATTTGATCCAGGTAATAAACGTCGTGGTTTATCATCTTTTAGATAACGATAACCAAAACCATAAGGAGTAGTGGAGATCCAATCAGATTAAAATCAGATCTGCACTGTCCTGGGAGAAGATATGACAGTGACTGTTTAGGGTTCATGACGATAACCAAAACCATAAGGGAGTAGTGGAGATCCAATCAGATTAAAATTAGATCTGCAATGTCCTGGGAGAAGATATGACAGTGACTGCTTAGGGTTCATGACCTTAGAGTTTAGCGGATGAAAATGCACATTCCAATTTTTAAGTGAATCGCATCAATAGGCACACACTAATGCTCATCAATTATACTTCTCAGTTTCCAAAACTCGAAGACATAAGACTTCATCTGATTGGCTGATACATTTAGTGATCATGGTGATACAATAGGTCACCTAAATATGATCCCTAAGCGATCGCTGTCAGATCTTCATAATATGACCCCTAAGCGATCGCTGTTAGATCTTCATAATATGACCCCTAAGCGATCACAGTCAGATCTTCATAATATGACCTCTAAGCGATCGCTGTCATCTTCATAATATGACCCCTAAGCGATCACAGTCAGATCTTCATAATATGACCCCTAAGCGATCACAGTCAGATCTTCATAATATGACCTCTAAGCGATCGCTGTCAGATCTTCATAATATGACCCCTAAGCGATCGCTGTCAGATCTTCATATGACCCCTAAGCGATCGCTGTCAGATCTTCATAATATGACCCCTAAGCGATCGCTGTCAGATCTTCATAATATGACCTCTAAGCGATCGCTGTCAGATCGTCATAATATGACCTCTAAGCGATCGCTGTCAGATCGTCATAATATGACCTCTAAGCGATCGCTGTCAGATCTTCATAATATGACCTCTAAGCGATCGCTGTCAGATCTTCATAATATGACCCCTAAGCGATCGCTGTTAGATCTTCATAATATGACCCCTAAGCAATCGCTGTCAGATCTTCATAATATGACCCCTAAACGATCGCTGTCAGATCTTCATAATATGACCCCTAAGCGATCGCTGTTAGATCTTCATGTAGAAGAGTAGAATTTTTCTTAATCAAATTGAGGGGAGATCTCACATTTTCACCACTTCTTGACGGTTCCATTTATTTTTTAGTTACCAGTGAGATGAAACCTTGCATTCTGTCTTAGGGAGGGAAGATGTTTTTAGAAACATTGTGTTCCGAATGATGTTTCTCACTTCATGATTGTGAAAATTGTAATTTGATTGGTAAATATGGAGGATGACCTTTTATATTAGATCTAGCCGATGATTGCAGTGTATGATAGGATTATAGGGTTGCTAACTAGTTTTGATGGATTGCTCTTAAAGCTTTGTACTTATAATATGCATGACATAATCTACACATATTGACATGATTATTATCTTATCCTAGTGACAGAAAAGAGCAAAAGCAAATAAGTTTAGTAAAATTCAACATATAATTTTTTCTGTAGAATACAAAGTAAATATTTTAAAACAATTTACATTATTGTGAATTAGATCCCAAAATAGTCCCGAAAGTTCTATCCGAAGTCCAAATTAATTCAATTGGTGTTCCGAATGAATTCAGAATTGAATGTGCTTATGTACTAATAGTCTAGAATAGTTTGATGTGCTAACAGTCTTGATATATTACATTAATATAATCCAGAATGTCCTTGAATGAATTTACAATATTTTCCCCAAAAGCGATTTAGTTCAGAAGTATCAGTCAGAGCTTCGTAATTTCAACTAATATTTTTAATACAAAAAAAATCCTCTCAAGTTCTAACGGGAACGAGTGACACTGATTCCATTATAGATGTTAAGACAGAAATAAATAATTTTACACAATAAGAAGACCAGCAGGATGAATGTGAGAAGTTCATTCCCAGAACATTTTTAGTTGTAAATAGTGTAAGGTCTCTTACTGAAATTTTAGTAAAGTCCATGGCATATTTCAGGTATACCATGAATTTCAAAGAAGGAAAGTCAATCTCCTAAACACAGTAAACATGTTTAACTACAAATGATAATGATCTTATAATCTACAATCACATAAAGACCGCTCCGGTGGTTAGAGCGTCCGCCTTGGATGCGTGAGGTCACGGGTTCGAACCCCGGCCGAGTCATACCAAAGACTTTAAAAAATGGTACTTACTGCTGCCTTGTTCGGCGCTCAACATTAAGAGGCTAGTGTTAGGACTGGTTGGCCTGGTGTCAGTATAATGTGACTGGGTGGGACATCATGTCACATACGTTAAAAATCTAAATCACACACACACACACAGTCATATATATATATATATATATATATATATATATATATATATATATATATATATATATATATATATATATATATATATATATATATATATATAAAAAAATAATTACCCTTACGGTCTATAATCAGGGATGAATTCTAAACACACAATGTATTCATAACAATATTGACACATAACATTGTACCTGCAAATTTTTTAAGAGCTATTGTCTATATTTTCCTTGCAGCTTGATGCAGTGAATAACATAATCTTGTGAGTGTATCTTAGTATCTCAGAGTTAATTGGATATAAGTGACTCTTGAGAAATGTCATAATTATTGCCCGTGTATGTCACATTCATCATTTGTGCATGTCATAGACACCAACCGAGTATGTCATAGGCTCCATCCGTGTGTCATAGGCACCATCCATGCATGTCATTGGCACCATCGTGTATGTCAGAGGCACCATCGTGTATGTGGCACCATCGTGTATGTCATAGGCTCCATCCGTGTGTCATAGGCATCATCCATGCATGTCATTGGCACCATCGTGTATGTCATAGGCACAATCCGTGTCATAGGCACCATCCGTGCATGTCATTGGCACCATCGTGTATGTCAGAGGCACAATCCGTGTCATAGGCACCATCCGTGCATGTCATTGGCACCATTTGTGTATATCATATTCAGCATCTGTGTATGTTATAGGCACCATCCATATGTCATGGGCACCATCCGTGCATGTCATAGGCATCATCCATATATGTCATGGGCACCATCCGTGCATGTCATAGGCATCATCCGTGTATGTCATAGGCACCATCCGTGCACGTCAAAGGCACCATCCGTGTATGTCATAGGCACCATCCGTGCATGTCATAGGCATCATTCGTGTATGTCATAGGCACCATCCGTGCACGTCAAAGGCACCATCCGTGTATGTCATAGGCACCATCCGTGCATGTCAAAGGCACCATCGGTGTATGTCATGAACATCATCTGAAGACGTATATGTCAACTACAGTGCTCCAAAGATTTTGACTTGTCCTTGGAGCCAGATGAAATGTATGACAGAATCTTGTGAACGCAACTAATTACAGTTGAAGATGCAACTCTGTACAAGTTACTGTCCGATTATAATTAGTTATTGGTCTTTTAGACTTAACAGCTGAATAAAATATATAGCATAATCATGGAAGCATTTATAGCCACCCCCTCAAACTTTGTAAATACAACAATTTTTGCAGTTTTTCGTAGATTGCTGTGAAATTTTGTACGTATTATGATGATGTAAATGTTGATCATTGTACTCGCACAAATTTTTGATGAGTTTTTTTTTTTTTTTTTATAAAAAAACAAACCTCAGCCATTTTATAGAGGTAGTGGTGCGCTTTAGTAGTGGCGGGTTTATATTTATGAGATAATTGCTCCCCATTCCTCTCGTATTTCGTCATAAACGATAGTTAAATTTATTTCACGTATGCCGTCTTAGTCAGTCATATTTAGTCCCAGTCTATCTATTTGACAGCTAAGGGAACGGTTTTCGGGACTCACGGTTCAAATTAAAGCTCCCACTGTAATCCTATGGAAACTCTATGATATTAAAATTCAGTTATGCTAATTTTTAAATGTTCATTATTAGACACACACACACACACATACATACATATATATATATATATATATATATATATATATATATATATATATATATATATATATATATATATATATATATATATATATAATCAGTATCCATTCATGTCTGTGAAACGTGCTTTAATGCTGCACTTAAAGAGTCATTAATCATGGTTCCATGTCGAGCCTTTCAAAGAAATGAAATTCCACCCATAGAATATTATCTGTTTTTGTTTTAGGTACAACTTGGATACGTGTCTAAATATTACTTTTACTACTTGGCTGGCTTTTTGTTATCAACCACTCATGGCCATCCAAGCACACTCTATCTTCAACCATTTGTCAGCATAATTAGTACTGGGAGTCATTCGGGTTGGGTGAGATGGGAGTAGTAGCTGTACTATGGTACATTATGTAGGACATTCCTACAACAATGAATACATTTCTTGAATACAGTAATATGGTTAACTGGAGTCAAATGTTGCAGAAATTACTACTTTTATTGTACTCAGTCTGATATATGTATGTGGTAACATTTAAGTGAACTTCAGCACGGTAATGACTACATCGTGCAAACTAAAGGTAATGACCGCTCCGGTGGCCTGATAGTTAGAGCGTCCGCCTCAGGTGCGGGAGAGGTCCTGGGTTCGATCCCTGGAAAGCGCTACAAACAGCTGCCTCGCATGGTTCTCAGCATTAAGAGGTTAGTGTTAGGAGTGGTTGGCCATGGTGTCAGGATAATGTGACCGTATGAGACATCATGCTACATGTATGCGGCATGATGCTCCAGTGCTAAACATCACTATAAACTGCCATACTAAAGACATTGTAGCGATATGACTGAAATTTTTTTTAAGTTGCGTTAAAAATCTAAATTACACACACACACACACACACACACACACACACACACACACACACACACACACACAGAGGTAAAGTTTAAGAAAATTAATTGCATAAACATTTAGGACGATAAATCCTTTCAAATATTGTAAACACAAGAAAAAATATAAAGATGTTAAAATTATGTAAAACATAAAATGAAAGATAGTGGTACAATAACACATAAAACCTTTAACACGTGTATTAAAAGTGTGTTATATAAACACATGGCCCCTGAAAACTCCAGATTTTCTCTGGTGGTACAGCACCATAGAGTTTCTGCACGCATTGCACGTTTAAAACACGTCTCAGGTGGTCGATAACTTAAAAAAACCAAACTGTTCTCTATGTTTTATAAGTAGCTGGAACTAGCATTATGTTTTATTAGTAGCTGGGACTACGTTAGTATCAGTTTATAGTAAAACATTTTTAATCTTTAATTGCTGAATTGTACTTTAAAGATAACAGATGTAAAACCCTTTAAACATGGTTCACGTTTTCATTTCTTTCAGGTCGTGTAAAAATATTGTAAAATTTCATATATTGTGTGTACATTAGGAAAGATTTTCTTATATAAATGAATGAAAATTGGGCTTTGGGTAAATGTTGGAAAGGTCCACAATTCCAATTTGGAATACAAAATATATTTGCATAAAATTTTTCTATACGTAGTAACTTGTACACAAGATTGCTATAAAAATATTTAAACAATGCAAGTCACATTACATGAAGATTTTGTGTTAAAAGTATATTTTTAACCTCTAAATTGAAAAAGTGATACATCTTCTTGGAGAAGAAATTTTGCCAGTTTCTAGACAGGAACATCAAAACCAATTACATCATCATCGTTGTCGTCGTCATCATCATCATCATTATATATTATTGGCATGAAAATGAATGCTGAAACAATTTCGTTCGTAGGTTGTATTATTGTTATTATTATTTTATTATTGTACTGTTTCGAACCCCAGACGAGTCATACCAATGACCTTTGACAATAGTACTGACAGCTTCGTCACTTGGCGTTCAACATTATGAAGCTAATGGGAATGGATGCCCTGTTGTCAGGATAATGTGACTGGGTGGGACATGATGTAACATGTCTTCGGCATGATGCCCCAGTGCTAGACATCACTATAAACTGCCACACTACAGACATTGTAGTGATATGACTCAACTTGTTAAAGCTACGTTAACAATACAAACACACACAATAACACACCCATCATTATTGATAAAAATTGTAAGGATATTTTATTGTTTGTATGGAAATAATTGATCACAAATATAGGAAAAATAATATTTCTGAAAACTAATTAATTATACAGTAAAATTATCTCCAGTTAACGTTGTCTTTTTCATAGGTTTGAAAGTCTTTGAAATCGTTTTATTATTTGAGAGTAACTCATAATTTCATAACTCAAGAGTACATTATACTCTTAATTTGTCTGGTTAATTTTCATCCATGACGATGAAGTTAATATTGACAATCAAGTGTCAGATAAGAGGTCTGGTTCCTTTCATACTGACCCCCTCCCCTCCCTTGAACATGTGCACTACTGCTAGTCCTTCAACAGCGGAGTGACAGCTACTACTTGGACAAGCATCTCACGTTTCACCACTTCTAATCTATTTCAAGGGGTTTCCCAGAAGTTTTGCCCAGAAAGGGTCATGGGTCATAGAATACACCCTCAAACTCATCTAAAACCACTTGGATTATGGGCTGCCAAGTTTTTCCCTATGAATGAATCTTATAATTCAGTACACAAAGGTCATTCTAATCCTATGAAAATATAACAACAAAATATCCCACCTGTCTAGTGTCGGTGTAAAGGTCAAAATTTTCCAGTGGTAAAAGAATTTATTGGCAATAAAGTAATTTATTAACAAGATCACTCGTCTGTTTTCCATGGGATTGTGGAACACCGTGGCGTGAGTCCTATTTCAAACCGTCAGCCCATATGGAATCTGGTAGTGTAAACTTTGCGTTTGTGGGAACTAAGTTAGTTTCACATTTTAATTATGCCTGAATAAACCAAATAAATGTCAACTGTCCATTGCTGTGAGTTCAACAAACAAGGAGCATATTTACTTTTCAAGGGCCAAAATATTTTAAACCTCTCTTCAAAAGTTTTCTCAAGATATAAACTAATTGAGACCTCAATTAAAGAGGTCGACGTATGGTCAGATTGGCAGTCATTTGTTTATTTTTCACCATCAAAAATAGTGTGAAATCATTAACAAATCATATTAAAGATATGTTCGGTATTGTGCTGAAATGCAGTATTTAAAACTTTTACACCCAAGTCAAAACAGAACACAGATTGAAGGTCTATCAGTGCCTTATTCCTGAAGTAAACTAGCTAATTTTAATGAACACAGTCACCTAAGTGGACAGGAAATTTGTTCTTATTGACCAGTAACATAAAGTACAGTTGAATTAAACATAAAATCGTATAGCTAATAATATACAGAAGAGAACGGTTGGTATCTAATATAAATACAAACGAGTATAAGTCATATATCAATCCCATACAAATGCCAAAACCAAGAAAAATGACATTTAAAAACAAATTAGGTGAAGTAACGTAGTTGCTGTTGGTTTTTACACCATTCTATGACAAATTATTAGGCAATCCATTTGTCAACATTGATTTAAGAAAAAAAATCTGAAATTTTCAGGATTGTTTTCTTCAGTGGCCTAGTGGTTAATAGCGTCCGCGTCTGATATGGGAGGTCGCTGGTTCGAACCCCGGCCGAGTCATATCAAAGACTTGTAAAAATGGTAAAAACGATACTAACAGACGCCTCGCATGGCGCTCATCATTAAGACGTTAATGATTGGACTGTTCGGCCTGGTGTCAGGATAATGTGACAGGATGGGACAAAGCTCAGTAGACAAACACGTTTTCAAAGTTGTCATTTCAATACATTGACATTCCATGGCAAGCGTATTATACAAATACAAAAATTGTAACGTAGAAAACAGGTATTTATGTTCTGAAACAGACTTTTTGGAAGCCATTGTTTCCATTTTAACATGAGAAAAAAAGAAAAAAAATTGTCGTGTGTACACCGTAGCTTTCTGTTTACCAGGAAATGTATGTAACATGTGAACATCTTGTTGGTGACGTGTTTTATCATACCGGCCATATTCCAAGACTGGTTTTTTTTTTGTGGGGTGGGGATGGGTTTGAGACTCTAAAAATGTTTTAAGGTCCCAAGGAGTGAAGTGGGGGTGGTCAGTTCACGCTACAATAAAAGCGATGTCGGAGCTTTAAAATAGCCATCTTTTCATATACATGTAAGTCTATTGAATGCTATTTTTTCATATAAGTCTATTGAATGCTATCTTTTCATATAAATCTATTGAAAGCTATCATTTCATATAAGTCTATCGAAAGCTATTTTTTCATACAAGTCTATTGAAAGCTATCTTTTCATATAAGTCTATTGAAAATGTTTGGAAATTCAAGTCGGAATAATAAAATAAACACATTATGTCTGTTCAAAACATTAATACACATGCAAAGAGAAAACATATTTAGTAGACTTATCATTGTTAAATATCAACGCCATACACACACACGCAACACTAACATAATCACAAACACTGATATTGAATAAAAACATACACCAAGTTTCTATCCTTAAAATCCATTGGGCTGGCCAACTTTATACCTAATTTGATGCAGTGCTGTCAACGGTTCATTAGGAGATTTGACAGTAATGCAGATGTCATCAAATGTTCATCTTTGCACTCATTAGATACTGGATGGTACTGTTGTCCAAATTTCCCTGTTGGATTTTCAGAGGAAATCCAGGCCAGAACTCGAGTTTTCATGACGAACATAAGGTTTGCATTGTCATGACTGTATCTGATGTAGCTTGACCATGAATTGTCTTGATAGAAAAATGAATAAATATCAGATTTGGAACCTAAAATTTTATTGAAGGAAGGACGAGAACATAATATTTAGAAGTTGAATATGGTCTTATAGATAATACAGCAGTAATAAACGCCTCTGACCAGTCGGGTTTTTAATACTTTACCAATGTTGATACACGAACCAAAGTTTATCATTGTCTTTGGGTCAGTCTGTTTTGTAGCTAAAATAATCCCCCCAAAATAATGGTTCAATTAATAGCATTTTAATAAGATTAAGGCAATGAACTGAGAATGAAAAAAACTAATTTGAATGTTAATTTCAGTGTGTCGATCGAATATGATACATACAGATTGTGATCAAACGGGCATTGCATACTTTAGAATAACTAATGTCGAGATGTTTGAAGTATATCCTACATACAGTTTGTGTTCAGACGGGCATCGCATACTTCATAATAACTAATGTAGATGTTTTCATTATGTGCTACATTCAGATTGTGTTCAGACGGGCATCGCATACTTCATAATGACTAATGTAGATATGTTTGCATTATATACATGAATTAAATACCACCCTCCCTCCTTGCTGCTGTGCTTGACAAAGTAAAACTCCGTTAACCTGGTGTTTTGACAGTTAGTTTAGCTGGACACTGCTTGTTGGTAGTGTAATGCTTCCTGAATCGTAGACTTAAAAAATGAATCACTCAATGCCACTATTCCGACACTGAAATAATAATTTTTCGTATTTTATATCTGGAGTAAAGATTCGACTTAAAAGAAACGTTCTGCTGATCACAGACTGTATTGAAGTTATCTTCACCATTCTCGTTCAATGCAATGATATCTCTGACGTTGTTGGCATGTCGCTTTGCATCTCCGATATGTTAACCTGTAGACACGTTCGCGGATCGACGAGATATGTTAGTGCTGCGGGTATGTGAATATCATTCAATGCAACATAAAGCAAACTTGGCTAATGAAGGTGCCTCATTCAATCAATTAAATTAAGCCCATTTGCCTTTATTTTTTAAAAAGTAGTATCCCTAGCTAAATACACACTATTTCTTCAAATATATCCTTTGTAAATATATGCCAACATTTAAAAAAATATGGATGATAGCTATATTATAAAGCATAAAATCACTAGGTAAACACTGCTTCTTAAGTGCTGTATATAGATCGATTATTGATCACAGATGGACCACAATTTCAGATTGTCAGCAACAAAATGCTTGTTTTTAGTTTTAGTTTTGGATAGACTTACCGAAACCTTTCCGTATAATTAGCAAATGTAACCTACACGCTTTACCTATTGCATATTAATTTTGAATTTTTTTATATCATATATTTCAGTATCTTTATTTGAGGAACAATGTTTAAGTAATGCATGGGTAAATGTGACCACAATAAATTTTCATGGGACACCCCCCTCTTTCACAGTTATTTATCCTGTAAACGCTTGAAGAAGTCGACAGCTGTCCATTTTATAGCCTTTTGTCTAACGAGATATGGGATCTAGTGAAAGAACATACAAATCTACAGAGAGAGGAAGACGGTACTTGTCCCTTTCTTTGTTTGAGTTTTCCATGTTCTTGTACTCTGAGTCCATTTGGTCTTAGAGAAAGATTACTCAAATCTTCTTGGGTACTTATAGTATTAGTGGGCGACTACTAAGTGACGATATAAAAGGGTTGAGAACGAGTCGCGTGCCCTCGAGAGGGGGAGAAGCACCGTCATCATTCGGTGAGGGCAGAGAGCGAGTCGCACCCTTCCGAAAGGGAGGAGCAGTACCATATCTTTAGGATAGAGAGTGAGGCATGCCCCTCTTTCAGGAGGAGCAACACACTCTCACATCCAAAGGGAAAACAAGTTTGTTGCGCACCACTTCCCCCACACACCAAAGGGTGGGGATGCATCCTCTTTAGATCCACAGCTCGATAAAGGGGTGATTGTGGCTGTAAGTGGTTGGTCCAGCACCCTTTTATAGTCACCCTGACCCATTCTGACCGACATGGTCTAATCCCCAGAGAAAGGTGGTGTGCAGATTCAATTATATTATTCGATTTGGGATGAATCTTGCTAGAGACCTGAATTGCCCCTAGAGTCATTACCCGGTGACCGGGTACTGGGTGCCGTTCACCGCTTACCTGGTACCAGATACTGGTCACAGGATACTAGGTGATGGTCACCAAGTACCATGTGCCATTCACCAGGGTACCGGGCATGGGTCTTCAGAGCATATATGGTACGGAGATAAATATCAGGCTGGGTCCCTCCTTATTGTAGACTACCATTTTAATCTACAGGAGACTGGGAATCGGCTCACAAACAGCAGGTTATGGCAGGAGGTCGGATTGGCATCCTTGTTTCTCTGAATCACTATGGAATCAAGGGTTTTACTCTGCAGGGTAGCGATTGCACCCTTCCTTACACGCAGCCGTGGACCTGGACGGCATAGTATCAAGGTCGTGCTTGCGGACCGTAGAGCTAATTCGTCTTAAGAGGTTGGGTTAGAAAAGAGGGAAGACATACCGCCAAACTTTCAAAGCGAACAAAAAATCGCACTAAATCGCAAGAAGATGCAGCTGCTTTATACAATTTTTTAAATTCTCCGCTGAAAGAGTTTCCAGATCAAGTTACTCTTCCATCCAAATCTTTCCTTAAAGAGAGACACTGGGTCACTTGGTCCTTCCTTTCAGGAGAGAGTTATGTGCCCTTTTAAACCAGCCTCAGAGAAGGTAAATGTCGTACCTCATCGTTCCCTACACTATCTCAACCTTCCGATAAAGAAGCAGAACGCGAAGAATCATGGTCGTTTGATAAAGCAGTGAATGAAGTTTTAGACCACTTCTTAACGATCTGTGTCCCAAACCTTCAGGTTCTGGTTACTTTTAGAATCCTTCCAGTTTGAAGAAACTTTCTGGGACAGATCTCTCTTGCTTCTTTCTCAATCAGCAAGCTTTCTGAAAGGTTTGGCAAGTGCCAAGCTTTTACTAAACAACTTAGGGGATGGTCTTTCCTTCCGCAACGTTACGATACATGGTAACTGTTTCTGGCTGAAAGGTTTATACTCTATCCTATCCCACTAAAACTTCCACTTTGGAAGCTGAAGCATCTCATGTGGTTATTTCTAGAGGAATCTCGGGTCACCTTCCAGTGAAAACACCGGAATTACTAGAATACATGGCTAGGTCATTAGTAGCTGTAATCTCGCTTTCTGACCTTTTTCTATCGGTCTCGTCCACTCTTTTGAAGGAAGTAGTTTTTCCCCCAATGGCTTCCCATCATTTGGTTGAATCAGTGGCAAAATCTTCATGGCATGCTCTATTTTTGTCCAAGGCCATGTCATTGGAGCTTCTCCACCTCCACAGGAACATGATAGTGGACTCTTAAAACGTCTTACTAGAGCTCCCACCCCACTCCTCAACCTTAGAGGCTGAGACTCTTTTTGTAGGATTCTTCCCATCTGTGACTACTCAGGATTTTAGAGACTATGATCACATGTCCCTTGTATCCACTTCTTGTTCTTCAAAATCAGTCAAGGAATCATCCTTACTATTCATGGCCCAGCGACTTAATTATTTAAAGCCGTGCTGCTCCAGCTAAAGCAACAATTCAATTTCAGAGCCCCCCTACCCTCCTTTTTTGGGTGGCCTTGATGGGTGGGCCGCAAAGAGCAAAAGTAGAAGTTCGCAGGGCCATCACCTATTCCCTAGGACAGGGTGGACAACTCTAGCTAGCAGTCCTGTAGACAATTCATCTTCCTTTGTTTCCCGTTGGCCCCAGACTAAATCTCTTTTCGCAAAACTCTAGCTAGCAGTCCTGTAGACAATTCATCTTCCCCAGACTAAATCTCTTTTCGCAGGCCTGGTCAGACATGATGGTCAATGGTAGGGTCTTTTTTCTTTTTGTATCATAAGAGATGGTTACCGGCTTTGGCTATGGGATCTCTCTCGTTATTGATAAAATTTTGTTTTTATTAGACGCTGAAACGCATCTCTCTCTCTCTCTCTCTCTCTCTCTCTCTCTCTCTCTCTCTCTCTCTCTCTCTCTCTCTCTCTCTCTCTCTCTCTCTCTCTCTCTCTCGTGGTGGTGGTGGTAGTAAATCGAGCAAAGCTTCATCGTTATTTTGTGTGGAAATGCAGGCACGAGATTCATATAGTAAGAAGCCAGTGTCATTACTCTTATAAACAGGTAAGTTTACAATTGTTCGTATAGAAACGCTTTTCAGATATGTTAAAATATAAGATTTAACATCTTCTCACGTATATAGTTTGCATGTAACTAAAGGTTTTACAAAGAGAATATGTGTGTATGAGAGAGACAGACAGACAGATGTTTAGATTTTTAACGTAGCTTCAACAATTTTTCAGTCATATAACTACGATGTCTACAGTTTATAGCGATGTCTAGCACTGGGGCATTATGCCGCAGATGTGTGGCATGATGTCCCACCTAGTCACATTATCCTGACATCAGGCCAACCAGTCCTAACACTAACCTCTTAATGCTGAGCGCCAAGCGAGGCCGCTGTAGTACTATTTTAAAGTCTTTGGTATGACTTGGCCGGGGTTGGAACCCACCACTGTCCGCATCCGAGGCGGATGTTCTAACCACTAGGCCACCTGAGCGGGCGACAAGGAGAATAGTTGATGCAGTTTTTATGCTTTTACTCACATCAGACCCCTAATTGTTCCATTTACTCCTGATGCACGATGTTTATGTAATAAAAATAAATAATTTAATTAAATAATAATAATAATTAAATTAAATTAATTTTTTAAGTTAGAAATGTACAGTTATGTACGGAAGCTATAAAAGATAAGATGCAATTTTTAAGTTGGCACTTTTTTAAATATACTTCAATGGTCTATGGTAAGTTTTAAATGCTTACTTGTATATCACTGATGACATTAAATAGGATTCAGATAAAAGATATATTGATGTTTTTGAAACGTAGTCTTAATGAAGCAATCGTCACAAAATGCGTGGTTTAATTTTTGATTTTTTTTTTTTTAGAATTGTACAAATATAAAATCAAAGTGTTACGGTAATGGCATTTCGTGTGAAAGGGCTTTGATCACTGTTTGAAATTTATTTTCATAACTGGATATGTTAGAGCTTCACTATATCACAACAGAGCCGTGGTGAGTCAGTGGTTAGCGTCGATCCATCACAAACGAAATGGTCCAGGTTTAATCACACCATCAGAATCTAGTTGACTGCCATGACGTGTCTTTTGGCAAGGCCGATTACTTCATTTGCCTCGGCTCTAAAGAAACTTCTTTTGATGTTGTGCTATAGAACACTAAATCATTCCGAACCAAACCAATATATTTAGCATAAAATGAAGAGGATCTTATGTGGCCGTTTATTTTTATTGGCCTTTTTTTGTCAACTCTAATGAAGAAATCCATATATTGAGGATGAGCCGCTGTCCGTTCCAGCAAATTGAGATACATTTGTCACAGATCATCATCATCGTTGTTGTTGTTATTATTATTATTATTATTATTATTATTATTATTATTATTATTAGTAGTAGTAGTAGTAAAACTTTGAATTATATTTTTTAACACCTATCGTAGAGTGGGCGTCAGTCATAGAAGGTTCCATCCAATGTTAACTTTGCAAACAATTTGCATACTTTTAGAGAATAAAAGAAATGATCAACACGTTCCTACTTTTGGAATGTATCACTTAGATTGTACAAGGTGATTAAAGTTCATTAGATATATCAATGCATTGTGACTGAACCTTCTCACATGGGTGTTTTGGGCTCCATTTTAAAACTCTATGGAGAGCTACGCTAAGAAACTAAATGGAGATTACAAATTCCACTTGGGTACTAGTAGAAATGGTCATAAATGAATGAATGGAAATTTTCCCAGACCTCACAGCTGGGTCTAAGAATGTTTCATAATGGTGACGCTTTACAGTGCCGTCTTCGTATTCATACCACATGTAAGGGCATTGTAACACTGTTACAAAAAGATGTCGAAGAATGGGTACGTGATGCTGTGTAAACCCATATGGATTTTGATTTATGGATACGTGATACTGTGTACAGCCATATGGATTTTGATTTATGGCGATGCTGTGTACACCCATATAGATTTTCATTTATGCATACACGATGCTGTGTACACCCATATGGATTTTGATTTATGGATACGTGATGCTCTGTACACCCATGTGGATTTTGATTTATGGATACGTAATGCTGTGTACACCCATATGGATTGTCATTTATGCATACACGATGCCGTGTACGCCCATATAGATTTTGATTTATGGATACGTGGTGCTGTGTACACCCATATGGAGTTTAATTTATGGATACGTGGTGCTGTGTACACCCATATGGAGTTTAATTTATGGATACGTGGTGCTGTGTACACCCATATGGATTTTGATTTATGGATACGTAGTGCTGTGTACACCCATATGGAGTTTAATTTATGGATATTTTTATGACTACACACATATGGTGTTTCATTTATTGATACGTGAAACTGTGTACACCAATATGGATTTTGATATATTCGCTTGTAAGTACGATCCCAATGCAAAAAAAAAACAAAGACCCGTATCTATCGTCGCACAATGAGCTGACAGATCATTATCAGTGTTCTGTTCACGTGAAGTAAATTATGTTAGAATGTGCACATGCCATTAAATTAGTAATTTTATCTCAATTTAGAAAACTGATACTTGTTGTGTTCATTTATTTCAGTCCATTTATAAGAGAATATTTTGTTTTAGTAATATTCTTTTATTAAAACACACAGTTATTGTCATTATTTTCTATGGATTTTAACAATATTTCCGTGAATAAGGTATAAAAGAAAATCCTTTACAATCACAACACATTTTATATGAAGCTGCGGTTAATTTGGCTGGACAGCGACAACAACGGATTATGTTAAGATACATACGGTAATCATTAACCATTTACCGTCCTTAGTGTGTGAACAAGCCTCGCTCGTTCTCTTTTTTGTAAACTCCCTCACCATACCCTTTCCTCAAAAAAAAAAATAAAAAAAATAAACGAAACAGCATCCTTTTCTATTTGTGAAGTAGAATCAACTGGGAAAATATATTGCTTGATCGAAATTTGCTAAATATATACTGGAATTTCCAGATGTCAGGTGATAAACTGCCTTGGTGACTACCCTTGTATCTCCACGTAAGCACACTACACCTTCCTTTCCCGGGACCCAGCCAGCTTCATTCAAGCGCCCTTTTAATTCAAAATGCATGGTACGTTCATGGGAACCGTCTGCTCTCAGGATTACAGCATCTTAATGAACCAACGTATCCAGACATGATCCAGATGTATCGACGAAGCCGTCCCAAACCAATTCATGTAGACAATCCCAGAGATAAATGTCAAGTTCACTTCCCTTTTTTAAATAAAAAAAAAATTATTTCATGACGTTACTAATGCATTCCTCATAGTGAACATGCGAACATCATCATTTTAAAAATGCATTATTTTATAATTTATGACTATTCATGATTAAGGTTATATAGACACATCATTGATAATAGTTTGTGAGGAGAAAATCATATGACCTGCTGCATTTTCTGTATCTGCATGTGTTTGAAACATGTGCTTTCAATACTGTACCAAAGAGTCTGGTATTGATTTCAGTAATGAGTTTTCCAAACTTAGGTCTGTAAAGGGACTGAAATTCCATCCAAAACACAATGTCTCTATTTTTGGTGAGTTCCAACAAGAATATGTATGCTCTCAAAAGATTCTTTTTATTCAAATCTACTTTTCATTTTTAACAAAGCCTATCCAGCTATATATATATATATATATATATATATATATATATATATATATATATATATATATATATATATATATATATATATATATATATTTGGTAGTGCTCTAAAAATTTCGTTTTGAACTTAAAATGATATACACTACCATACGTTGGATTTAACAGCTTTTGTTAGAATGACATAAAAAGCATTTGTTCTAGAAGAAATCAAGTTATAGACACATTTCTTTTATATAGCAACACTCAATTTTGTAAACTTTACTCAAATTGAAAAAAAAAACTATAAAAAACCCTGCATTTAGCGATCTTTTACCACACAATTGATGTTAGGACCATTTAGTGGGTCTTATTTTTTGGTGGTGTGGGTCTTTGGTTTACAAAAATGTTGATGATTTTGAAATTCAAATGACAGAGGTCATTGACTGAGGGAAGAATGATGTTTTCTGTACAATAACTTGAGTGTTTTCAGGTTCAGTTACCAAACTTTGTGAATGGCTTCTACTTGGTGTATAAAACAACATACATACATACATACATACATACATACATACATACATACATACATACATACATACATACATACATACATACATACATACATACATACATACATACATACATACATACATACATACATACATACATACATACATACATACATACATACATACATACATACATACATACATACATACATACATACATGCATGCATATATATTGAGTCAGTGAAAGAATATTTAAAGAATTAAAATATATTAATTCTCATTTAGTGATTTGTTACAGAAATTATGTATAGCAGAGTAAAAATGAACCTTTTATATTACAAATGTTCTGTCATATAAGAAAACAAATACAAGAACTGAAGGAACATATTTATGACTTGATGGTCTTAAACTAAGTAACAGACAAAAACGAAAACCAAGTTTTATAAAACTCAACAAATCAATATTTTTTCTAAAATGCACAAATTATAAATGGAACTGTAAGTTTTTAGTATTTTGAATTAAATCCCAAATACTTCTAGAAGTTCTATCACAAGTCCAAAGTATAGAGTATTGTGAATGATTTCCAGTGGTGTTTCAAATGAATTATATCCTTTAATGTGGTGATGTGCCATTAACCATGAATGTGCTAATGTGTCAGCTTGGTTTGCTATAATAATATGCTCCAGAATGTCCATGAATGAATTCGCTAAAATTCATTTCCTAACATGAATGAGCATTTTATATTTTCAATGAAAAATTAAAATAAATCCTCAGATTTTAATTGAACACAACTTAAACTCCAATTCCACTAAGCACTAAAATAGGAATTAATAATTCTGATACAAACAGAATTTACATACAACCAAAGACAAAATAAGATGACCAGAATGAGTGTCAAAAGTTCATGTCCAGAACATTCTAAGTTGTAAAAAAAGTCAAGTCTCTTACTCAGATTTTAGTTCAGGACATGACAAATATCAGGTAGACCAGGAATTTCCAAGGGGACATCCAGTGTCCAAAGATCAGATCCAAGTAAACATGTGAGAATTACGTTAAAATATAAATTCAGTCATAGACAAAAATTAGCTATGTAAATTGTAACCCATATACTTTTTAATCATGGACAAAATCAGACACACAATACAGATAAACATAATGACATAATTTCACAAGTTGATGTACATAAATAAATTATAATGTTCAAAGGCTTTTACAGTTTCCACTAAAAACTAATTAGAGACAGATAAGTATCTGTTTTTCAACTGCTCCTAAGAGTGAATTTGGTTTCTTTTGGAGTATTCCTAGGAGATGTGTGTAGTGATTACAGTGTTGATAAGGCCACTTGCAGACTACTTAAACTGGTCAGGTCTCTTTAGGTGTTATAATACATGCCTGTGAAATTCACACAACTGTTCTCTTTAAATGTTTTGATATGTGCTTGTAACTTTAATATGACAGGTCTCATTAAATATTGCAATACATATTGTTACTTTAATAAGACAGATACCTTTAAGTGTTTCAATATATGCCCATGACTTTAATAAGGCAGGTAACTTTAAGTGTTGTGATATATGCCCATGATTTTCATATGACAGGTACCTTTAAGTGTTGTGATATATGCCCATGACTTTCATATGACAGGTCCAGGGTTTGATCCATGACAAGCAGCTGTGCTGGTGCCTTTCCAGTTGCAAATGATAGTCTGCCACAGAGTGGACTGTCTGCCACAGAGTGGACTGTAGTGTGACAGTTCCAGGATTTTACCATTGACAAAAAACAATGCAGTCTTTTGTTTTAGTTGATAGTGTATCACAGAGTGGACTCTACTGGGACATGTTCTGGTTTTGAACCTTGTTGCCACCATTCCTATTTCATTTGATAGTCTGCCATAGAGTGTAATTTTAATGTGACAGGTTCTGGTTTTGATCCTTGACAGAAACTGCATTGCTGCTCTACTGTTACGATTATGATGCATCATTGAGTGGATTTTAAGGAAAGTTTTTGTCTATAACGAATCTGAATATGAAATTATTTTTTTAAAAAAAAATACTTTATACAAGTAGTGTTATTAAAGGAAATTATGATAATCTTGAATGTTTTATGAGTTAATATTCCATTTACTAGGCATACAAAATACTTGTATCTGCATTCCATATACATCTGTGCCAAGCAGGTACAGGCTTATATATTCCATATACATCTGTGCCAAGCAGGTATAGGCTTATATATTCCATATACATCTGTGCCAAGCAGGTACAGGCTTATATATTCCATATACATCTGTGCCAAGCAGGTACAGGCTTATATATTCCATATACATCTGTGCCAAGCAGGTACAGGCTTATATATTCCATATACATCTGTGCCAAGCAGGTACAGGCTTATATATTCCATATACATCTGTGCCAAGAACCGCTCTGGTGGCCTAGTGGTTAGAGTGTTCACTGTTGAGTCACACCAAAGACTTACAAAAAAGGCAGTAACAGCTGCCTCCCTTAATGCACAGCATTAAGAGGTCAGTGTTAGGACTGGTCGGCCTGGTGTGACTGGGTGGGACATTATGCTACATGTCTGGGGCATGATGTCCAAGTACTAGATATCACTATAAACTGCTACACTGCAGATATCATAGCCAGATGACTAAAAAATTGTTAAAAGCTTAGTTAAAGATCAAAATGACATCATCATAATCACATCTCTGCCAAGCAGGTACAGACTTCTGTATGCCATATGCATCTGTTCCAAGCAGGTACAGACTTCGGTGACACTTGCCAGTTATTATGTACTTTTGAGAGAGTGATCTATGTAAGGTGAAGTTGTTTGCATTTTAAACATGCATAGTAGAGAGAATGTTGGCATACCTATATGCTACCTTCATTTAATGTGGCTGAAGTTTCTTTGGATATTGTACTTTTGAAAATTTTAAATGATCTTAGGACACTGCTAACTAAAATGACTGCTCCCTTGTGCTCCAAAAATCAACCTGAATTTGTCTAAAGTACACTATTTTTGGTAGCTATTAAAATATGGAAAATGAATTTTGCCAAACTAGACAATACCAGCTTCTAAAAGTGCAATGAATGAACTACCAAATACATAAAATGTAAAAAAAAAGTTATCGGCTCTATTTTTTGCAATTTACCTCTGAAGTTCGAGAAGTGAAAATGAACAAGTAAAGCTAGCACTTTTTAGAAAGGTGCACATCCACATCTAGAGTAAGGCCAAGCTGTATACTCTCTAACCCATATTACACCGATCAATCATACATTAAAATAAAGGGAATTAAAGGTTCTTTGAACAATATCTAAGATATACAAAGTCTCTTTTAAATAGCCAGTCTAACTAGTGAAGAAACCCGGGGAAACTATTTTTCTTTAAAATTTATGAAACTGTAGAGCGCCACCTTCTGTATTCTATATGCATCTGTGCCAAGCAGGTACAGACTTCTATATTCCATACATCTGTGCCAAGCAGGTAAAGATTTCTGTATTTCATATACATCTGTGCCAAGCAGGTAGAGACTTCTGTATTCCATATACATCTGTGCCAAGCAGGTACAGGCTTATATATTCCATATACATCTGTGCCAAGCAGGTAGAGACTTCTGTATTTCATATACATCTGTGCCAAACAGGTAGAGACTTCTGTATTCCATATACATCTGTGCCAAGTAGGTAGAGACTTCTGTATTCCATATACATCTGTGCCAAGCAGGTAGAGACTTCTGTATTCCATATGCATCTGTGCCAAGTAGGTGGAGACTTCTGTATTCCATATGCATCTGTTCCAAGAGACTTCTGTATTCCATATGCATCTGTGCCAAATAGGGAGAGACATCTGTATTCCATATGCATCTGTTCCAAGAGACTTCTGTATTCCATATGCATCTGTGCCAAGTAGGTAGAGACTTCTGTATTCCATATACATCTGTGCCAAGCAGGTAGAGACTTCTGTATTCCATATGCATCTGTTCCAAGAGACTTCTGTATTCCATATACATCTGTGCCAAGTAGGTAGAGACTTCAGTATTCCATATACATCTGTGCCAAGCAGGTAGAGACTTCTGTATTCCATATGCGTCTGTTCCAAGAGACTTCTGTATTCCATATGCATCTGTGCCAAGTAGGGAGAGACTTCTGTATTCCATATGCATCTGTTCCAAGAGACTTCTGTATTCCATATGCATCTGTGCCAAGTAGGTAGAGACTTCTGTATTCCATATACATCTGTGCCAAGCAGGTAGAGACTTCTGTATTCCATATGCATCTGTTCCAAGAGACTTCTGTATTCCATATACATCTGTGCCAAGTAGGTAGAGACTTCTGTATTCCATATACATCTGTGCCAAGCAGGTAGAGACTTCTGTATTCCATATGCATCTGTGCCAAGTAGGTAGAGACTTCTGTATTCCATATGCATCTGTTCCAAGAGACTTCTGTATTCCATATACATGTATGCAATGTAAGTAGGTACAAACATCTGGCATATTGTACATATGTTAGGTGTCAAAGTGTTGCATGTGTCATATTAGTGGCATATTATACATATGTTAGGTGTCAAAGTGTTGCATGTGTCATATTAGTGGCATATTGTACATATGTTAGGTGTCAAAGTGTTACATGTGTCATATTAGTTGTATAGTCTGTAGGCCAGTGCTAACTGTATGGATACATGTGAATAGTTTTTTTAGTCATTCCTAACTATACAGATCAAGGCATGGTAGTATAATGAATATTTCAAGTTGAGAAGACCTGGAATACAAATATTATGCTGACATGAAGTCAAGTCCCCATGGGGTCAGGCTATCTTTAGGGAGTACATGGAATAGGAGATATAGATGGAACACTTGGTGAGGAAGCATAGTGACTATTCTTTCTGTGAGTGACTGTTCCAGTGGCCTCAGTGTCAGAATAATGTGACTGGGTGGGACATGACCCTACATGAAGCATGATGCCTCACTGCTAAACATCACTATAAACTGCCACCCTGCAAACATCATGACTAAAATTGTTAAAGCTATGATAAAAGTCTAAATCACTCACACTTTCTGTAGGCTGAGACAAAAAGATAGTTAACTTTCATGATAGCCAGAAGTCAGTGAATATCAGTGAGACTTGATGTCTTAATTTGTCATTCAGTGAATATCAGTGAGACTTGATGTCTTAATTTGTCATTCAGTGAATATCAGTGAGACATGATGTCTTAATTTGTCATTCAGTGAATATCAGTGAGACTTGATGTCTTAATTTGTCATTCAGTGAAAATCAGTGAGACTTGATGTCTTAATTTGTCATTCAGTTAATATCAGTGAGACTTGACATCATTGAGTTCATATTTTAAATCCAATATGAATGGCATTGAGTAGACTGTAATTCAATTATGAAATTGTTGTAATTATAAATCCAATATGAATGGCATTGAGTAGACTGTAATTCAATTATGAAATAGTTGTAATTATAAATCCAATATGAATGGCATTGAGTAGACTGTAATTCAATTATGAAATTGTTGTAATTATAAATCCAATATGAATGGCATTGAGTAGACTGTAATTCAATTATGAAATTGTTGTAATTATAAATCCAATATGAATGGCATTGAGTAGACTGTAATTCAATTATGAAATTGTTGTAATTATAAATCCAATATGAATGGCATTGAGTAGACTGTAATTCAATTATGAAATTGTTGTAATTATAATTCCAATATGAATGGCATTGAGTAGACTGTAATTCAATTATGAAATTGTTGTAATTATAATCTAGCACTTGTCAGCTGCTTCTCCAGTGCAAGTCCAGAATCTGTATTACAATCTGACCATTCTTTTGTGTAAATCCAAGTTCAGTTAGTTACAATCTGACCATTCTTTTGTCTAAATCCAAGTTCAGTGTGTTACAATCTGACCATTCCTTTGTGTAAATCCAAGTTCAGTTTGTTACAATCTGACCATTCTTTTGTGTAAATCCAAGTTCAGTTTGTTACAATCTGACCATTCTCTAGTGTAAATCCAAGTTCAGTTAGTTACAATCTGACCATTCTTTTGTGTAAATCCAAGTTCAGTATGTTACAATCTGACCATTCTTTTGTGTAAATCCAAGTTCAGTTTGTTACAATCTGACCATTCTCTAGTGTAAATCCAAGTTCAGTTGGTTACAATCTGACCATTCTTTTGTGTAAATCCAAGTTCAGTGTGTTACAATCTGACCATTCTTTTGTGTAAATCCAAGTTCAGTTTGTTACAATCTGACCATTCTTTTGTGTAAATCCAAGTTCAGTTTGTTACAATCTGACCATTCTCTAGTGTAAATCCAAGTTCAGTTGGTTACAATCTGACCATTCTTTTGTGTAAATCCAAGTTCAGTGTGTTACAATCTGACCATTCTTTTTTGTAAATCCAAGTTCTGTATGTTACAATCTGACCATTCTTTGTGTAAATCCAAGTTCTGTGTGTTACAATCTGACCATTCTTTTGTGTAAATCCAAGTTCTGTATCTTACAATCTGACCATTCTTTGTGTAAATCCATGTTCAGTTCCTTACAATCTGACCATTCTTTTGTGTAAATCCAAGTTCAGTTCGTTACAATCTGACCATTCTTTTGTGTAAATCCAAGTTCAGTGTGTTACAATCTGACCATTCTATTGTGTAAATCCAAGTTCTGTATGTTACAATCTGACAATTCTTTGTGTAAATCCAAGTTCTGTGTGTTACAATCTGACCATTCTTTTGTGTAAATCCAAGTTCAGTTCGTTACAATCTGACCATTCTTTTGTGTAAATCCAAGTTCAGTTCATTACATTCTGACCATTCTTTTGTGTAAATCCAAGTTCAGTTCATTACAATCTGACCATTCTTTTGTGTAAATCCAAGATCTGTGTGTTACAATCTGACCATTCTCTAGTGTTAATTGAAAATGTGTTACAATCTGACCATACTCTAGTGTAATAAGATATGTGTGTTACAGTCTGACCATTTTCTAGTGTAATAAGATCTGTATGTTACAATCTGACCATTCTCTAGTGTAAATCCAAAATCTGTGTGTTAAAATCTGACCATTCTCTGGTGTAAATCCAAGATCTGTGTGTTACAATCTGACCATTTTCTACTCTAAATTTAAGATCTGTGTATTACAATCTGACCATTCTCTAGTGTAATAAGATCTGTATTACAATCTGAACAGTCTCTAGTATAATAAGATCTGCATGTTACAATCAGACGATTTTCTAGTCTAATAAGATATGTGTTATAATCTGACCATTCTCTAGTGTAATAAGATATGTGTGTTACAATCTGACCATTCTCAAGTGTAATAAGATATGTGTGTTACAATCTGACCATTCTCAAGTGTAATAAGATATGTGTGTTACAATCTGACCATTCTCAAGTGTAATAAGATATGTGTGTTACAATCTGACCATTCTCTAGTGTAATCAGAATTGTGTGTTACAATCTGACCATTCTCTAGTGTAAATCCAAGATCAATAGTTACAATCTGACCATTCTCTAGTGTAAATCCAAGATCAATAGGCTACAATTTGGCCATTCTCTAGTGTAAATCCAAGATCAATAGGTTACAGTTTGGCCATTCTCTAGTGTAAATCCAAGATCAATAGGTTACAATTTGGCCATTCTCTAGTGTAAATCCAAGATCAATAGGTTACAATTTGGCCATTATACAGTGTAAATCCAAGATCAATAGGTTACAATTTGGCCATTCTACAGTGTAAATCCAAGATCAATAGGTTACAAATTGGCCATTCTCTAGTGTAAATCTAAGATCAATAGGTTACAATTTGGCCATTCTCTAATGTAAATCCAAGATCAATAGGTTACAATTTGGCCATTCTCTAGTGTAAATCCAAGATCAATAGGTTACAATTTGGCCATTCTCTAATGTAAATCCAAGATCAATAGGTTACAATTTGGCCATTCTCTAGTGTAAATCCAAGATCAATAGGTTACAATTTGGCCATTCTCTAGTGTATATCCAAGATCTGTGTGTTACAATTTGGCCATTCTCTAGTGTAAATCCAAGGTCAATAGGTTACAATTTGGCCATTCTCTAGTGTAAATCCAAGATCAATAGGTTACAATTTGGCCATTCTCTAGTGTAAATCCAAGATCAATAGGTTACAGTTTGGCCATTCTCTAGTGTAAATCCAAGATCAATAGGTTACAATTTGGCCATTCTACAGTGTAAATCCAAGATCAGTAGGTTACAACTTGGCTATTCTCTAGTGTAAATCCAAGATCAATAGGTTACAATTTGGCCATTCTCTAGTGTAAATCCAAGATCAATAGATTACAATTTGGCCATTCTACAGTGTAAATCCAAGATCAATAGGTTACAGTTTGGCCATTCTCTAGTGTAAATCCAAGATCAATAGGTTACAAATTGGCCATTCTCTAGTGTAAATCCAAGATCAATAGGTTACAATTTGGCCATTCTCTAATGTAAATCTAAGATTAATAGGCTACAGTTTGGCCATTCTCTAGTGTAAATCCAAGATCAATAGGTTACAATTTGGCCATTCTCTATTGTAAATCCAAGATCAACAGGTTACAATTTGGCCATTCTCTAGTGTAAATCCAAGATCAATAGGTTACAATTTGGCCATTCTCTAGTGTAAATCGAAGATCAATAGGTTACAATTTGGCCATTCTCTAGTGTAAATCGAAGATCAATAGGTTACAATTTGGCCATTCTCTAGTGTAAATCCAAGATCTGTGTGTTACAATTTGGCCATTCTCTAGTGCAAATCCAAGATCAATTGGTTACAATTTGGCCATTCTCTAGTGTAAATCCAAGATCAATAGGTTACAATTTGGCCATTCTCTAGTGTAAATCCAAGATCAATAGGTTACAATTTGGCCATTCTCTAGTGTAAATCCAAGATCAATAGGTTACAATTTGGCCATTCTATAGTGTAAATCCAAGATCAATAGGTTACAATTTGGCCATTCTCTAGTGTAAATCCAAGATCAATAGGTTACAATTTGGCCATTCTCTAGTGTAAATCCAAGATCAATAGGTTACAATTTGGCCATTCTCTAGTGTAAATCCAAGATCAATAGGTTCCAATTTGGCCATTCTCTAATGTAAATCCAAGATCAACAGGTTACAATTTGGCCATTCTCTAGTGTAAATCCAAGATCAATAGGTTACAATTTGGCCATTCTCTAGTGTATATCCAAGATCTGTGTGTTACAATTTGGCCATTCTCTAGTGTAAATCCAAGGTCAATAGGTTACAATTTGGCCATTCTCTAGTGTAAATCCAAGATCAATAGGTTACAATTTGGCCATTCTCTAGTGTAAATCCAAGATCAATAGGTTACAGTTTGGCCATTCTCTAGTGTAAATCCAAGATCAATAGGTTACAATTTGGCCATTCTACAGTGTAAATCCAAGATCAGTAGGTTACAACTTGGCTATTCTCTAGTGTAAATCCAAGATCAATAGGTTACAATTTGGCCATTCTCTAGTGTAAATCCAAGATCAATAGGTTACAATTTGGCCATTCTACAGTGTAAATCCAAGATCAATAGGTTACAGTTTGGCCATTCTCTAGTGTAAATCCAAGATCAATAGGTTACAAATTGGCCATTCTCTAGTGTAAATCCAAGATCAATAGGTTACAATTTGGCCATTCTCTAATGTAAATCTAAGATTAATAGGCTACAGTTTGGCCATTCTCTAGTGTAAATCCAAGATCAATAGGTTACAATTTGGCCATTCTCTATTGTAAATCCAAGATCAACAGGTTACAATTTGGCCATTCTCTAGTGTAAATCCAAGATCAATAGGTTACAATTTGGCCATTCTCTAGTGTAAATCGAAGATCAATAGGTTACAATTTGGCCATTCTCTAGTGTAAATCGAAGATCAATAGGTTACAATTTGGCCATTCTCTAGTGTAAATCCAAGATCTGTGTGTTACAATTTGGCCATTCTCTAGTGCAAATCCAAGATCAATTGGTTACAATTTGGCCATTCTCTAGTGTAAATCCAAGATCAATAGGTTACAATTTGGCCATTCTCTAGTGTAAATCCAAGATCAATAGGTTACAATTTGGCCATTCTCTAGTGTAAATCCAAGATCAATAGGTTACAATTTGGCCATTCTACAGTGTAAATCCAAGATCAATAGGTTACAATTTGGCCATTCTCTAGTGTAAATCCAAGATCAATAGGTTACAATTTGGCCATTCTCTAGTGTAAATCCAAGATCAATAGGTTACAATTTGGCCATTCTCTAATGTAAATCTAAGATTAATAGGCTACAATTTGGCCATTCTCTAGTGTAAATCCAAGATCAATAGGTTACAATTTGGCCATTCTCTATTGTAAATCCAAGATCAACAGGTTACAATTTGGCCATTCTCTACTGTAAATCCAAGATCAATAGGTTACAATTTGGCCATTCTCTAGTGTAAATCGAAGATCAGTAGGTTACAATTTGGCCATTCTCTAGTGTAAATCGAAGATCAATAGGTTACAATTTGGCCATTCTCTAGTGTAAATCCAAGATCTGTGTGTTACAATTTGGCCATTCTCTAGTGCAAATCCAAGATCAATTGGTTACAATTTGGCCATTCTCTAGTGTAAATCCAAGATCAATAGGTTACAATTTGGCCATTCTCTAGTGTAAATCCAAGATCAATAGGTTACAATTTGGCCATTCTTTACTGTAAATCCAAGATCAATTGGTTACAATTTGGCCATTCTCTAGTGTAAATCCAAGATCAATAGGTTACAATTTGGCCATTCTACAGCCTTGTTGAATCTGATTTGCATAGAAAAATCTCTCCTAAATAAAGCAAGCTAACATTATAATGAAGGTCAAATCCAACCATACTTTTTATGTTGTCATGGTCATAGTTAATTTAATGTTACTACTAGCAAGTGCATAGATTGTGTGACCCTGTTAGCTTATATTTGTGTGTGACCTTGTTAGCTTATATTTATGTGTGACCTTGTTAGCTTATATTTGTGTGTGACCTTGTTAGCTTATATTTATGTGTGACCTTGTTAGCTTATATTTATGTGTGACCTTGTTAGCTTATATTTATGTGTGACCTTGTTAGCTTATATTTATGTATGACCTTGTTAGCTTATATTTATGTGTGACCTTGTTAGCTTATATTTACAACTGATCTCCAGCATAATGTAGCATAGTGCAGTCACTTATCTCAGGCCAGCTGTGTTGTGGAAATGTCCAGGCAACAGCTGGGCCATGTTGTGGAAATGTCTAGGCAACAGCTGGGTTGGCTGTGTTGTGGCAATGTCTGGGCTTTTTTGTGGCAATGTCTGTGCTGTGTTGTGGTGATGTAGAGGCAACAGTTGGGCCATGTTGTGGTGATATTCAAGCAACAGCTGGACTGTTTTGTGGAAATGTCCAGGCAACAGCTGGACTGTTTTGTGGAAATGTCCAGGCAACAGCTAGGCTGCATTGTGGTAATGGTCCAACCATGGACGTGTCTCATTTCTAATCATAAGTTGGCTGTTTTGGCAACTTTTGTCTTGGTCATATCACAACTTTCTCCTGGTCATAGCACAGAACTTTTTTTTTTAAAAAAAAATTCAAAACTGTAACAAGACCTTAGCCATTGTTATGTGACAAGCCTGGACAGGAAAATGTACCTGACCACAAGCACATTATCAAAAGTAAATTTAACCAAGAAATAAAATAATAAAGTTAATAAGACATGTTCTTTTCTTGTTAGAAGCTAGAGGTTTTCAAGTACAGCTATATTATCTACAAATTTTCTGTTACTTCCTGGAAATTTGATCTTGCTGTCTGAAATTGTGTCAGAGGATTTCCAAGACATCACACAATGGCAGCATTACATTAACCCAGCTTTCGTTAAAAAAAACGGGATAGAAAATGTGTAGAAATGTTATTCCTCTTTGGTTTCACCATTTTTCTTGCATAAAGAGGAATATACATTGAGTCATGAAATCTCAGTCAGAACTGACATATAGGGTCAGTCAACATTGGAACACTCCTGGTAGACCTTTTGTCAGTCATTAGTAATTTAGCCAGCTACAAGTAGAGTTGAATGACATGTGTAACTTTTAGTTTTATATGTAAAATATTCATGATACAATATATTGGTTTTAAAAAATGATCCAGTTAAACAGTTTTACAGTACTTAGTGAGAGGCAGTAATTTCTGGGGGAAGGGATTTTGCAATTATGAAAAACTCATACCATTATCAAGAGTGAATCATGTATATGGTAATACTGATATGTATGCATATGGTAAGACTCTCATGTATGTATATGGTAAGACTGACATGTATGCATATGGTAAGACTCTCATGTATGTATATGGTAAGACTGACATGTATGCATATGGTAAGACTCTTATGTATGTATATGGTAAGACTGACATGTATGCATATGGTAAGACAGATATGTATGCATATGGTAAGACTCTCATGTATGTATATGGTAATACTGACATGTATGCATATGGTAAGACTCTCATGTATGTATATGGTAAGACTGACATGTATGCATATGGTAAGACTGACATGTATGTATATGGTAAGACTGACATGTATGTATATGGTAAGACTGATATGTATGCATATGGTAAGACTGACATGTATGTATATGGTAAGACTGACATGTATGTATATGGTAAGACTGACATGTATGCATATGGTAAGACTGACATGTATGCATATGATAAGACTGACATGTATGCATATGGTAAGACTGATATGTATGCATATGGTAAGACTGACATGTATGTATATGGTAAGACTGACATGTATGTATTTGGTAAGACTGATATGTATGCATATGGTAAGACTGACATGTATGTATATGGTAAGACTGACATGTATGTATATGGTAAGATTGACATGTATGTATATGGTAAGACTGACATGTATGTATTTGGTAAGACTGATATGTATGCATATGGTAAGACTGACATGTATGTATTTGGTAAGACTGATATGTATGCATATGGTAAGACTGACATGTATGTATATGGTAAGACTGACATGTATGTATATGGTAAGATTGACATGTATGCATATGGTAAGACTGACTTGTATGCATATGATAAGACTGACATGTATGTATTTGGTAAGACTGACATGTATGCATATGGTAAGACTGACATATATGTATATGGTAAGATGACATGTATGCATATGGTAAGACTGACATGTATGTATATGGTAAGACTGACATGTATGTATATGGTAAGACTGACATGTATGCATATGGTAAGACTGACATGTATGTATATGGTAAAACTGACATGTATGTATATGGTAAGACTGACATGTATGTATTGGGTAAGATTGACATGTATGTAGGATCAAATAATTGCCTGGATTACTGGTATTCTATTATTCTGATAGCCCATGGGTTCCAGGGTTCCACACACAACATTTTTTGTACCCTGTGATGGGATATAACATTTGTTGGACCCTGTCATGGGATGTAAGATTCGTTGGATCCTGTCATGTGGTGTATTATTCTAGTTGCCCCTTGGCTCCAGACATAACATTTGTTGTACCCTGTGATGGGATAAAAGATTTGTTGGACCCTGTCATGTCAAATATCTCTTTTGTGACAGAGATAGTGGCAGCAACATCTTCATCAATGAATCATTAGGTTCATTAAAAAACTGCTATGTAGAAAGGGTCATAACCCCAATTGCAGGCATGTAATCCATAGTATGTGTTCACATGGGATAGGCAAATTGTATTCTGTTTAACTGTTTATCATATAACTTTCTCTTGTTAGGTGCTGTCATGTTGAAGAGGAGAGTGTACTACAGTGACCCTGCTATAGCAAACTTCATTATAACACAAATTTTGATATAACATGATTGTGGTGTGGCTCCTGAAATTTCATATTCATGTATTCTTCTCATACATGAAAAAATTACTTTCTTAAAAGTAAAAAATAATACATCAAAAGTTTATCATCATTTTGGGGAAGAGATTGTGTATGAATAATAAAGGGAGACTGTGGCATGGCTTCTGAAATTTTATATGTATTTTTCTCATACATGAAAAATATTTTTTTTCTTCTTAAAATTAGGAAAAATAACATGTAAAAAGTTTATTCAGGGATCCTGCAAATCTTTGCCAATGTGGCAAATTGTGATATGTTTTCCTTATTGGTGGCAAAATATACCATTTGGCAGTTTTTTATTATTAGTGACATTGTTGGCTGTTTAGACTTGTATATACAACCATTGGTTTGAAGTGGAGAAATTCAGAGGTGGGATGAAAGAAAGCCACAAACTTACATAAAATGCACTGAAATTTATCTGTTTGTTACATAACAAATTCTTTGTCCATATTAACAAACCATCTTAACACTGCATTGTTATATCATAATCCATTTATGTTGACCTCTAGCAGGAGTATATTGTGAGATAACCACTTTGTTTTTGTTGTTGTGAGATATCCACTTTTTTTGTTGACATTTCTGGAAGCAGATGTCAACCAGAGTAGGCCTTATCTGGTAATTTTATCTTTCCTTGGATTTGCTGCCACCTGCTAGTAATTTATATATTTACATAAGACTTTTGTATTTGGATGGTATCTTTTTTTTTCTTTTCAGTTAAAATTAAATCCTTCAGAACACAATCATTTTTTATAGAAATCCCTGCCATCAGACCAGAACACCAGGGTCTCTATTGCCCAAAGACCCTTTTTTAAATTTGTGATGAATGCCTGGAAGGTAGCATCACTCTGCCAACACAAATGTAAAGAAAACAAACACCCACCTGGACACACCAATTGTTATGAAAACATCCTTAGCAAAAGGAAATTTTTTTTTCTTCACAATCATGCAGTACAATTATTTAATGTTGCCACCACCATAGAAAACATCCATTTGTTTGATTCTTCAAAGCAGTCATTTTGCTGTGACTTAAATAACAATTGCACCCTTCATCAAAGAAAGCTGTCTTCAATTTTCAATAAAAACAAAGAACCTTTCTTCAAAGGAAGTCAGTACCAAACTTAAACAAAGCAATGGAATTTGATGGATTATTTCATTTTCCAACATGACTGGAACACATTTACTGTGCCATGAAAGTTTCCTTTTTGAAGGGAAATAGCTTATGCCTATAAACTCTACCAATGGCTGCTTAAAATGCCAACTAAATTTTTCCAACTTGGGACATACAGGAAAGGAAATGTTTTTCATCATTTGTTACATGATTGTGCTATTTTTACTACTGAATTTAGACCTTTATGATCTGTGACATAATTATTGAATATTTTAAATCTGTGAGTGTGTGTGTGTGTGTGTGCATATTTTAGATGGAATTACTTGTACTATGGATTAAATGTATGTGATGAGATTTGCAGGTGAGTACAAGGTGTTGATACTCTATTCATGCTGTACATTAGACATGTATATATAAACAGGATAAATGTATATGTACCAATGCCTGGGGTAAAGTCTGGGGTAGAGCCACTCCATTAGAGCTTATCCAACTAGAGGGCTAAAAATATTTTAGTCCCATTAGAGCTAATCCTATTAGTCCAGCTTATGTTTATTTGGTTAAGATGGGTCTTTGTTGTAAAAACATGTGTTACAGCAAAACATTTAATTAGGCATTGCTTTTAATGGCTCTGGGAGTAAACCCCCAAAATGTAACACCTGTATACCTTTGAAAAACTAGCCAATTCAAAACATGTCAAATAGGGACAGTGATAAAAAAAAATAGTTATGGAAATTTGTAAAAAGAATATTAATATAATAGAAACAATATATGACTGTAAGTATTCAAAGTGATGGCAATTAAATCATATTGAACTTCATTTTATTCTCACCCCTAGTGTGAATGCGATCTAGTGTGACCATATCATGCCTGGTTCTCAGAATAGAGTAAAATATTATATATGCCTTCTCTGTTTTACTACAGGTGTTGTTTCTCATTTAATATGCATTTATTTAAGATGGGTAACTGTGCCAGTCAAGCAGTGTATCAAGAAAGATGTTGGTGATGTAAGCATGAATATTTCATCAACTGTGTCATTGATGGATACACCTATCCCACAATGCTTTCTGACACTGTCATTGAGTGTATGTGTATGTACTCCTGATTCATACACCTATCCCACAAGGCTTTCTGACACTGTGTCATTGAGGGGGCAGGGTCCAGTATTTATGTACAAATTTAATGCCATCAGTGACCTAGTACAAAAAATCATAAAAAATCAAATACACAAGTGAGGTCAAGAATGTCCATATTTTGAGATACCTATATTAAAACAAAGCATAAAAATATTATCCACTTGACCAGAGAAGTCAGTGGCAGTTCATAGCAGAAGAAGTTTATGCACCCCAACCCCAAATTTATACCTGCAATTTTCATGTCCAAAGGTCATTTTTGACACCATGTGGTACTCACAGTGCAAACACAAGCCCTTTTCCTAGATTACAATTCTGCCAAACAGTGTGTACTAAACAGGCTGATGCAGTTGAAAATAGTTGTCATCCAAGCCGTTTTTGAGATATGCTCCTTGTCCCAAACCCACATGTTTACTGTTACGAGAGGCTAGCTCTTCTTCGTAGACAACTATTGGTATTTCACTATCAACATATTGCAGAGTAACTATGGAAGGAGTACATGCCTGACATCAATTTCAAGAGCAATACAAGCCCGAAACACCTAGCTCACAAATATATCCATATATTTAATTAGTAGACAATAATTGCTGAAAAAGTCACACCATAGCCTTAAGTTAAGAAATTTGCCAGGGGCCAAAATACGAAACTGTACCCTGCCTCCTGAGTGTATGTGTGTGTATTCCTGATTCATACACCTATCCCACAAGGCTTTCTGACACTTTGTCATTGAGTGTATGTGGGTGTACTCGTAATCCATACACCTATCCCACAAGGCTTTCTGACAAACTTCAGGCAATTATAGGAATGAGAAAATCTGTATTTCCCCTATGCCACATCCTTGTAAACCTGTTGGAAACTGGGGGTGGGGTGTATTGCTGATGATTATGTAGCTCCTAAAGCAGGGAGGTTCGGATCATCATATCAGAACTGGTCCTTAAGGTTAAAAGTTCCATCCTACTCTTGTTGAAATCAGCTAAGGAACTGCAAATGAGTAGATATGGTATCTTATGTGGGGGGTGGGGAGCAGTATTCAGTTTATGGTGTAAAAGAATGTGTAATTACAAGGGCCTCCCATTTTATGGTGCTGAAATCAAGCTGGAATATGTGACTTAGTAGAAAACAGATGTTAAACTTGTTGGAGGAGGTGTGTCAAATTAGTTTTCCAAGCTTGTGTGGAAGGGTTCTTTTCTTAACAACTTTGTTTTCATCAGCTAACAGCTGGTAATGCTTAAGTAGACAAATGGCTTTTGTAATTGGTGTTGAAATGGATGAGCAGATATATTTGAATGACTTAATTATACAAGTTAATTATACAACAGTGGATTACAACCCACAGAACTTCCACTAACCATAAGAAAATTTAAACTGACAGGTTATAGCCTTAATTGACTTTGTAACATTTTGATATTAAATAAAAACTAGAAATTTAACTTCTTAGAATTATAGCAAACAGTTGTCTTCAAGTACCATGGCTGATGAATCACTTTGTATTCTTTGCCAATATGTGTGTGTGTGTGTGTGAGAAAGATTTCTAGTGGTTTCACACGAGTCAGTGGTTCCTCCCAGGGTTTTCTCTGATTTTTACTAGACCAGATATACTGGGCAACATGTATAACCTATCATGTGCAGAAAATGGCATTAAACCCACAACACAACTTGTGTCTTCTATTGAACTGTCCTTTTGACTTCAATATCAATGTCCCAATTGGCAGAGTGGTCTAAAACCCTCTCTGTTAGGAATCTCTGCCATCTCAACTCTGCTTGGGTTGGGTCTAAGATTCAGAGAATGTGGATATGTGAGAAAGCTTGCCAGTAGCTTCTTGTGGGTCAGTGGTTCTATTTGGATTTCCAGTTTCTTCTTCCACCATTAATACTGGCCCCCATATATAGCTAATCATGTGCTGAAAAATGGTGTTAAGCCCCAGAACAACAACCAATACAACAGTTAAAAGCATGGACTCAGAAGATCTGTTATGGCATGAATACAACAATAGACCCAGATCTGTTATGGCATGAATACAACAGTAGAAAGTAGAGACCCAGATCTGTTATGACATGAATACAACAATAGAAAGTATAGACCCAGATCTGTTATGGCATGAGTATAACAATAGAAAACACAGACCTAGATTTGTTATGGCATGAGTACAACAGCAGAACATATAAACCAAGATTTGTTATGGCATGAATACCACAGTAGAAAGTATAGACCCAGATCTGTTATGGCATGAATACCACAGTAGAAAGTATAGACCCAGATCTGTTATGGCATGAATACCACAGTAGAAAGTATAGACCTAGATATGTTATGGCATGAATACAACAGTAGAAAGTATAGACCCAGATCTGTTATGGCATAAGTACAACAATAGAAAACACAGACTCAGATCTGTTATGGCAAGAGTACAACAGTAGAAAATATAGACCCAGATCTGTTATGGCATGAATACAACAGTAGAAAGTATAGACCCAGATCTGTTATGGCATGAATACAAAAATAGAAAGCACATACCCTGATCTGTTATGGCATGGATACAACAGTAGAAAGTATAGACCCAGATCTGTGATCTGTTAAGGATTGAGTACAACATTAGAAAGTATTGACCCAGATCGGTCATGGCATGAATACAACAATAGGAAACACAGACCCAGATCTGTCATGGCATGAATACAATCAAAAGCACAGACCCAGATCTGTTATGGCATGAATACAACAATAGAAAGTACAGACCCATGTCTGTCATGGCATGAATACAACAATAGAAAGCACAGATCCAGATCTGTTTTGGCATGAGTACAACAATAGAAAGAACAGACCCAGATCTGTTATGACATGAATACAACAGTAGAAAGTATAGACCCAGACCTGTTATGGCATAGTACAACAATAGAAAGCACAGACCCAGATTTGTTATGGCATGAATACAACAATATAAAGCAGAGACCCAGATCTGTTATAGCATGGATACAACAATAAAAAGCACAGACCCAGATTTGTTATACCATGAGTACAATTGAAAGCACTGACTCAGATATGTTATGGCATGAATACAACAACAGAAAGCACAGACCCATGTCTGTCATGGTATGAATACAACAATAGAAAGCACAGACTCAGATCTTTGATGACAAGAATACAACAATAGAAAGCACAGACCCAGATCTGTCATTGCCTGAATAGAACAATAGAAAGCACAGACCCAGATTTGTTATGGCATGAATACAACAACAGAAAGCACAGACCCAGATCTGTTATGGCATGAATGCAACAATAGAAAGCACAGACCCAGATCTGTCATTGCCTGAATAGAACAATAGAAAGCACAGACCCAGATCTGTTATTGCATGAATACAACAATAGAAAGTGTAGACCCAGATCTGTTATGGCATGAATACAACAATAGAAAGCACAGACTCAGATCTGTTATGGCATGAATACACCTTAGGATCAGGGTCTTCGCTGTTAGTTATGCTGATGATTTCAGGCACAAGTATATGTGGTATCCATTCCTAATAAGTATACCCTAATAAAATTCATTGCATGACATTGTCCTTGACATACAGAACACCTGTTTAATGTGGACACCCATGTTATCCTAAATGTTTTATTTAGTTGTATGAAAAGGATACTTATTTCCAAATGAGAGAAATGAATTTCATCACTAACCATACAAAATTTTCTTCCTCCTTTTGAGAAAGTCGCAATATCTTTCTTATCATACGGTTTGGAATTGTGAGTTTTTCATCAAACATTAAGCAGGTATTATGTTTTAAAACACAGTCAAGATATACACCATTTAACCTTCCCTTGTTTCAGGAAAACTTGAAGAATTCCTCAAATGTAATGAAAAAAAATGACTTCCAGGAATATGATTTTTAAACAAACAAGGATTTTTTTCACCTCTTGTATTGTATCTACCTCACAAAGATCACCTTATTGTGAGAAATAATTTAAACAAGATAATGCAAAATCTCAGTTTGTGAAAAATTTTAAGAGAAATTTAGTGAAAGTGGGGTGTTGATCTTGTAGTGCACTTGTGTTTGTTATATATAGGGTTTTAATTAAAGTGATAAAAATATCTCAATCAATGTAAATTGCTGTTGAAAATTCACAATATATGTACTGGTAAATTGCTATTGAAAAGTGAATTAATTACTGGTAAACTATGCTTGAAAAGTCAATAAATGTATCAGTAAATCAGTAGATTGCTTTGAAAAGTCAATTAATATACCTGTAAATCACTATTGAAAAGTCACATATACAAGTAAATTGAAGAGTCTGTTCTGGTCATTGTTAATAAAAACTAGAATTCATTAGAGTGCTGTCTTGCCCAATTTTCTGAAATATTTTCAAATATGTGTACTCAACAAAGTGACTGGAGCATGAAAAATAGGGTCATTGTGACCTCCTTCAGTCTGTATTATTATTATTATTATTATTATTATTATTATTATTATTATTATTATTATTATTATTATTATTATTATTAGAGAGTAACACAATAAGCTAAGAACTAATCGACTTGGAGGCCCTGTAATGAGCATGACTATGCATGTTTCTAACAGGTTTCTACATGCAGAGTGGTCTGAGAAACACCAGTAATTAAAAATCCTTTGATGATAACTCTTTTGTCCGAAGGTGCAACACAAATACCACCAGAAAAGTGATACCAGTGACCATGTTTGTTTTGCAGGCATGACTGATTTAGTGTTCAGGTTCATAGTTTAAGAAAGATCTTTACAAAGACTTCTATACACAAGCAATGGATATATCAAGAAATTGCCAATTTCCTAACTGTCAGGTATAGAATCAGTTTCTCCACAGACAATTAAAAACAGTTACCCAGCAGCTGATGTGAGATTTATGCTAGAAACTTAAATATATAACTTTATGAATGGCATGCACTATTTCAAAATATGGTACAGTGAAGATGGCCTGTATATAATGCAAACTTTAATGAGAATAGTGACCAGTCAGTGCTGCAAGTAAATTCAGTGAATGGTAAGTTATTGCAAACAGGAAATGCCTGGTGGAGTTATAATATGCAACACTTACTTTTACAACAACACTGCTGTCTGTTTTTGGAAAGGTACCCATGCCTGTGTCCTGACATGTAAAAAGTCACTTTTGACTAACACTCCTTAATATCCAGAATAGTGTAGTAGAATATAGTACCAAAAACCCAAATCATATCTTCTCAGTTTCATTAATCAACATCAAAAATAAAAATCAGAGCAAAGACCAGCAAACTGTTATAATTAGTATGCAAAATGGACTATATTAGTCTTATATTGAGAGGACGCATCTCAGTCAACAACCAGCATCTTGATCTCTGTCAATAGCCAACATCTTGATCTCTGTCAACAACCAGCAGCTTGATCTCGGTCAACAGTCAGCATCTTTATCTCAGTCAACAGCCAACATATTGATCTCTGTCAACAGTCAGCATCTTTATCTCAGTCAACAGCCAACATATTGATCTCTGTCAACAACCAGCAGCTTGATCTCAGTCAACAGCCAGCATCTCGATCTCAGTCAATGGTTAGCATCTTGATCTCAGTCGACAGCCAACATCTTGATCTCAGTCAACATTCAACATCTTGATCTCAGTCAACAGTCAGCATCATTTTCTCTTTCAGTAGCCAGTATCATGATCTGAGTCAACAACCAGAATCTTGATCTCAATGGTCAACATCTTGATCTCAGTCAGCAGGTAGAATTCTAATCTCATTCAAAAGCTGAAAAACCAGCATCTTGATCTCAACCAACAGGCAGCATTTTGATCCTAGTCAACAGCCAACATCTTGATTCCACATTTTGCATAATACAGTGTTTGTTTTTAGTAAATTATCAATAGCTTTAATAGTCCATTAATATCACCTTATTCTATATACTGTTTATACTTGCATATAAGACTGGTCCTACTGCAGACAACATAACCATCATATAATGAGTCAGTAAATCAGGGTCTATGGTGTTGGATTTACTGATTACAACATAGCCATCATATAATGAGTCAGTATATCAGGGTCTATGGTGTTGGATTTACTGATTACAACATAGCCATATATAATGAGTCAGTATATCAGGGTGTATGGTGTTGGATTTACTGATTACAACATAGCCATCATATAATGAGTCAGTATATCAGGGTCTATGGTGTTGGATTTACTGATTACAACATAGCCATCATATAATGAGATAGTATATCAGGGTCTATGGTGTTGGTTGTTGTTGTTGTTGTGTGGTTTAACGCCATTTTTCAGCACAGGAAAGGCTATACATGGTGGCCAGTATTAAAGGTGAAGGAAGAAAAAGGGAAATCCCCAAAAAGAAACACCGACCCATGAGAAGCTACTGGCAAGCTCTCTCACATATCCACATTCGACAAATCTTAGACTCAACCCACACCGATAGAGGTGAGATGGCAGTGATCTTAGACTCAACCCACACAGATAGAGGTGAGATGGCAGTCAGTGATCGGTAACTGACATCGCTTTAGACCACGAGGCCCCTCTATGATGTTGGATTTACTGATTACAACATAACCATCATATAATGAGTCAGTATATCAGGGTCTGTTGTGTTGGATTTACTGATTACAACATAGCCATCATATAATGAGTCAGTATATCAGGGTATATGGTGTTGGATTTACTGATTACAACATAACCATCATATAATGAGTCAGTATATCAGGGTCTATGGTGTTGGATTTACTGATTACAACATAGCCATATATAATGAGTCATTATATCAGGGTCTATGGTGTTGGATTTACTGATTACAACATAGCCATCATATAATGAGTCAGTATATCAGGGTCTATGGTGTTGGATTTACTGATTACAACATAGCCATATATAATGAGTCATTATATCAGGGTCTATGGTGTTGGATTTACTGATTACAACATAACCATCATATAATGAGTCAGTATATCAGGGTCTATGGTGTTGGATTTACTGATTACAACAAACTACTTAAACCCAGATATGAATGTTTATTATGTAATTGCAGATCTGGGTCTGTGTAATTTGCTGTTGGGACTTAAGTGCCTATTTATGGTAGTAGGGTAATTTTTAATACATTTCTACCTTTAATAACATGTAATTAAAGTATTTTGGACCCAATTGGTTTAGGTCATTAGGGAATCAAAAAAAAGCTTTGTTAATATTTTTTCTCCACTAGCTTGATTGCTAATCCAATAAGCTTAATTGTAGCCTAATCAGTTCATTATTTGTGAGTTAACTTTCAATGCTTTCTTTCCTGTCTTTCATTTTAAGTCTCAGGCATCAACTAGTTGGTATAATTACATCTTTAGAACCTGGGCTTTGACACTGCCCTCTTCTACAGCATGGTTACTAACTACAGGTACTAAAATTGTAGCTTGATTGTGATGTAACTACAGGTAATGAAATTGTAGCTTGATTGTGATGTAACTACAGGTACTGAAATTGTAGCTTGATTGTTTTCTGCTAACTACAGGTACTGAAATTGTAGATTGTGATGTAACTACAGGTACTAAAATTGTAGCTTAATTGTGATGTAACTACAGGTACTAAAATTGTAGCTTGATTGTGATGTAACTACAGGTACTAAAATTGTAGCTTGATTGTGATGGCTACTAACTACAGGTACTAAAATTGTAGCTTAATTGTGATGTAACTACAGGTACTAAAATTGTAGCTTGATTGTGATGGCTGCTAACTACATCTGCTAAAATTGAAGCTTGATTATGATGTAACTACAGGTACTAAAATTGTAGCTTAATTGTGATGTAACTACAGGTACTAAAATTGTAGCTTGATTGTGATGGCTACTAACTACAGGTACTGAAATTGTAGCTTGATTGAAATGTAACTACAGGTACTAAAATTGTAGTTTGATTGTGATGGCTGCTAACTACAGGTACTGAAATTGTAGCTTGATTGAAATGTAACTACAGGTACTAAAATTGTAGCTTGATTGTGATGGCTACTAACTACAGGTACTGAAATTGTAGCTTGATTGAAATGTAACTACAGGTACTAAAATTGTAGCTTGATTGTGATGGCTGCTAACTACAGGTACTGAAATTGTAGCATGATTGTGATGTAACTGTGGGTACTAAAATTGTAGCTTAATTGTTTGTTTTCTGCTAACAACAGGTACTGAAATTGTAGCTTGATTGTGATGGCTGCTAACTACAGGTACTGAAATTGTAGCATGATTGTGATGTAACTACGGGTACTAAAATTGTAGCTTGATTGCTTGTTTTCTGCTAACAACAGGTACTAAAATTGTAGCTTGATTGTGATGGCTGCTAACTACAGGTACTGAAATTGTAGCATGATTGTGATGTAACTACGGGTACTAAAATTGTAGCTTGATTGTTTGTTTTCTGCTAACAACAGGTACTGAAATTGTAGCTTGATTGTGATGTAACTACAGGTACTAAAATTGTAGCTTGATTATGATGTAACTACAGGTGCTAAAATTGTAGCTTGATTGTGATGGCTACTAACTACAGGTACTAAAATTGTAGCATAATTGTGATGTAACTACAGGTACTAAAATTGTAGCTCGATTGAAATGTAACTACAGGTAATAAAATTGTGGCTTGAATGTGATGGCTACTAATTACAGGTACTAAAATTGTAGCTTGATTGTGATGGCTGCTATCTACAGGTACTAAAATTGTAGCTTGATAGTGATGGCTGCTAACTATAGGTACTAAAATTGTACCTTAATTGTGATGTATCTATAGGTACTACAATAGTAGCTTGATTGTGATGTAACTACAGGTACTAAAATTGTAGCTTAATTGTGATGTAACTACAGGTACTAAAATTGTAGCTTGATTGTGATGTAACTACAGGTACTAAAATTGTAGCTTGATTGTGATGGCTGCTAACTACAGGTACTAAAATTGTAGCTTAATTGTGATGTAACTACAGGTACTACAATAGTTGCTTGATTGTGATGTAACTACAGGTAATAAAATTGTAGCTTGATTGTGATGTAACTACAGGTACTAAAATTGTAGCTTGATTGTGATGTAACTACAGGTACTAAAATTGTAGCTTAATTGTGATGGCTACTAACTACAGGTACTGAAATTGTAGCTTAATTGTGATGTAACTACAGGTACTAAAATTGTAACTTGATTGTGATGTAACTACAGGTACTAAAATTGTAGCTTGATTGTGATGGCTGCTAACTACAGTTACTAAAATTGTAGCATAATTGTGATGTAACTACAGGTACTACAATAGTAGCTTGATTGTGATGTAACTACAGGTACTAAAATTGTAGCTTGATTGTGATGTAACTACAGGTACTAAAATTGTAGCCTAATTTTGATATAACTACAGGTACTAAAATTGTAGCTTGATTGTGATGGCTACTAACTACAGGTACTAAAATTGTAGCTTGATTGTGATGGCTGCTAACTATAGGTACTAAAATTGTAGCTTGATAGTGATGGCTACTAACTAGAGGTACTGAAATTGTAGCTTGAGATGTAACTACAGGTACTAAAATTGTACCTTGATTGTGATGGCTGCTAACTACATGTACTAAAATTGTAGCTTGATTGTGATGGCTGCTAAACACAGGTACTTTAATTGTAGCTTGATTGAGATGTAACTTCGGGTACTAAAATTGTAGCTTGATTGTGATGGCTACTAACTACAGGTACTGAAATTGTAGCTTGATTGAGATGTAACTACAGGTACTAAAATTGTAGCTTGATTGTGATGGCTGCTAACTACAGGTACTGAAATTTTATCGTGATTGTGATGTAACTACGGGTACTAAAATTGTAGCTTGATTGTTTTCTGCTGACTTCAGGTACTGAAATTGTAACTTGAATGTGATGTAACTACAGGTACTAAAATTGTAGCTTGATTGTGATGTAACTACAGGTACTAAAATTGTAGCTTGATTGTGATGGCTACTAAATACAGGTACTAAAATTGTAGCTTAATTGTGATGTAACTACAGGTACTAAAATTGTAGCTTGGTTGTGATGGCTGCTAACTATAGCTGCTAAAATTGTAGCTTGATTATGATGTAACTACAGGTACTAAAATTGTAGCTTGATTGTGATGTAACTACAGGTACTAAAATTGTAGCTTGATTGTGATGTAACTACAGGTACTAAAATTGTAGCTTGATTGTGATGTAACTACAGGTACTAAAATTGTAGCTTGATTGTAATGATGCATTCGCTGACAGTAAGGGTCATCCCTTTTTGGCTTTTAAATTTCCCTACAATTTATAAAATAAATTAACTCCATAGTTATGCCTTATAATCATTTGTCTTTGCTTAACATACTATTTTTTTTTACAAAAAATGGTTATTCCTCTTGTCCACATTTGGAGAATCTTAGCAAACTTTGCAGGTAGATAATATTCACAAGGAAAAACATGAGATATTACAAATGATAAGTAAATCAAAAAGTCAGAGTTCAAACTAAAGGTTATGAGTGTTTAGATTTGTTCAGGTGTTTGTTATTTTACAGTTTTTCATCAGCCAATGACAATTATGGTTATTCTTTTTTTCAGGATGTTGATACTGCCAAGGTGCTTGCAGATAAGAGCAAAGTCCCACATTCTCTGCATGGGAATCAATCACATCTGTCTCCATTAGACAAAGGAATCCATCCACACCAAATTCCCCATGTCAACAGTCAAGAAACTCCAGAAAGTAGAGAACAAAAAGACCCTGTCCAAAATCACCAAGTGGAACATGCTGAAAAACCTTCAGTAGTAAGTGATTTTGAGGGATCACTACCATCATAAAATGCTTGGGGCCTTTCCATCAGTGATCAGTACAATCATACAATGCTTGGGGCCTTTCCATCAGTGATCAGTACAATCAGAAAATGCTTGGGGCCTTTCCATCAGTCATCAGTACAATCAGAAAATGCTTGGGGCCTTTCCATCAGTGATCAGTACAATCATAAAATGCTTGGGGCCTTTCCATCAGTGATCAGTCCAATCATAAAATGCTTGGGGCCTTTCCATCAGTGGTCAGTACAATCATAAAATGCTTGGGGCCTTTCCATCATTGATCAGTACAATCATAAAATGCTTGGGGCCTTTCCATCAGTCATCAGTACAATCAGAAAATGCTTGGGGCCTTTCCATCAGTGATCAGTACAATCATAAAATGCTTGGGGCCTTTCCATCAGTGGTCAGTACAATCATAAAATGCTTGGGGCCTTTCCATCATTGATCAGTACAATCAGAAAATGCTTGGGGCCTTTCCATCAGTGATCAGTACAACCAGAGAATGCTTGGGGCCTTTCCATCAGTGATCAGTACAATCATAAAATGCTTGGGGCCTTTCCATCAGTGGTCAGTACAATCATAAAATGCTTGGGGCCTTTCCATCAGTGGTCAGTACAATCACAAAATGCTTGGGGCCTTTCCATCAGTGATCAGTCCAATCATAAAATGCTTGGGGCCTTTCCATCATTGATCAGTACAATCATAAAATGCTTAGGGGCCTTTCCATCAGTGATCAGTACAACCAGAAAATGCTTGGGGCCTTTCCATCAGTGATCAGTACAATCATAAAATGCTTGGGGCCTTTCCATCAGTGGTCAGTACAATCATAAAATGCTTGGGGCCTTTCCATCAGTGATCAGTACAATCAGAAAATGCTTGGGGCCTTTCCATCAGTGATCAGTACAATCATAAAATGCTTGGGGCCTTTCCATCAGTGATCAGTACAATCATAAAATGCTTGGGGCCTTTCCATCAGTGACCAGTACAATCAGAAAATGCTTGGGGCCTTTCCATCAGTGATCAGTACAATCATAAAATGCTTGGGGCCTTTCCATCATTGATCAGTACAATCAGAAAATGCATGGGGCCTTTCCATCAGTGATCAGTACAATCATAAAATGCTTGGGGCCTTTCCATCAGTGACCAGTACAATCAGAAAATGCTTGGGGCCTTTCCATCAGTGATCAGTACAATCAGAAAATGCTTGGGGCCTTTCCATCAGTGATCAGTACAATCATAAAATGCTTGGGGCCTTTCCATCAGTGACCAGTACAATCAGAAAATGCTTGGGGCCTTTCCATCAGTGATCAGTACAATCATAAAATGCTTGGGGCCTTTCCATCATTGATCAGTACAATCAGAAAATGCATGGGGCCTTTCCATCAGTGATCAGTACAATCATAAAATGCTTGGGGCCTTTCCATCAGTGACCAGTACAATCAGAAAATGCTTGGGGCCTTTCCATCAGTGACCAGTACAATCAGAAAATGCTTGGGGCCTTTCCATCAGTGACCAGTACAATCAGAAAATGCTTGGGGCCTTTCCATCAGTGATCAGTCCAATCATAAAATGCTTGGGGCCTTTCCATCATTGATCCTGCAATGAAATAGTCATAATCCTCCAAAACAATACAAAAGCCATTATTGCATGTACATTTATTTTCTTTATTAAATGCCATCCTCACACCATGCATAATCCAGGCAATCATCAACTGCTCCTGTGGCCAAGTGGTTAGAGCATCCACCTTGGATGAGGGAGGTTGTGGTTTCGATCCCCCGGTATAGTCATATCAAAGACTTAAAAAAATGGTACTAACAGCTGTCTTGCTTGACGCTCAGCATTAAGAGGTTATGTTAGGACTGGTCGGCCATGTGTCAGGATAATGTGACTGGGTGGAACATCATGCTACATGTTTGTGGCATGATACCTCAGAAGTAGAAAACTATAAACTGCCACACTGCAGACATCGTGGCCATATGACTAAAATATTGTTAAAGCTACATTAAAAATCATAATCACATCACATCCAAGCATTTATCAGTTTGGGTGATTTCATCTTCTGAAATTTTTATAATTGTGTTTTTTATATACCTGCTGTAAGTTGGAGTGTATTATGATATCTAGTCCATTCATCAGTATGTTTGTATGTCTTCATTTCTGTATGTTACCAGTTCATTTGGTTCTGCACAATAACTAGTTTTCCACTAACTACATTGACCAAACTTTGTGAATGGTTTGCACTTGCATCAAGGAAGAACAATATCAGTTTCAAGGTGAAAGGTCAAGGTTACTGACACAAAAAAAAAGAAAAATGATTTCTGCTCAGTAATATTATTTTTACATATGAAATTCTTTAGATGGCTTGCACATGGGGGCAAGGGAGAACTCTTTAATTTTATGGAGAAAAAAATGTTGATTGCAAGGTTTACAGTTACAGAAGAAGAACAATGGTTTCTACTCAGTTCTACACTACATACATATAAATGTCTTTTACCTGAAGTAAAGATTATCACATTGCTCATGAGGTCAGATGGTCAAAGGTTAAGATCACTGTGAGGTGAAAGAATAAAAGATTTTACCGCATAATAATATTAATTCTAAATCATATACACTTTATGGATGACTTGTACTTGGTTAAGTGGTCACGAAAAATCCTATTAATTTCTGGGATACTAAGCAAGGGGTTGGTGTATAATGTAAAATTCATATATTACTGTTTCTCAGGTTTAATCTGGAAACTTTATTCTACTTCTATAAATATAATTGTGTTAGGTTATCTCAAGGCTTGTATCATTCTACATTGTATGCTTCTGTATTTGAGTTCTCAGCAAGTTTCAGACAATTTCCCATTTAATAAATTCCTTATAAAGACAAAGAGGTCCCAATATAACATGTACCTTGATTTGTGGTGGATAATATCAAATGACACTGTATTGCAATATACTGGTTCAACCATAATCATGCTAAATTTTATAAGTACAACTTTGGATGAACTTGAATATGATCTCCAGCCATGTCAATGAATGTACATGAACAAAGTGTAGCTAGGTTGGTTGATTATCAGACCTGTAATCCAATGGACATGGGTTCAATACCCATCCAAGCCAGCCTAAGTCAGCTGACTTGATGTGTGTCCTTGGGAAAGGGACTTAATTCACTTTTCTTTGGCATAATATAGCCAATAATGTGTTACAATATACTGACAAAACCAAAGATGCAGTTGATTAATACATGAAGTATCACATTGGCGGAACTAGCCATTGTATGACAGTACTTGGAACAAAATGATGAAATGTAAATCCAGTAGGTTTCATTGCATTTATCAAATGAAAATGATGGCAAAATATGTATTTTTAGTTATGTATTGTATTTAATGCAATGGAGTGCTGTGCGGTGATATGATTCAACAAAATATAAATATGATTCTATAGAAAATATTGTTTCAATATAACAGAATATATATAACAAAATATTGATGAAATACAGCAAAGATAATATGATACAAACATTTTGGCATGATAAAAGTAATATGATGTAGATATGTATCACAATCATAATAACCACAGCTCATCGATATGTATCACAATCATAATAACCACAATTCATCGATATGAATCACAGTCATAACCACAGCTCATCGATATGTATCACAATCATTATAACCACAGCTCATCGATATGTATCCCAATCATTATAACCACAGCTCATCGATATGTATCACAATCATTATAACCACAGTTCATCGATATGAATCACAGTCATAACCACAGCTCATCGATATGTATCACAATCATTATAACCACAGCTCATCGATATGTATTCCAATCATTATAACCACAGCTCATCGATATGTATCACAATCATTATAACCACAGCTCATCGATATGTATCACAATCATAATAACCACAATTCATCGATATGAATCACAGTCATAACCACAGCTCATCGATATGTATCACAATCATTATAACCACAGCTCATCGATATGTATCACAATCATTATAACCACAGCACATCGATATGAATCACAATCATTATAACCACAGCTCATCGATATGAATCACAGTCATAACCACAGCTCATCGATATGTATCACAATCATTATAACCACAGCACATCGATATGAATCACAATCATTATAACCACAGCTCATCGATATCGGAACCAGTAGAAGTCCACTACCCCTTCACTAAAAAGACTCGTCAGCATAAGACTGCCCCATATGCATGATGGGTATTGGCATATACTCCATAGGATTTGTAGATTGTGCAAAATGTGCAATACCTGCTCTATCCTTCATTTATTGCTGGAATAGCTCTTGTCTAGTATCCCTCACTGTAATGCTACCCATTATAACACTTCCTCATATAATGCAGACATGGATCCCATTAACATGCTCAAATTAGTGATGGAATATCTCTTGGCTAACTCTGCCCAGTATCCCTCACTGTAATGCTACCCTCTATAACACTGTTCTTCATATAATACAGATGGATCTCATTAAATATGCTCAATTTAATGATGGAATAGCCCTTGGCCATCAGCACAGTATCCCTGACTGTAATGCTACCCACTTTAACACAAAACAGGATCCTGTTAATTATGTTCAATTTAATGATGGAATAGTCCTTGGCTAACTCAACACTCACTGTAACACTACCCACTATAACACTGTTCCTTATATAAAACAGATATTGATCCAAATAAATTTGCTCAGTTTAGTTTATTATTGCTAGTTATTGTATTTCTCTTTATTTTGTCTCTAGGCTGATGAGAACCAAATTTATGATGGTTACTTTTTATTTATTATTCATTTTCCAAGAGAAATACTGGATATTAAATCTTGATAACTGACCAATCATATTAGTCAAATTTTCTTTATGAGGTAATAAATTATTTATAACCTGTTTTGTAATAGCATAAAGAAGTTTAAACCTTATAACTTTTTTTTTGCTATTTATAATTTAAAAAATTGTTGGGCAAAAGTTAATCACCTACATTATTACAAAAAATAAACTTGTAATTATGCCAGCTATTTTGCTTGTAATTTTAGGAGAGAGGGTGTGGCTTTGATTGTAATGAGGATGAAAAAAAGGTGGAAACATCTCCTACAGATATAAAGAAGACATTTAAGTCAGATTATTCTACAGCTAGCATAGAAGAGGAAGTTTTGGAACAGGGGCAGGACAAGTTGGAGAATGTGGATACAAAAGAACTACACAGACAGCTCCTGGAAGTGGATCCAGTATCTGCACAGAGAATCCATCCGAGAAATAGGAGGAAGATTGCTAGGTAGTATAAAACAGCAATATCATCCAAGCCGTGTAATGTATGAACTGTAAAATGTGGGCATTATTGTTTCAAGTTAAATGAAGCATTTTTATTGCATCTCAAATTAGAAATGGTTGCTTGAGTAGTAATAGATATATAAGGTTGAAAACATTTGGAAACTTGAATCTGGAAAATTAAGATAATTTTGTTTGTATTTAACAATTTTGCATTTTTTGAATTTGGTAACTTTTTCCAGGATTTCCCACATTTGGGTAACTCGTATTTTTTTTACAGTTTAATAACTTTTCCTAGCATTATGTACAATTTGGTAACTTTTCTTGGGATTTCTTATTTTAAAATTGACATTTTTTTCCGATAGAATTAGTTTTTTTTTAGACATATGGAAGTTAGAGTTTTAGGTACAAGGGAGATAACTCAAAAATGATTTAGCACCATTTCACTTTTCTTGGAGGATGAAATCTCACCGGAAGCTTGGGACTGGCATTATTATAGAGACTTTTTCAGGTGTATGTGAGTGCTTTGAGATACCATATATACTAAGTTGTCACTAGATTTTGCTGTTTGTTAGGAGTATCAGTCGAGCAAACATCTTAGACGCTTATTTGCCGATACTTTGTATGATGGGGATTAGTCCGATTTATTTGCAATTGAACATGACTTATATATGCTATTTCATATCAAGCAAATTATCAGTGATGCACTACATCCCAAATTTACTTTGTTCATGGTACACACGATAGGGTTGACTGTTAGATTTGCCTAATCTAGAGCAACCAGAGAAAACTACAAACCATAGATTGGCAGGCAGCTACTAACACTTGCAAATAAGACAGGGCTCAAATCCAAATTAGGACCTTAAAAATAAAGCAACACAAAGTGAATTGTCACCATGCTTTCTTAATGTGGAGAAGTCCTTATAATAATGTAAAAAATGTCAACATTGCATTGTTTTAGAATAAATATTCTAAGAAAACATGACAAGATAGATTACCATGCAAATAATTTAATTCCCAATGTTATTACAGTAAGTTTTTTATTTTGAAAACAAAAATCAGATTACACACATTACTTTCTGCACAGTGGTCATCATAACATACATCAATGTATTAAAGAAGAAATATGAGTATTCCACAGTGTATTCCGCCAACAGTGTATTCCACAAACAGTGTATTCCACAAACATTGTATTCCACAAACAGTGTATTCCACAAGAACCAGTTTTATTAATTATATCCCCTTCTAAATGTCCTATATATGGTTTTATACTGGGTGGGATGGTTGATTGAATTAAGTTTTAAAACAAAATGCATGATCAGATTTGTAAAACATTTATTTGAAAATTTTACCAGGTAAAATTAGGGGTGATACACAAGCAAAAGAGAGTTTAAAGTATATACTAGTGTATTAATTTATTACGTGTTATATTTGACAAAATAATCTAGATACTTTTAGTAACAAAGATATTTTGTACTTATTAATTCCATTGACCACTGACCACATAGTCCATTAAATTATCATTATGCTATCCTTAGAAACTGTATTGTATCTAAATTCCATGGATCACTGACCAGTTCACCTGAATTATTACTAAATGGTACATTGGCTTAAGGAATACATAACTCTATTGTATGCAAATTACATTGACCAGTAACCAATGGTATATTGTCTTTGGACTACTAGTATTGATGAAAATAGATCATAGTTATCACAGATACTTATGTGTATGCAGTCATGAAATTTGATGTGTATTTTCACATTTAAAATTACTACATGTAGGATATAAATACATAGGTTGCTTAGTTTAATAAAGAATTTTGTTTTACATTTAGTAGTTTCCTAGATGGTCATGAAGCTTCATGTGTGTATTCATCCTAGTCATTTTTGCACTGATAAAAAAAAATGGTTGTAATGTCCTACATTTGTTGTTCAAGTAGCTGCAGAATTCTACAGAAATTCCTTTTGATTTCATGTTTGGAACAGAACTTCATATTGTTATCAATTATAAGCAAGACTTAAAATAAAATGTTTCTTGTATTGGTTTCATGGATGGGAAATTGATTTTATTCAATTTCAGTATCATCTCTTCGTACTTGTATAGTGTTTTTCCTGTGTTACAAAAATATTTTATAGAAAGATCAAGGGGAAGTAATTTTCTGTCCAAATATTTTAAGTTGGAGGTGAGTGGGATGGAGTTAACTCCCTTGATATATTCAAATAAAGCTGTTCCTTTTTCTGTGTGTGAATCATGTAATAATTAATAACAATAATAATAATAAAGGCATCAGTGGGGTTTCATCTAACACTCTGTTTATTACAGTACTCTATACATCAAGGGGCTTTCATTTGACACCCTGGTTATTACCCTAAATATATAAGGGTTTGGCTCTGACACCCAAACAGCATGAGAGGAAAGCTTTTTAACAAGTAACACTTGTTCCACTAAAAGTGAGCCAACAATGTTTACATTAATACCCATGTACAACAGGCATGTGAGTTTCAACTCATCCATTGTGGGTATGTAGAGCTCAGCCATTGTGGGATGTAGAACTCAGCCATTGTGGGTATGTAGAGCTCAGCCATTGTGAGATGTAGAGCTCAGCCATTGTGGGATGTAGGTGGCGCTCTACAGTTTCGAATTTAGCATAGGGCTAAAATTTTAAAGAAAAAGAGTTTCCCCGGGTTTCCTCACTAGTTATACTGGTTATTTAAAAGAGACTTTGTATATCTTAGGTGTTGTTTAAAGAACCTTTAATTCCCTTTATTTTGATGTATGATTGATGGGTGTAATATGGGTTAGAGAATATACAGCTTGGCCTTACTCCAGATGTGCACCTTTCAAAAACGTGCTAGCTCTACTTGCTCATTTTCACTTCTCGAACTTCAGAAGTAAATTGTAAAAAAAAGAGCTGATAACTATTTTTACATTTTATGTATTTGGTAATTCAGTCATTGCACTTTTAGAAGCTGGTATTATCTAGTTTGGCAAAATTCATTTTCCATATTTTAATAGCTGCCAAGAATAGTGTACTTTAGACAAATTTAGGTTGATTTTTGGAGCACAAGGGAGCAGTCATTTTAGTTAGCAGTGTCCCAAGATCATTTAAAATTTCCAAAAATACAATATCCAAAGAAATTTCATCCACATTACATGAAAGTAGTATATAGGTATGCCAACATTCTCTGCACTGTGCATGTTTAAAATGCAAACAACTTCACCTTACATACATCACTCTCTCAAATGTACATAATAACTGGTGAGCACCACCATAAAGAGAATATCGGTATTATTATTGTATGATTTAATTTTGATTGTAAGACTGAAATATTTAAGTCGCAAGCATCAAAACAGTTCTTTGTAATAATTGTCATGTATTTCCCCCCTCAGAACAGCATTTATTAAAGTCAGAGTCTTAAACCGGTACAGCCCCCCCCTCTTTATGATAAAAAGTGAACTATTTTAAAAAAGCGCATTGCATTTTGTCAACATAGCAACCAGTGTTATGCTGATAGACAGGAACATGAAACTAGCCATATTTATTCCTGAGATGTCAACAATAAATTTTACAGTTATAAAAGGGATATAACAGGTGAGGTTCATAAAGGTCAAAGGTCAAAGGGTAAATATTAACTAATTTTTTGATATGGAAGAAAGCAAATTTGCTTTGTTATCATTTATTTTTTAATTTCATTGCAAATAAATGAAATAAAACATTTTCACTATGGATTTCTTTTACTTAATGCAACATTTTTCAATTTAAGTTGACTTTATTCCTATATTCTAAGACTTCTAATTTCCCCATAATGAAGGTCACTACTCACCCAAACATGCCTCATATCAAATTATGTATGCTAGAGCAAAAATAAGCATAATTAGCTTATTTTCATGAATAAAATCATTGTTAATGTACCATTTTACTCAGAACATCATACATAATAATATGAAAATAAGAAAAATAATTTCATAAATGTTTATATTTGTTTTTAAGGTGGTGCTCTACAGTTTCGAATTTAGCAAAGGGTTAAAATTTTAAAGAAAAAGAGTTTCCCCGGATTTCCTCACTAGTTATACTGGTTATTTAAAAGAGACTTTGTATATCTTAGGTGTTGTTCAAAGAACCTTTAATTCCTTTTATTTTGATGTATGATTGATGGGTGTAATATGGGTTAGAGAATATACAGCTTGGCCTTACTCCAGATGTGCACCTTTCAAAAACGTGCTAGCTCTACTTGCTCATTTTCACTTCTCGAACTTCAGAAGTAAATTGTAAAAAAAAGAGCTGATAACTATTTTTACATTTTATGTATTTGGTAATTCAGTCATTGCACTTTTAGAAGCTGGTATTATCTAGTTTGGCAAAATTCATTTTCCATATTTTAATAGCTGCCAAGAATAGTGTACTTTAGACAAATTTAGGTTGATTTTTGGAGCACAAGGGAGCAGTCATTTTAGTTAGCAGTGTCCCAAGATCATTTAAAATTTCCAAAAGTACAATATCCAAAGAAATTTCATCCACATTACATGAAAGTAGTATATAGGTATGCCAACATTCTTTGCACTGTGCATGTTTAAAATGCAAACAACTTCACCTTACATACATCACTCTCTCAAAAGTACATAATAACTGGTGAGCGCCACCGTAGAGCTCAGCCATTGTGGAATGTAGAGCTCAGCCATTGTGGGTATGTAGAGCTCAGCTTTTGTGGGTATAAAGAGGTCAGCCATTGTGGGTATGTAGAGCTCAGCCATTGTGGGTATGTAGAGCTCAGCCATTGTGGGATGTAGAGCTCAGCCATTGTGGAATGTAGAGCTCAGCCATTGTGGGATGTAGAGCTCAGCCATTGTGGGATGTAGAGCTCAGCCATTGTGGGTATGTAGAGCTCAGCCATTGTGGGTATGTAGAGCTCAGCTATTGTGGGTATGTAGAGCTCAGCCATTGTGGGTATGTAGAGCTCAGCCATTGTGGGATGTAGAGCTCATTCATTGTGGGTATGTAGAGCTCAGCTTTTGTGGGTATATAGAACTCAGCCATTGTGGGTATGTAGAGCTCAGCCATTGTGGGTATGTAGAGCTCAGCCATTGTGGGTATGTAGAGCTGAGCCATTGTGTGTATGTAGAGCTCAGCCATTGTGGGTATGTAGAGCTCAGCCATTGTGGGATATAGAGCTGAGCCATTGTGTGTATGTAGAGCTCAGCCATTGTGGGATGTAGAGCTCAGTCATTGTGGGATGTAGAGCTCAGTCATTGTGGGTATGTAGAGCTCAGTCATTGTGGGTATGTGATAAAGTTTGCCAGTAGCTTCCCCTTAGTTGATGGTTGTTGCAGTGTTTTCCTAAGCTCCTCCTCCAATCAACATAGACTTAGATCTTTTTTTTTCATTATTTGATGACAGATCATTTTCTATACTACTGGCTTTACTTATAATTTGAAAATAAAAACATCAACCCAGATCTGCTGGTAGATTATATGATGAAAGATCAAAGTCTAAATAGTTGTTACTATTTATCATTTACAAATAATAAATAGACTAAAATCTGTTGGTACATTACATGATGACAGATGTGGGTGTGCTTTGCACTGTTAACACTTGTGTTTAAAACTTTTGTCTCAGAATTGGAAGGTTGTGGTTTCCAGCCCCAGCCTAGTCACACCAAAGACTTACAAAAATTCTAATAACAGCTGCCTTGCTAGGTGCCTAGTGTTAAGAGATTAGATTTAGGACTGATCGTCCTGGTGTCAGGATAATGTGACTGGGTGGGATATCATGCTACATGTCTTTGGCATGATGCTGAGAGTTAGACATTACTATAAACTGCCACACTGCATACATCATAGTAATATGACAAGCTGTGTTAAATAAAAAAATCATAATAACTGCACTGTTATTAAATGATATCAACACCACACTCACCCTTTATTTAATGATATCAACACCACACTCACCCTCTGTTTCATGATATCTACACCACACTTACACTTTTTTTCATAACAACACACCCCCTTTATTTAATGATATCAACAACACACTCACCCTTTTTTCATGATATCAACACCACACTCACCCTTTATTTCATATCAACAATACACTCACCCTTGTTCATGATATCAACAATGTAGTAACCCTTTATTCAATGATATCAACTACACACTCACCCTTTTTTCATGATATCAACACCACTCTCATCCTTTATTTCATATCAACACCACACTTACACTTTTTTCATAGCAACACACTCACCCTTTATTTAATGATATCAACAACACATTAACTTTTTTTTCATGATATCAACACAACACTCACCCTTTATTTCATATCAACAATACACTCACCCTTTTACATGATATCAACACCTTAAAAATATCATTCGCTTGAAACCCATGGATTAATACCATGTATTTTTTCAGATAAAATCCTTGGGATTTTTTAATATATTTTTAGAGCTTTGGAAGTGTATGAGAAATATGGAGTTCCAATTAGTCAAATTCACAAGATGCAGCATCTGCAGACAGGGGGAGACAACTCAATCAGTGGGCCCCTGCGCTACGAGCACACTTGCATATTTTGGCTACAGTGTGAACAGTCTGGTGAGATTTATTCCGATAAAGTTTCTCAATTTGCCTATAGCATGTCATTGTTAGTTTATAACTGCTTCAAACATGTATTGTTTATTAGTTAACATTTATGCACGTTTTTCTTTTATCTTTTGATGCCAAATTAAGCATTTTAGCATCAAGGCATTTCACTTTTGTATAGTCATGCCAATGTGCCATTTTTACAAAAAACATTACAAAATTACAGTGAAAACATGTTGGAAAGACTATCATTACCTACATTTCTACCTGGTTATAGTACAATAGTAGGTCTATGAACTGTACATTCTACCTGCTTATAATACAATAGTAGGTCTATAGACTGTATATCATTACCAACTCTTCTACCTGGTTATAATACAATAGTAGGTCTATAAATTGTACATCATTACCTACATTTCTACCTGGTTATAATACAATATTAGATCTATGAATTGTACATCTTTACCTATACTTCTACCTGGTTATAATACAATAGTAAGTCTCAAACTGTATATCATTACTTATACTTCTACCTGGTTAAAATACAATAGTAGGTCTATGAATTGTACATCACTACCTACATTTCTACCTGGTTATAATACAATAGTAGGTCTATAGACTGTATATCATTACGTACACTTCTACCTGGTTATAATACAATGGTAGGTATATGAATTTGTCATCATTACCTATACTTCTACCTGGTTATAATACAATGGTAGGTATATGAATTTGTCATCATTACCTATACTTATACCTGGTTATAATACAATAATAGGTCTATAAACTGTATTCATTACATACACTTCTACCTGGTTATAATACAATAGTAGGTCTATAGACTGTATATCATTACCTACACTTCTACCTGGTTATAATACAATAGTAGGTCTATAGACTGTATATCATTAGCTACACTTCTACCTGGTTATAATACAATAGTAGGTCTATAGACTGTATATCATTACCTACACTTCTACCTGGTTATAATACAATAGGTCTGTTATCTTTATTTTGTTACCTACATTTCAACCTTTTTATTATGCTATAAGCACTGTATGTACTTGCCTGTTCATCAAGTCCAACTTCAAACTGCACAGATCTGCAGTCACCTAATGAGCTGGTACAAGTGGGGTGATGCAGTTTGTTAGGAGTAAAGCAAACCTTATTGGACCTTAATCTTTTGGTGCATTATGGGAAAGAAGATCATGGTTTATATTGTTTGCAGATGAACCTGCCTTAAAAGCAAGTATATACCGTAGGTGTATAATTAATTAGTGCTATAAATAAACTAGTATATGCTTGGCAAAAAAAACCCCAGCATCAAGAGAATTTATGATTGCCAAAATGGCAACCATTAGTAAAGAAAATGTTCACTAAAGCCAATGTTGAAAAATTTGTTTTAACTTCATGTATTTTTTTTAACAATATCTTGTATAGTCTGTAACACTTTTTAAAAAAAAATAATTTTCTTAGGCGTGTTACTAATATAGGTTATAAAATATAATGATAATTTTATATTTATTGCTAATTTAAAAAAATCCGTGAAGTTTTGATTTGAAAACAGCTGCATGGGCAAAAATGAAAATACAACATATGATTATGAATTTTATATATTCATGTACACAGAAGAAAAAGATAATAATGAAGATAATGCAGTTTTCTCCCACTGTGTCATGTACAGTTGTTGTTGTAGGGTTAAACACCATTTTTCAGCACAAGATAGGCTATACATGGCAGCCAGTATTAATGGTGGAGGAAGAACCCTGGAAAACCCAGGGAAGAACCACCAACCCATGAGAAGCTACTGGCAGGCTTTTTCTGTCTGAACTCGAACTCACACAGACAGAGGTGAGATGGCAGTGATCATTGCTTTAGACCACTCAGCCCCTTGGGGCCCCTTGTGATGTACAGAATTATGTTATAGTGATAAGAAAGATTTGAATAATGCAAATATGTAAAAATATTGTTATTTTTTTATTTCCTTTAATAATTACATTTATAGGCACTTTTACTGTGGTATCCAAGACAATGTTATATTGAAAGACATTATATATATATGAAGAACTGGATTTCATGAACCAAAATAAGGTGTCAGATTGCATCTTATTCTTTTTTGTAAAATACTAACTTATAAGTTCATTGTGGCTTTTATAGCCCTGTCTATAAACAAAATTATGGGATGGATCAGTCCGATACAGCCTGTAGAGCCTAGCCTATAAAGAAAATAAAATTGTGGGATGGATCAGTCCATTACAGCATGTAGAGCCCAGCCTATAAAGAAAATAAAATTGTGGGATGGATTTCAGTTCATTACAGCTTGTAGAGACCAGTTTAAAACCAAAACAAAATTATGGGATGGATCAGTTCATTACAGCTTGTAGAGACCAGTTTAAAACCAAAACAAAATTATGGGATGGATCAGTTCATTACAGCTTGTAGAGACCAGTTTAAAACCAAAACAAAATTATGGGATGGAACAGTTCATTACAGCTTGTAGAGCCCAGTCTAGAAAGAAATCACAATTATGGGATGGAACAGTTCATTGCAGCTTGTAGAGCCCAGTCTAAAAAAAGTAAAACACAATTATGGGATGGAACAGTTCATTACAGCTTGTAGAGCCCAGTCTAAAATAAGTAAAACACAATTATGGGATGGAACAGTTCATTACAGCTTGTAGAACCCAGTCTAAAAGGAAATCACAATTATGGGATGGATTAGTTCATTACAGTTTATGTAGCACTGTCTAGAAACACAATTATGGGACAAATTTACTTTCTAATACTTTGGTACAGTACTAATAGAATTCAATAATGGTTGTATAATTGTCAGCAGACTTAAATCCACAAATAAAAGACACTTCCATCCTAGTATATCTTTCAAAATTTTTGGGAGAAATTTTAAGTAGCACTTGACCAGAAAAAGTATTATAAAGTTACATCAGGAGCTCAAACCATATTGCTATAAAACATTGTTATATTGGCTTCAGGGTTTCAGACAAGCTATTGTAGATTATATGGATACAAAAAGTCTTATAAAATTACAGTAGCATCTTTGTCTTGGATAAGTTGTTGTAGATTGTACTGTTATAATAAGTGTAATAACATTACAGTGGCATCAGTGTCTCAGGCTAGATATAGTTCACTATGTTGCCAAACATTCTTAGCTACATTGACATCACTGTCTCAGACAAGATTCTTTGGATTATACTGCTACAAATATTTAAGTTATCCAATCAGAAAGCTTGTCAGATTTTCAGTATGATGAATGATTGTTATAAAAATTAAGTGTATTATTTACAACATGATCCATATAGTGTTCTTTTCTTAGATCACCTGTCTGTTCATAGTGTTCTTTTCTTAGATCACCTGTCTGTTCATATAGTGTTCTTTTCTTAGATCACCTGTCTGTTCATAAAGTGTTTTTTTCTTAGATCACATGTCTGTTTATATAGTGTTCTTTTCTTAGGTCACTTGTTCATATAATGCACTTTTCTTAGGTCACCTGTCTATTCGTATTGATTTTTTTTCTTAGGTCATCTGTCTGTTCATATTGATTTTTTTTCTTAGGTCACCTGTCTGTTAATATAGTGTTCTTTTCTTAGGTCATCTGTCTGTTCATAAAATGTTCTCAGATGGCTTTAATTATGATCAAGAGACAATGCATATAAATTATGGCTGTACCTTTAAGATATATTAAATTTAGGTAAATTGAATGGTTTTAAATTTGGGTAGTAGTTTACATATTGTTTTTATAATCACTGCATAAGCTTGTTTAGTGAGATGGTCAGCTGTTAAATTATGTAAGACAGTTGAATAATATGAGGCCCACTTGATCCTCTTGTTATGTTTAATACCTGCTTAGATGTTTCTCATTGTTCTTATGCATGTAATCTTTTCTTGGTTGTGTTGTGTGCAGTTCTAGATGAGAGACTGGACAAGCGAGTGGACGCCATGCTACAACAGGGACTGATCAAAGAACTTACAGATTTTCATGCCCTTTACAATGCTTCCAGAATTCAGGAGAATAAGTGAGTACAATTAGTACTTACATAGTTTACCTCATCTTTTAAAAATCTTAAATTAGTGCCTGGTTCTTGAAAACAAGGTAAAAGCTAGGGTATTTCAACTTCTTACACACTTCTTTAAAATCTATGGTAATGTTTTCTTGACATTAACCTTAAGATAGCACACTGCTTAGAGGCAGTGCTCCATATACTCGATGCAAATTGAGTACTTCTCAGAATTTATCTTGAGAAGTGCTTATAAAGTTTTCATGATAGTAGAAATAATTTTTCAGAGAAAATTGTTGTTGTCTGAGTCATCTTCTTGTAAAAAATCCCTTGTTAATTTATGCCAGTGTAACTCATAAACAGCTATAACTGATAGTAAATGATGTGTAATCATTTCTTTTAAAATAGACATAGTACAGTCAGACATGGTTATCTCGATTGCTTCGGAGATGTATAAAAATTGTCGATTTAACGGTTCCCGAGATATCTGAGTTCATAAAAACTGGTAACATAATTTATAAGATATCCTTGTCAATTACTCCCGTCTCTTGCTCTTGTGTTTAATTGAAATCCACTCCCAGTGCATGTTACAATAAAATACAAAAAATGCTTAATTGATAATAAAATGAAAAAAATTAACCTGGTGTTGTTATTATTTATTCCATTTTTATCAAAATGAGCAATTTATTAAAGAAAAAAAATGTATTCCCCATATCACATGTAGCGTATGAATTCATACTGTAGCATGCATCACTTATGCCACATAACACATGATGCATTGAAAAACAATTCATGTTTGGCTGTACTCAAAGGTTTGAATATGTTATCATACTGAAAAATGGATACAAGAAAATTAGAAACGAGAGAGAGTGAGAGAGAAACATCAATGGAATGCTCTCAGACACCCGCCATTCATGCATAAGATGGTGTTAGGTGCAAAATAACCATGATTGTATTATATCCAGGTTAATATATGACAATATCTTACAAATAAAGATCAATAAATGTTTTTGAAAATACAGTACATTCAATGTGAGTGCAAATGACAATCCTTTTGCTAGCATTGGTTACAAATATTATTATTAAAGCAAGTGGATGTTGAGTATACTATTTACCCTGCAGGCATCAATGTGAGTTTGTATCAGTTATGATTCCAGTTGACAAGCAAATAGCAGTAAATTCATTCTTTGAACTTAGGATATCAAATACAAAGGTTTTATTACAAAGCAAACAGCCCTGGAAACTGCTTTTGGATTCTTTTAAGTGTTGATTCTTTTATTCTTTTAGGGTTTTTTCCCAGCCAACTGCCGTTTCCTTTTCAGGTATTCAGGGGATTTGTGAAAATAAATTTAAAAAATGGAAGCCAATTTTTCTGTCAGATGGAAAGAAAAGATATCACAAATAAGAAAACATAACAAAATTAAGAAGAGCTCAAGCCTAAAAACTGAATTATGCTGCCTCAGCTGTCATTGCATAGATGCCAAGTGCTTGAGATTACCCATTCCTGTGCATATATACGAGCGTATATATAGGGTGATATTCTGCCTAGTAATAAACTTCTTGTTTATTTTATATTGGCAAGTATATGTATATGCTGTTTCATGAAATGACTGAATGCATTAAAAATAAAATTGTTTGTGGCAAAGGTCACTGGTGCCGATAAGTGCTTTTGAATCGTTCATTACAAATCAGCATCAGATAAAACAAAAGCAGACTGATAATGCTTCATATTTACAAAAAAATATAATGCAGTGCAGAATATGATATGTTTATAATTCCTACATATTTTTAAAATATTGCTGACATGTTTGGCTATTTTGTCATAAAATGCTATAAAATAAATCGTCAAAAAGGTGCATATTGTTGAATTAAGTGGGTCCACATGTCACTTTGGACCGAAACCTATGTCCGACATAACCAGGTTATCAACTTAACAGAGGTTGAAATAAGTGGGCTAAAAATAGACTAATAAAGAAGGATTTTTTCAGGACCGGACCATAATGCTCGACAGGTTGTTAAAATAACCAAAGTTGAGATAAGTGGGTTTGACAGTACATTAGATTGGTAACCAGATGGTTTGACCAAGATGGTTGGTAAGTCTACCCTAATGGTGAAGAATACTGAAAATTATGAAGAAAATAAATGGGACAAATAAAACATGAGTTGGAACAAATCACTTTTCCAAAATCACTTGTCCTGGACAAGTGGCTACAAAATTTGTTTAGTCATGCAGGACCAGAAATTGACTATTTTCTATGCACCTTTGTTTTTAGGTGATTTTAATTGTCAGAGTATAATTATTCAACTTAAATCTTCCATTGGCTAAAATTGCATTGTGTTGACACTAGTTACCTTGAATTTTTCTATGTTAATGGAATGTCCATTAGTGGCAGATGACATGCATCTGTCAGTGCATATAACTATCCACTTTCCATCTCTTTCAGGAAAGTAGACTATACTTTAGGTATATTCCAAAGCATTGGCTTCAAGGAATTCCACAAATATCTTCTTCTGACAAAGGAAGAAAGAAATACTAATGAAGGACAAAAACACTTTGAAGAAGGTACTGTTCATTTTATTTGCATAGTATAAAAAAATACTTTAATGTCATTAAATTTAGTGAATGCTATAAATTCAGTATATATGGGAAATAAATTGTCATTAATTATTATTTCACACACCTGGCCATAATGGCAGGTGTGGTGTGGGCTATCATGCATTGTCTGTTCACAAGTGTTCTTCAGTTTACATGTACATCAACTTCACATGAAGACCACCCAACATAATTTTTGTACATCAACTATACATGAAGACTACTCAACATAATTTTTGTACATCAACCTCACATGAAGACCACACAACAGAATTTTTGTACATCAACTTTACATGAAGACCACCCAACAGAATTTTTGTACATCAACTTCACATGAAGACCACTCAACAGAATTTTTGTACATCAACTTCACATGAAAACTACTCAACAAAATTTTTGTACATCAACTTCACATGAAGACTACTCAACAGAATTTTTGTACAACTTCACATGAAGACCACTCAACAGAATTTTTGTACATAAACTTCACATGAAGACTACTCAACAGAATTTTTGTACATCAACTTCACATGAAGACCACTCAACAGAATTTTTGTACATCAACTTCACATGAAGACCACTCAACAGAATTTTTGTACATAAACTTCACATGAAGACTACTCAACAGAATGTTTTGTACATAAACTTTACATGAAAACCACTCAACAGAATTTTTGTACATCAACTTCACATGAATACTACTCAACAGAATTTTTGTACATCAACTTCACATGAATACTACTCAACAGAATTTTTGTACATCAACTTTACATGAAGACTACTCAACAGAATTTTTGTACATAAACTTCACATGAAGACCACTCAACAGAATTTTTGTACATCAACTTCACATGAAGACCACTCAACAGAATTTGTGCACATAAACTTCACATGAAGACTACTCAACAGAATTTTTGTACATAAACTTCACATGAAAACTACTCAACAGAATTTTGTACATCAACTTCACATGAAGATCACTCAACAGAATTGTGTACATAAACTTCACATGAAGACTACTCAAGATAATTTTTGTACATAAACGTCACATGAAGACTGCTCAACAGAATTTTTGTACATCAACTTCACATGAAGACTACTCAACAGAATTTTTGTACATAAACTTCACATGAAGACTACTCAACAGAATTTTTTGTACATAAACTTCACATGAAAACCACTCAACAGAATTTTTGTACATCAACTTCACATGAATACTACTCAACAGAATATTTGTACATAAACTTCACATGAAGATACTCAACAGAATTTTTGTACATCAACTTCACATGAAGATCACTCAACAGAATTGTGTACATAAACTTCACATGAAGACTACTCAAGATAATTTTTGTACATAAACGTCACATGAAGACTGCTCAACAGAATTTTTGTACATCAACTTCACATGAAGACTACTCAATATAATTTTTGTACAAAAACTTCACATGAAGACCACTCAACAGAATTTTTGTACATCAACTTCACATGAAAACCACTCAACAGAATATTTTTTTTTAAAAAAAGCATCCTGACATGAAGCTCTTCAGATTTATTCAGAAGATCTGTCATAAAGCCATGAAGCTTCAAAACTTTTATATGACTTCACAGAATTTGACCAAATTTGTCAAAAAGCATCCTGACATGAAGGTCTTTCAAGTTGGTTCAAATGATGCAAATTGAGAAATAAATATTGGGAGCCATTGCATTACAGTTGGTAGCACATTGGACAAGAAAGCCATTGCATTACAGTTGGTAGCACATTGGACAAGAAAGCCATTGCATTACAGTTGGCAGCACATTGGACAAGAAAGCCATTGCATTAAAGTTGGTAGTACATTGGACAAGAAAGCCATTGCATTATAGTTGGTAGCACATTGGACATGAAAGCCATTGCATTACAGTTGGTAGCACATTGGACAAGAAAGCCATTGCATTACAGTTGGTAGCACATTGGACAAGAAAGCCATTACATTACAGTTGGAAGCACAATTGACAGAAAACCAGCAAATTTGTGCACATAAACAAGAAAGCATGGCATACAGTTGTACATTGGACAAAAGCTTACATACAGTGTAGCACATTGACAAGAAGCATGAATTATTGTAAACATTGACAAGAAACATGCATACAGTTGTAGACATTAGGACAAAACATTGCATTCGTGAGCACATGGACAAGAAAGACATTTGCATTACATAACACTTACAGAAACATGCATTACAGTTGGTACACAATTGACAAGAAAAGCATGGCATACATTGTAGCACATTGCAGAACCATTGCATTACAGTTGGACAAGAAACCAAGTTGCAGTTTGTTACATACCTGCCATCCTGGATTGCTCAGAATTGTTCGTGAAAACTTTGAAAGCTCATTCTACCAATAGTTTAAGGTCAATAAACTATCCACCTACCAGAACCAAATTTCATTGTTACTGTACTAAAATAAAATGAAGCTATCAAAAATTTGCAGCTTTACATAAAAATAGAAAAACCATCAAAATATTGCTTTTACTAAACATAGAAGAACCATCAGAATTTTTGTCCACTTACATAAAAGATAAAAGAACCTCAGAACTTTGGTGCTACTACTAAAATATAGAGAAGAACTCAAATCTGCCAGCTTTTACATAAAATTCAAATGAAACCATTCAAACATTGGCACTTAAAATTAATAAAAGAACCATTTAGAATCTTTGCATTTACTAAATTATGAAACCATCAAATCAATGCCAGCTTTTTACTAAAAATAAAGAAGACCATTCCAATCTTTGGCGTTTACAAAATTAGAAGAACATCGAACTAATTGCCACTTTACTATAAATAAGAAGAACCATACAGAATTTTGCCTTTACTAAATAATGAAAGAACCATTCAGAATCATTTGGCACAGCACTTACTAAATGAAGAACCATTCAAAATCATTGGCACTTTTATAAAATACAAAAGAACCATAGAATCTTTGGCCACTTATAAAAATGAAAGACATTCAGAATCTTATTTCAAAATCAACCAATATTGAACCAAATTGACAGAAGTTCCTGTGTATTAGTTCAGTTGGTTTAAATCTGACTCAACAAGAAATTTATGAAAACATTAAAACTTCATAGAATTGAAAAATACTCAAAATTGTGACATTTTGAAATGAACTGATGACTATCATTAGAAATTTGTACATTAAAATTAATGAAGATAATACAAATTTGTGTACATAAATTAACATAATACAATATAATCATAATTATTTTTTGTACATAAACTTCACATGAAGATGCTCAACAGAATTTTTGTACATAAACTTCATGAAAACTACTCAACAGAATTTTTGTACATCAACTTCACATGAAGACTACTCAACAGAATTTTTGTACATAAACTTCACATGAAGGCTACTCAACAGAATTTGTTTACATCAACTTCACATGAAAACTACTCAACATAATTTGTGTACATAAACTTCACATGAAGACTACTCAACAGAATTTGTGTACATAAACTTTACATGAAAACTACTCAGCAGAATTTTTGTACATCAACTTCACATGAAGACTACTCAACAGAATTTGTGTACATCAACTTCACATGAAAACTATTCAACAGAATTTTTGTACATAAACTTCACATGAAGACTGCTCAACAGAATTTTTGTACATAAACTTCATGAAAACTACTCAACAGAATTTTTGTACATCAACTTCACATGAAGACTACTCAACAGAATTTTTGTACATAAACTTCACATGAAGGCTACTCAACAGAATTTGTTTACATCAACTTCACATGAAAACTACTCAACATAATTTTTGTACATAAACTTCACATGAAGACTGCTCAACAGAATTTTTGTACATCAACTTCACATGAAGACTATTCAACAGAATTTGTGTACATAAACTTCACATGAAAACCACTCAACAGACTTTTTGTACATAAACTTCACATGAAAACCACTCAACAGAATTTGTGCACATAAACTTCACATGAAAACTACTCAACAGAATTTTTGTACATAAACTTCACATGAAGACCACTCAACAGAATTTGTGTACATAAACTTTATATGAAGATCACTCAACAGAAGTTTTGTGCATCAACTTCACATGAAGACCACTTAACAGAATTTTTGTACATCAGCTTCACATAAAGACCACTCAACATAATTTTTGTACATCAACTTCACATGAAAACCACTAAACAGAATTTTTGTACATCAACTTCACATGAAGACCACTCAACAGAATTTTTGTACATCAACTTCACATGAAAACTACTCAACAAAATTTTTGTACATCAACTTCACATGAAGACTACTCAACAGAATTTTTGTACAACTTCACATGAAGACCACTCAACAGAATTTTTGTACATAAACTTCACATGAAGACTACTCAACAGAATTTTTGTACATCAACTTCACATGAAGACCACTCAACAGAATTTTTGTACATCAACTTCACATGAAGACCACTCAACAGAATTTTTGTACATAAACTTCACATGAAGACTACTCAACAGAATGTTTTGTACATAAACTTTACATGAAAACCACTCAACAGAATTTTTGTACATCAACTTCACATGAATACTGCTCAACAGAATTTTTGTACATCAACTTCACATGAATACTACTCAACAGAATTTTTGTACATCAACTTTACATGAAGACTACTCAACAGAATTTTTGTACATAAACTTCACATGAAGACCACTCAACAGAATTTTTGTACATCAACTTCACATGAAGACCACTCAACAGAATTTGTGCACATAAACTTCACATGAAGACTACTCAACAGAATTTTTGTACATAAACTTCACATGAAAACTACTCAACAGAATTTTGTACATCAACTTCACATGAAGATCACTCAACAGAATTGTGTACATAAACTTCACATGAAGACTACTCAAGATAATTTTTGTACATAAACGTCACATGAAGACTGCTCAACAGAATTTTTGTACATCAACTTCACATGAAGACTACTCAACAGAATTTTTGTACATAAACTTCACATGAAGATTACTCAACAGAATTTTTTGTACATAAACTTCACATGAAAACCACTCAACAGAATTTTTGTACATCAACTTCACATGAATACTACTCAACAGAATATTTGTACATAAACTTCACATGAAGATACTCAACAGAATTTTTGTACATCAACTTCACATGAAGATCACTCAACAGAATTGTGTACATAAACTTCACATGAAGACTACTCAAGATAATTTTTGTACATAAACGTCACATGAAGACTGCTCAACAGAATTTTTGTACATCAACTTCACATGAAGACTACTCAACATAATTTTTGTACAAAAACTTCACATGAAGACCACTCAACAGAATTTTTGTACATAAACTTCACATGAAGACTACTCAACAGAATTTGTATACATAAACTTCACATGAAGACTACTCAACATAATTTTTGTACATAAACTTCACATGAAGATACTCAACAGAATTTTTGTACATCAACTTCACATGAAAACCACTCAACAGAATTTTGTACATCAACTTCACATGAAGATCACTCAACAGAATTTGTGTACATAAACTTCACATGAAGACTACTCAACATAATTTTTGTACATAAACTTCACATGAAGACTACTCAACAGAATTTGTTTACATCAACTTCACATGAAAACCACTCAACAGAATTTTGTACAGCAACTTCACATGAAGATCACTCAACAGAATTTGTGTACATCAACTTCACATGAAAACTACTCAACAGAATTTTTGTACATAAACTTCACATGAAGACTGCTCAACAGAATTTTTGTACATCAACTTCACATGAAGACTACTCAACAGAATTTTTGTACATAAACTTCACATGAAAACTACTCAACAGAATTTTTGTACATAAACTTCATGAGGACATGAAAACTACTCAACAGAATTTGTGTACATAAACTTCACATGAAGACTACTCAACAGAATTTGTGTACATAAACTTTACATGAAAACTACTCAGCAGAATTTTTGTACATCAACTTCACATGAAGACTACTCAACATAATTTGTGTACATCAACTTCACATGAAGACTGCTCAACAGAATTTTTGTACATAAACTTCATGAAAACTACTCAACAGAATTTTTGTACATCAACTTCACATGAAGACTACTCAACAGAATTTTTGTACATAAACTTCACATGAAGGCTACTCAACAGAATTTGTTTACATCAACTTCACATGAAAACTACTCAACATAATTTTTGTACATAAACTTCACATGAAGACTGCTCAACAGAATTTTTGTACATCCACTTCACATGAAGACTATTCAACAGAATTTGTGTACATAAACTTCACATGAAGACTACTCAACAGACTTTTTGTACATAAACTTCACATGAAAACCACTCAACAGAATTTGTGCACATAAACTTCACATGAAAACTACTCAACAGAATTTTTGTACATAAATTTCATGAAAACTACTCAACAGAATTTTTGTACATCAACTTCACATGAAGACTACTCAATTTGTTTACATCAACTTCACATGAAAACTACTCAACATAATTTTTGTACATAAACTTCACATGAAGACTGCTCAACAGAATTTTTTTACATCAACTTCACATGAAAACCACTCAACAGAATTTTGTACAGCAACTTCACATGAAGATCACTCAACAGAATTTGTGTACATCAACTTCACATGAAAACTACTCAACAGAATTTTTGTACATAAACTTCACATGAAGACTGCTCAACAGAATTTTTGTACATCAACTTCACATGAAGACCACTCAACAGAATTTTTGTACATAAACTTCACATGAAAACTACTCAACAGAATTTTTGTACATAAACTTCACGAGGACATGAAAACTACTCAACAGAATTTGTGTACATAAACTTCACATGAAGACTAATCATCAGAATTTGTGTACATAAACTTCACATGAAGACTACTCAACAGAATTTGTGTACATCAACTTCACATGAAAACTATTCAACATAATTTTTGTACATAAACTTCACATGAAGACTGCTCAACAGAATTTTTGTACATAAACTTCATGAAAACTACTCAACAGAATTTTTGTACATCAACTTCACATGAAGACTACTCAACAGAATTTTTGTACATAAACTTCACATGAAGGCTACTCAACAGAATTTGTTTACATCAACTTCACATGAAAACTACTCAACATAATTTGTGTACATAAACTTCACATGAAGACTACTCAACAGAATTTGTGTACATAAACTTTACATGAAAACTACTCAGCGGAATTTTTGTACATCAACTTCACATGAAGACTACTCAACAGAATTTGTGTACATCAACTTCACATGAAAACTATTCAACAGAATTTTTGTACATAAACTTCACATGAAGACTGCTCAACAGAATTTTTGTACATAAACTTCATGAAAACTACTCAACAGAATTTTTGTACATCAACTTCACATGAAGACTACTCAACAGAATTTTTGTACATAAACTTCACATGAAGGCTACTCAACAGAATTTGTTTACATCAACTTCACATGAAAACTACTCAACATAATTTTTGTACATAAACTTCACATGAAGACTGCTCAACAGAATTTTTGTACATCAACTTCACATGAAGACTATTCAACAGAATTTGTGTACATAAACTTCACATGAAAACCACTCAACAGACTTTTTGTACATAAACTTCACATGAAAACCACTCAACAGAATTTGTGCACATAAACTTCACATGAAAACTACTCAACAGAATTTTTGTACATAAACTTCACATGAAGACCACTCAACAGAATTTGTGTACATAAACTTTATATGAAGATCACTCAACAGAAGTTTTGTGCATCAACTTCACATGAAGACCACTTAACAGAATTTTTGTACATCAGCTTCACATAAAGACCACTCAACATAATTTTTGTACATCAACTTCACATGAAAACCACTAAACAGAATTTTTGTACATCAACTTCACATGAAGACCACTCAACAGAATTTTTGTACATCAACTTCACATGAAAACTACTCAACAAAATTTTTGTACATCAACTTCACATGAAGACTACTCAACAGAATTTTTGTACAACTTCACATGAAGACCACTCAACAGAATTTTTGTACATAAACTTCACATGAAGACTACTCAACAGAATTTTTGTACATCAACTTCACATGAAGACCACTCAACAGAATTTTTGTACATCAACTTCACATGAAGACCACTCAACAGAATTTTTGTACATAAACTTCACATGAAGACTACTCAACAGAATGTTTTGTACATAAACTTTACATGAAAACCACTCAACAGAATTTTTGTACATCAACTTCACATGAATACTGCTCAACAGAATTTTTGTACATCAACTTCACATGAATACTACTCAACAGAATTTTTGTACATCAACTTTACATGAAGACTACTCAACAGAATTTTTGTACATAAACTTCACATGAAGACCACTCAACAGAATTTTTGTACATCAACTTCACATGAAGACCACTCAACAGAATTTGTGCACATAAACTTCACATGAAGACTACTCAACAGAATTTTTGTACATAAACTTCACATGAAAACTACTCAACAGAATTTTGTACATCAACTTCACATGAAGATCACTCAACAGAATTGTGTACATAAACTTCACATGAAGACTACTCAAGATAATTTTTGTACATAAACGTCACATGAAGACTGCTCAACAGAATTTTTGTACATCAACTTCACATGAAGACTACTCAACAGAATTTTTGTACATAAACTTCACATGAAGACTACTCAACAGAATTTTTTGTACATAAACTTCACATGAAAACCACTCAACACAATTTTTGTACATCAACTTCACATGAATACTACTCAACAGAATATTTGTACATAAACTTCACATGAAGATACTCAACAGAATTTTTGTACATCAACTTCACATGAAGATCACTCAACAGAATTGTGTACATAAACTTCACATGAAGACTACTCAAGATAATTTTTGTACATAAACGTCACATGAAGACTGCTCAACAGAATTTTTGTACATCAACTTCACATGAAGACTACTCAACATAATTTTTGTACAAAAACTTCACATGAAGACCACTCAACAGAATTTTTGTACATAAACTTCACATGAAGACTACTCAACAGAATTTGTATACATAAACTTCACATGAAGACTACTCAACATAATTTTTGTACATAAACTTCACATGAAGATACTCAACAGAATTTTTGTACATCAACTTCACATGAAAACCACTCAACAGAATTTTGTACATCAACTTCACATGAAGATCACTCAACAGAATTTGTGTACATAAACTTCACATGAAGACTACTCAACATAATTTTTGTACATAAACTTCACATGAAGACTACTCAACAGAATTTGTTTACATCAACTTCACATGAAAACCACTCAACAGAATTTTGTACAGCAACTTCACATGAAGATCACTCAACAGAATTTGTGTACATCAACTTCACATGAAAACTACTCAACAGAATTTTTGTACATAAACTTCACATGAAGACTGCTCAACAGAATTTTTGTACATCAACTTCACATGAAGACTACTCAACAGAATTTTTGTACATAAACTTCACATGAAAACTACTCAACAGAATTTTTGTACATAAACTTCATGAGGACATGAAAACTACTCAACAGAATTTGTGTACATAAACTTCACATGAAGACTACTCAACAGAATTTGTGTACATAAACTTTACATGAAAACTACTCAGCAGAATTTTTTTACATCAACTTCACATGAAGACTACTCAACATAATTTGTGTACATCAACTTCACATGAAGACTGCTCAACAGAATTTTTGTACATAAACTTCATGAAAACTACTCAACAGAATTTTTGTACATCAACTTCACATGAAGACTACTCAACAGAATTTTTGTACATAAACTTCACATGAAGGCTACTCAACAGAATTTGTTTACATCAACTTCACATGAAAACTACTCAACATAATTTTTGTACATAAACTTCACATGAAGACTGCTCAACAGAATTTTTGTACATCCACTTCACATGAAGACTATTCAACAGAATTTGTGTACATAAACTTCACATGAAGACTACTCAACAGACTTTTTGTACATAAACTTCACATGAAAACCACTCAACAGAATTTGTGCACATAAACTTCACATGAAAACTACTCAACAGAATTTTTGTACATAAATTTCATGAAAACTACTCAACAGAATTTTTGTACATCAACTTCACATGAAGACTACTCAATTTGTTTACATCAACTTCACATGAAAACTACTCAACATAATTTTTGTACATAAACTTCACATGAAGACTGCTCAACAGAATTTTTTTACATCAACTTCACATGAAAACCACTCAACAGAATTTTGTACAGCAACTTCACATGAAGATCACTCAACAGAATTTGTGTACATCAACTTTACATGAAAACTACTCAACAGAATTTTTGTACATAAACTTCACATGAAGACTGCTCAACAGAATTTTTGTACATCAACTTCACATGAAGACCACTCAACAGAATTTTTGTACATAAACTTCACATGAAAACTACTCAACAGAATTTTTGTACATAAACTTCACGAGGACATGAAAACTACTCAACAGAATTTGTGTACATAAACTTCACATGAAGACTACTCATCAGAATTTGTGTACATAAACTTCACATGAAGACTACTCAACAGAATTTGTGTACATCAACTTCACATGAAAACTATTCAACATAATTTTTGTACATAAACTTCACATGAAGACTGCTCAACAGAATTTTTGTACATAAACTTCATGAAAACTACTCAACAGAATTTTTGTACATCAACTTCACATGAAGACTACTCAACAGAATTTTTGTACATAAACTTCACATGAAGGCTACTCAACAGAATTTGTTTACATCAACTTCACATGAAAACTACTCAACATAATTTGTGTACATAAACTTCACATGAAGACTACTCAACAGAATTTGTGTACATAAACTTTACATGAAAACTACTCAGCAGAATTTTTGTACATCAACTTCACATGAAGACTACTCAACAGAATTTGTGTACATCAACTTCACATGAAAACTATTCAACAGAATTTTTGTACATAAACTTCACATGAAGACTGCTCAACAGAATTTTTGTACATAAACTTCATGAAAACTACTCAACAGAATTTTTGTACATCAACTTCACATGAAGACTACTCAACAGAATTTTTGTACATAAACTTCACATGAAGGCTACTCAACAGAATTTGTTTACATCAACTTCACATGAAAACTACTCAACATAATTTTTGTACATAAACTTCACATGAAGACTGCTCAACAGAATTTTTGTACATCAACTTCACATGAAGACTATTCAACAGAATTTGTGTACATAAACTTCACATGAAAACCACTCAACAGACTTTTTGTACATAAACTTCACATGAAAACCACTCAACAGAATTTGTGCACATAAACTTCACATGAAAACTACTCAACAGAATTTTTGTACATAAACTTCACATGAAGACCACTCAACAGAATTTGTGTACATAAACTTTATATGAAGATCACTCAACAGAATTTTTGTGCATCAACTTCACATGAAGACCACTTAACAGAATTTTTGTGCATCAACTTCACATAAAGACCACTCAACATAATTTTTGTACATCAACTTCACATGAAAACCACTAAACAGAATTTGTGTACATCAACTTCATATGAAGATCACTCAACAGAATTTGTGTACATCAACTTCACATGAAGACCACTCAACAGAATTTTTGTACATCAACTTCACATGAAAACTACTCAACAGAATTTTTGTACATCAACTTCACATGAAGACTACTCAACAGAATTTTTGTACATAAACTTTACATGAAAACCACTAAACAGAATTTTTGTACATCAACTTCACATGAAGATCACTCAACAGAATTTGTGTACATAAACTTCACATGAAGACTACTCAACATAATTTTTGTACATCAACTTCACATGAAAACCACTCAACAGAATTTGTGTACATAAACTTCACATGAAAACCACTCAACAGAATTGTTGTACATAAACTTCACATGAAAACCACTCAACAGAATTTTTGTACATCAACTTCACATGAAAACCACTCAACAGAATATTTTTTTTTAAAAAAAGCATCCTGACATGAAGCTCTTCAGATTTATTCAGAAGATCTGTCATAAAGCCATGAAGCTTCAAAACTTTTATATGACTTCACAGAATTTGACCAAATTTGTCAAAAAGCATCCTGACATGAAGGTCTTTCAGGTTGGTTCAAATGATGCAAATTGAGAAATAAATATTGGGAGCCATTGCATTACAGTTGGTAGCACATTGGACAAGAAAGCCATTGCATTACAGTTGGTAGCACATTGGACAAGAAAGCCATTGCATTACAGTTGGCAGCACATTGGACAAGAAAGCCATTGCATTAAAGTTGGTAGTACATTGGACAAGAAAGCCATTGCATTATAGTTGGTAGCACATTGGACATGAAAGCCATTGCATTACAGTTGGTAGCACATTGGACAAGAAAGCCATTGCATTACAGTTGGTAGCACATTGGACATGAAAGCCATTGCATTACAGTTGGTAGCACATTGGACATGAAAGCCATTGCATTACAGTTGGTAGCACATTGGACATGAAAGCCATTGCATTACAGTTGGTAGCACATTGGACATGAAAGCCATTGCATTACAGTTGGTAGCACATTGGACAAGAAAGCCATTGCATTACAGTTGGTAGCACATTGGACAAGATAACCATTGCATTACAGTTGGTAGCACATTGGACAAGAAAGCCATTGCATTACAGTTGGTAGCACATTGGACAAGAAAGCCATTGCATTACAGTTGGTAGCACATTGGACAAGAAAGCCATTGCATTACAGTTGGTAGCACATTGGACAAGAAAGCCATTGCATTACAGTTGGTAGCACATTGGACAAGAAAGCCATTGCATTACAGTTGGTAGCACATTGGATAAGAAACCCATTGCATTACAGTTGGTAGCACATTGGACAAGAAAGCCATTGCATTACAGTTGGTAGTACATTGGACATGAAAGCCATTGCATTACAGTTGGTAGCACATTGGACAAGAAAGCCATTGCATTACAGTTGGTAGCACATTGGACATGAAAGCCATTGCATTACAGTTGGTAGCACATTGGACAAGAAAGCCATTGCATTACAGTTGGTAGCACATTGGACAAGAAAGCCATTGCATTACAGTTGGTAGCACATTGGACAAGAAAGCCATGGCATTACAGTTGGTAGCACATTGGACAAGAAAGCCATTGCATTACAGTTGGGACAAGAAAACCAGAGGTTGCAGGTTTGATATCTGACCTGGCCATCCTGGATTGCCTCAGTGAGTGTTCGTGAAAACTGTGTAGCTTCCATTTCCTATCCAATAGTGTTGAAAGGTCAATAAAGACTATCCTACCTCACCCCAAACCAATTTCATTGGGTCAGCTTTACTAAAAATAGAAAGAACCATTCAGAATCATTGGGCCAGCTTTACTAAAAATAGAAAGAACCATTCAAAATCATTGGGCCAGCTTTACTAAAAATAGAAAGAACCATTCAGAATCATTGGGCCAGCTTTACTAAAAATGGAAAGAACCATTCAGAATCTTTGGGCCAGCTTTACTAAAAATAGAAAGAACCATTCAGAATCTTTGGGCCAGCTTTACTAAAAATAGAAAGAACCATTCAAAATCATTGGGCCAGCGTTACTAAAATTAAAAAGAACCATTTAGAATCTTTGGGCCAGCTTTACTAAAAATTAAGAACCATTCAGAATCATTGGGCCAGCTTTACTAAAAATAGAAAGTACCATTCCGAATCTTTGGGCCAGCTTTACTAAAAATAGAAAGAACCATTCCGAATCTTTGGGCCAGCTTTACTAAAAATAGAAAGAACCATTCAGAATCTTTCGGCCAGCTTTACTAAAAATAGAAAGAACCATTCAGAATCATTGGGCCAGCTTTACTAAAAATAGAAAGAACCATTCAAAATCATTGGGCCAGCTTTACTAAAAATAAAAAGAACCATTTAGAATCTTTGGGCCAGCTTTACTAAAAATGAAAAGAACCATTCAGAATCTTATTCTCAAAAAGTGCTAACCAATATTTGACCAAATTTGACAGAAAGTGTCCTGGTGTAGATTAGTTTCAGTTTGGTTTATATGATGCTGATCTGCCACGAAAAAAATAGAAAAACATTAAAACACCATTCATAAGAATTGGACAGAAAGTATGCTGCATAATTGACTTGTGTGGAAATGATGCTGATTGGCTATCAAATATGATATGACAGATATGAATTAAAAATAATATGACAGATAAGAATACAAAATGATATGACATACGAATTTAAACTAATATGACATATAAGAATTCAAAATAATATGACATAATAATTCAAACTGATATGGCATGAGGATTCAAAATGATGTGACAGATAAGAATTCAAAATATGACATAAGATTCAAAATAATATGACATAAAAATTCAAAATGATGTGACATAAGAATTCAAAATGATGTGACAGATAAGAATTCAAAATAATATGACATAAGAATTCAAAATAATATGACATAAGAATTCAAAATAATATGACATAAGAATTCAAAATGACATGATGGATAAGAATTCAAAATGACATGACAGATAAGAATTCAAAATGACATGACAGATAAGAATTCAAAATGACATGGGAGATAAGAATTCAAAATGGCATGACAGATAAGAATTCAAAATGACATGACAGATAAGAATTCAAAATGACATGACAGATAAGAATTCAAAATTACATGACAGAAAAGAATCCAAAATGACATGACAGATAATTATCCAAAATGTCATGACAAATAAGAATTTAAAATGATGTGACAGATTATAATTCAAAATGTGACATAAAAATTCAAAGTGATACAACATAAAGAATTCAAAATGCTATGACAGATAAGAATGTAATATATGATAAGGATTCAAAATGATAGGACTTAAAAATTCAAATGAGTTTACATAAAATACTTTAAATGATATGACAGGTAAGAAATCAAAATGATATGTCGTATGAATTCAGAGTGTTATGACAGATAAGAATTAAAAATATGTTGTGACAGATGGGAATTAAAAATGATATAACATAAGGGTGCAAAATGATATGGAAAAAGGATTCAAAATTATATGACATAATAATTCAAAATGATATGACAGATAAGAATTCAAAATGATATGACATATGAATTCAGAGTGTTATGACAGATAAGAATTAAAAATATGTTGTGACAGATGGGAATTAAAAATGATATAACATAAGGGTGCAAAATGATATGGAAAAATGATTCAAAATTATATGACATAAGAATTCAAAATGATATGACAGATAAGAATTCAAAATGATATGACATAAGAATTCAGAGTGTTATGACAGATGAGAATTAAAAATATGTTGTGACAGATAAGAATTTAAAATGATATAATAATTCAAAATGATATGATAGATAAAAATTTAAAATGATATGACATAAAAAGAGTTCAAAATGATATGACAGATAAGGATTCAAAATATGACAAATTAGGATTCAAAATGATATGACAAGAATTCAAAATAATATGGCAGATAAGAATTCAAAATAGTATGACATAATTCAAAATAATATGACATAAGAATTCAAAGTGATATGCCAGATAAAAATTCAAAGTGATATGCCAGATAAAAATTCAAATTGAAAAATTGCATTGAAATGCAAAGACAAAGTTGATTCCATGCTGTAATGGTTTATCAGCATTTGTATAATTGTTTAAAACTATACCTGCCATGAAATTATTTTTCATAAATAATAAATTATACAGTTACCAGTGTAGATCCATCCAGCTTTCTATCTGGCTGAGGTTTAGTTTTTAAAATGTTTTCAGGCATGGTGGATCATTTTTGTAAAGGGTCATTGTGAAGAAATAAGTGTCATGCATTCTTCGTAATCAATGGTCAGAAAGTATTCTATATTTGTAACAAAACAGAAATGGAAATTCTATTTCTGCTTTAAATGGTTTCATGTAAGGATCACTACCAAGCTTTAAATAGTTTCATGTAAGGATCACTACCATGCTTTAAATAGTTTCATGTAAGGATCACTACCAAGCTTTGAATAGTTTCATGTAAGGATCACTACCAAGCTTTGAATAGTTTCATGTAAGGATCACTACCAAGCTTTAAATAGTTTCATGTAAGGATCACTACCAAGCTTTAAATAGTTTCATGTAAGGATCACTACCAAGGCAGATATGGGTAGCATTTGTGTCGATTCCTTATACCCTTGGCGAGTTTATGTTCAAAATACTTTTATTGTTCTCGGAACAACAGCTTGGTGAGATTAATATATTTGAGGAGGTGGTGGTGATAGAATTGATGGCATTGGTTCCTATGAGAATGTTTTACAAGTATTTTTAAGGGATTGAGGGAGAATATATTGTTAGTGTGTTACATAGACTACTGGCTTCATTGCATATTCCCATTCTAGAAACAAATTGAATACAGTCAGTAGATAATTCATAACTTTTTCTGCAGCCAAGTTACCATATATTTGTAAGTCTTGTCTATCTCCAAACAACAAAACCCGAATCTTTTAGTGCATCATGAGATGGCAGACCAGGGTCTTATGGTAGATCTGGGTATGTGCAGTTTTCACTTAGACTTGACTAATCAATGATTATATGAAAGTCAGTGGTGGCTTACATTTTTGTGTCTTCAGGGATTTGGGGCCGATGTAGTATTCTTGTTTATTTTTCAGAAATTGCTGACATGACTTAACAAAAACTGTTTGGCAGTTCTTTCAGTTACACCAATATTGCATATTCCTTTACCATATATATCTATTGAGTATATTTTATCTCTAAGAAAGAAATTATTTGTAGTAAAATTAATGTTGAGATATTATTATGATCTGTTTTTTGGAGAGAAAAACAAACCCTTAAAAATATTTTCAAAAACTGTTCCACACTAGTTGATAAAAACACTTTCCACTTTGATGTAAAACTGGTACATATTTATGCAAGCCTTGGTATTAATGAAATTTGATCAGCATATTTGAAACCATAAGTAAGGCTATTTCAAGGGTTTCTTTTGTACCTATTTACCATGAATTTGATTTTCATTGACATGTTTTTTTACAGGTGTGGCTGATCTCAAAGTTGTAACAAGAAGATATGCAAGAAGACAAATCACTTGGGTGAAAAACAGATTTTTGAAAAGTAAGACTATTAATACTGATATTATAATTGTCAAGTCTGCCTTGGTGGAAGGTAAACATAGTGTTCACTTTGTTTGCCTTGGTGGAAGGTAAACAGAATGTTCATTTTTTTCTGCCTTGGTGGAAGGTAAACAGCATTCACTTTGTCTGCCCTGGTGGATGGTAAACATAGGGTTCACTTTGTCTGCCTTGGTGGATGGTAAAAAGCATTCACTTTGTCTGCCATGATGGATGGTAAACATAGTGTTCACTTTGTCTGCCTTGGTGGAAGGTAAACAGGATTCACTTTGTCTGCCATGGTGGATGGTAAACATAGTGTTCACTTTATCTGCCTTGGTGGATGGTAAAAAGCATTCACATTGTCTGCCATGGTGGATGGTAAACATAGTGTTCACTTTGTCTGCCTTGGTGGAAGGTAAACATAGTGTTCACTTTGTCTGCCTTGGTGGAAGGTAAACATAGCATTCACTTTGTCTGCCTTGGTGGAAGGTAAACATAGAGTTCACTTTGTCTGCCTTGGTGGAAGGTAAACATAGCATTCACTTTGTCTGCCTTGGTGGAAGGTAAACATATCATTCACTTTGTCTGCCTTGGTGGAAGGTAAACATAGTGTTCACTTTGTCTGCCTTGCTGGAAGGTAAACATACCATTCACTTTGTCTGCCTTGGTGGATGGTAAACATAGCATTCACTTTGTCTGCCATGGTGGAAGGTAAACATAGCATTCACTTTGTCTGTTTTGGTGGATGGTAAACATAGCTTTCACTTTGTCTGCCTTGGTGGAAGGTAAATATAGCATTCACTTTGTCTGCCTTGGTGGAAGGTAAACGTGGCATTCACTTTGTCTGCCTTGGTAGAAGGTAAATATATTGTTCACTTTTTCTGCCATAGTGGATGGTAAACATAGTGTTCACTTTGTCTGCCATGGTGGATGGTAAACATAGCATTCACTTTGTCTGCCTGGGAGGAAGGTAAACATAGCATTCACTTTGTCTGTCTTGGTGGAAGGTAAACATAGTGTTCACTTTGTCTGCCATAGAGGATGGTAAACACTGTTCACTTTGTCTGCCGTGGTGGATGGTAAACAGCATTCACTTTGTCTGCCTTGGTGGAAGGTAAACATAGCATTCACTTTGTCTGCCTTGGTGGAAGGTAAACATAGTGTTCACTTTGTCTGCCTTGGTGGAAGGTAAACATAGCATTCACTTTGTCTGCCTTGGTGGAAGGTAAACAGCATTCATTTTGTCTGCCTTGGTGGAAGGTAAACATAGAGTTCACTTTGTCTGCCTTGGTGGAAGGTAAACATAGCATTCACTTTGTCTGCCTTGGTGGAAGGTAAACATATCATTCACTTTGTCTGCCTTGGTGGAAGGTAAACATAGTGTTCACTTTGTCTGCCTTGCTGGAAGGTAAACATACCATTCACTTTGTCTGCCTTGGTGGATGGTAAACATAGCATTCACTTTGTCTGCCTTGCTGGAAGGTAAACATAGTGTTCACTTTGTCTGCCTTGGTGGAAGGTAAACATAGTGTTCACTTTGTCTGCCTTGGTGGAAGGTAAACATAGAGTTCACTTTGTCTGCCATGGTGGAAGGTAAACATAGCATTCACTTTGTCTGTTTTGGTGGATGGTAAACATAGCTTTCACTTTGTCTGCCTTGGTGGAAGGTAAATATAGCATTCACTTTGTCTGCCTTGGTGGAAGGTAAACGTGGCATTCACTTTGTCTGCCTTGGTAGAAGGTAAATATAGTGTTCCCTTTTTCTGCCATAGTGGATGGTAAACATAGTGTTCACTTTGTCTGCCATGGTGGATGGTAAACATAGCATTCACTTTGTCTGCCTGGGAGGAAGGTAAACATAGCATTCACTTTGTCTGTCTTGGTGGAAGGTAAACATAGTGTTCACTTTGTCTGCCATAGAGGATGGTAAACAGTGTTCACTTTGTCTGCCGTGGTGGATGGTAAACAGCATTCACTTTGTCTGCCTTGGTGGAAGGTAAACATAGCATTCACTTTGTCTGCCATGGTGGATGGTAAACATAGCATTCACTTTGTCTGCCATGGTTGATGGTAAACATAGCATTCACTTTGTCTGCCTTGGTGGATGGTAAACATAGCATTCACTTTGTTTGCCATGGTGGATGGTAAACATAGTATTCACTTTGTCTGCCTTGGTGGAAGATAAACATAGCATTCACTTTGTCTGCCTTGGTGGATGGTAAACATAGCATTCACTTTGTCTGCCATGGTGAATGGTGAACATAACATTCACTTTGTCTGCCATGGTGGATGGTAAACATAGCATTCACTCTGTCTGCCTTGGTGGAAGGTAAACATAGCATTCACTTTGTCTGCCTTGGTGGATGGTAAACATAGGATTCACATTGTCTGCCTTGGTGGAAGGTAAACAGTGTTCACTTTGTTTGCCTTGGTTGAAGGTAAACATATTGTTCACTTTGTCTGCTTTGGTGGAAGGTAAACATAGCATTCACTTAGTCTGCCTTGGTGGAAGGTAAACATAGCATTCACTTTGTCTGCCATGGTTGATGGTAAACATAGCATTCACTTTGTCTGCCTTGGTGGATGGTAAACATAGCATTCACTTTGTTTGCCATTGTGGATGGTAAACATAGTATTCACTTTGTCTGCCTTGGTGGAAGATAAACATAGCATTCACTTTGTCTGCCTTGGTGGATGGTAAACATAACATTCACTTTGTCTGCCATGGTGGATGGTAAACATAGCATTCACTCTGTCTTCCTTGGTGGAAGGTAAACAGTGTTCACTTTGTCTGCCTTGGTGGAAGGTAAACATAGTATTCACTTTGTCTGCCATGGTGGATGGTAAACATAGCATTCACTTTGTTTGCCTTGGTGGAAGGTAAACATAGTGTTCACTTTGTTTGCCTTGGTGGAAGGTAAACATAGTGTTCACTTTGTCTACCATGGTGGAAGGTAAACATAGTGTTCACATTGTTTGCATTGATGGAAGGTAAACAGTGTTCACTTTGTAATCTGCCATGGCGGAAGTTAAACAGTGTTCACTTTGTCTGCCATGGTGGAAGGTAAACTTAGCATTCAAGTTAAACATTACATTCACTCTGTCTCCCATGCTGGAAGGTTAAAATATCATTTACTTTGTCTGACATGGTGGAAGGTGAACATAGCATTCACTTTGTCTGCCATGGTGGAAGGTTAAAATATCATTCACTTTGTCTGCCATTGTGGAAGGTTAAAATATTCACTTTGTCTGCTGTGCTAGATGGTAAACATAGCATTCACTTTGTTTGCCATGGTGGATGGTAAACATAGCATTCACTTTGTCTGCTTTGGTGGATGGTAAACATAGCATTCACTTTGTCTGCCATGGTGGATGGTAAACATAGTGTTCACTTTGTCTGCTTTGGTGGATGGTAAACATAGCATTCACTTTGTCTGCCGTGGTGGAAGGTAAACATAGCATTCACTTTGTCTGCCATGGTGGATGGTAAACATAGCATTCACTTTGTTTGCCTTGATGGAAGGTAAACATAGTGTTCACTTTGTCTGCCTTGGTGGAAGGTTAAAATATCATTCACTTTGTCTGCCTTGGTGGATGGTAAACATAGCATTCATTTTGTCTGCCTTGGTGGATGTTAAAAATAGGATTCACATTGTCTGCCTTGGTGGAAGGTAAACAGTGTTCACTTTGTTTGGCTTGGTGGAAGGTAAACATAGTGTTCACTTTGTCTGCTTTGGTGGAAGGTAAACATAGCATGCACTTAGTCTGCCTTGGTGGAAGGTAAACAGTGTTCACTTTATTTGCCTTGGTTGAAGGTAAACATATTGTTCACTTTGTCTGCTTTGGTGGAAGGTAAACATAGCATTCACTTTGTTTGCCTTGGTGGAAGGTAAACATAGTGTTCACTTTGTCTGCCATGGTGGAAGGTAAAGATAGTATTCGCTTTGTCTGCCTTGGTAGAATGTAAACATAGTTTTCACATTGTCTGCCTTGGTGGAAGGTAAACAGTGTTCACTTTGTAATCTGCCATGGTGGAAGTTAAACATAGTGTTCACTTTGTCTGCCTTGGTGGAAGGTAAACATAGCATTCAAGATAAACATGACATTCACTTTGTCTCCCATGCTGGAAGGTTAAAATATCATTTACTTTGTCTGACATAATGAAGGTAAATATAGCATTCACTTTGTCTGACATGGTGGAAGGTAAAGATAGCATTCACTTTGTCTGCCATGGTAGATGGTAAACATAGCATTTACTTTCTCTTCTATGGTGGAAGGTAAACATAGCATTCACTTTGTCTCCCATGCTGGAAGGTTAAAATATCATTTACTTTGTCTGACATGGTAAAAGGTAAACATAGCATTCACTTTGTCTGCCATGGTGGAAGGTTAAAATATCATTCACTTTGTCTGCCATGGTGGAAGTTTAAAATATCATTCACTTTGTCTGCCATGATGGAAGGTAAACATAGTTTTCACTTTGTCTGCCATGGTGGAAGGTTAAAATATCATTCACTTTGTCTGCCATGGTGGAAGGTTAAAATATCATTCACTTTGTCTGCCATGGTGGAAGGTAAACATGATTTTCACTTTAGGTTTCTCATACTAGTCTATCTGTACATTTACCTTTATGAGTTTCCACACTCTACATTAATTAGTTTGTCATGTTTCTGTTATTTCAGTATCATTTTATCCCATCATTTTTGAAGAGAGAATATAGCTTGAGGGCTTGCTTTACTTGCAGACATGGCCAGCTTGTTCTTACTGTTGTTATTAATGTTTTTATTACTTTAGCCATGATTGCTTATGTTTGCTGCCCATCTACAGATGAATGTAAGAGAATATTATAAAATCCAATCTACTAACACATCATGTGATGTCAGATATGGGTCAGCACTGTTAGGTAAAACTGTGTCACAATTTCAAATTTTAAATGGTTTTAGCTTTTTCCCTTGAGACAAAATCTAACAGGTCCACTTGTTTTAGCTATTATGACCAAATTTGTGAAGGAGATTAAAAAGTGTAAAATATTAAATGATTTTAATATTAAATGTTGCTAATGTTTAATGTTACTAATGTCAAAAGATATTAATGTTAAGGTAACGGCCATGCTAGGTCCTGTCATTGCTACAAAGGTGTATAGCACCAGGGATGAGTATGCTTCTAAACAGCTGTCTAATGTAGGGGAAGGGAGTGAACTCTTGATTTCTATTCAATCATAAGATAATATTCTGATCCATTTATTAAGAACATTGAATAAAGTCAGTTCACAACCATCACAGTCTTGTTGTTTTGTGTACTAAGCCAAAATACTATCATTGTCTTGAGGTTCAGTACATGATCATGTCAGTGTACACATTAGCACTATACTATTAGTTCATTACATTATTACTTCTTTTGATGAATGAAAATTATATAAGAGTTACCATATTTGGATTTAATTGCAATGAAGTTTACTACAGAAGAAAAATATGACTTGCTTGTAATATATAAAATGTCAAATCCGCAAAGAACATATTGACTTCACACTTCAGTTATAGCATAATACCTATTTGAAGTGAATTGATCTAGATGGAAGTAAATTAGTTGTCACATCGGTGGGGAAAACACTCTTACAACTAGTAAATTATAAAATAGAAATATAATTCAATTATGTTTTTACAGATTGCTAGATTAATCAAGTATTATTGAATTGAATGTAGAATGTCAAGTCAGTGATGAAAACACTCACAAAGGCTTAGACATCTAATAAATTATAAAATAGAAATTTAAATAAATTTTGTTTATATACTGCTAGATTATTCAAGTATTGTTGAATTGAATTTATGATGTCAAGTTGGTGAGGAAAACACCCACAATGACTTAGACATTCTTTTTCCCTAAGAAAATTGTTGGACCTGTAATTTAAGAGAAGGAATTATATCTTTGTAATAAAGAGAAACATCTCTATATGTCTTTAGCTTCATAAAACTGATCAAATAAATATAAATAAATAAATAAAAGTTTTGGTCTGTGAGGACAACACTCTCTTGACCATATAACTGAGGTTCAAATAACAAATGATATAAAATATCTAATTTGCTTATAAAATAAATAATAAATGACTAGAATGCATATAATTTGGAAGAGAGAAAGTAATTAAGAATAATAAATAAAATAAATTCCTTAAATAAATATTGCTATGCGCTTAAATAAACTTAAACAAAATTGCTTTCCAAATTGTTGCCAAAAGTTACATAACTCTATATACTAAACTAAACAAAACAAATTAAAAAAAGTAAAAAAAAATAAAGTCACAATAACTGTTTGATTGCTGCTAGCTGACTGAAACCCACAAACAGCCCACAAAGCCTTCTGACTAAAACCCACAAACAGCCCACAAAGCCTCCTGACAAAACCCACAAAACCCACAGCGCCCACAATGCCTACAAAACCCACAGTTCTAAAACCCACAATGCCTACAAAACCCACAGTTAAAAAATCCCCAGTTTTTGTGGGTTTATTCAAACAAGCATGAACTAGTATAATGCATGTGTATATTTAGTCAATCTTCACAATGATCATTTAGAGGAATTACCAATTTGATATTTTACACATTGTTACATTGCGATTGTATTGCCCCAAGAAAGGAATAAAGTAAAATAAAATAAAAATATCAGTTTTGTTATTGGTGACACATAACATGTTAAGCTGTTGCTGATAGCAATGGTTTGGAAACTGTTATGCACTATTACAATTTTACCGAGGTAGACCGCATGACAGGGCAGTCAAGTGTGTATGTGCCAAAGAAATAAGGAAGAGAAAAAAACTTAAATGCGATGATGTATACAAATAAAACATCATAGGCTATAAACACATTGAGTATGTACCATACAGTCTTAAATGGTTATCTAGAAATAGTCATTTATCAAATTATGATTCCAGCCATCAGGATTAATACTCCTTATTTCCACTAACTCAAAACACATAGACTATCCCAGCTAACAATTAATCAACGAAGTAGACAAAACAGGATCCTAGAAAATATTAGTGTTGACACATTTGAACAATTCACTGGTAATACGCTAAAACAATCGAGAATGATTTGTTGGTTTGTATGGGGTTTACAAACATGCAAACCTCACTCCCTTAATGCAGGTTATTACAATACCATCTGCCATGAGTCTTAGTGTCCTCACATCACTCTTAAAGTTTACACTTAAGGCACCTACACAAAACTGATGCTTTAAATTTTATGGGAAGTACAGTATTAATGGTATGATGAATTGAAATGTAATTGTTATAAATTACACATCAAACTCACTATCTTCAACTCGAAGAACAAGAACATGGAATAATTAAATTACAGAAGTTATCTATGAACAATAGATATTGTAATTCAACACTAATATCATTAATATTTATAAATGTCTAAAACTCCAAGCCTACAAATGATAAAGGTTTCAAGCACAAGTACTAATAATGTTAACAATGAAATATTTAAGAACATTGATACATTAATTTAACTTGAGAGCAATTCTAGGTATTAGTTTTGTTTCTCTATTCTAACCTTTATAAAGTATATATTGGACAGTAAGAAAATACAAAAACTTGAATTATACGTGACTAAAATGAACTATTTAATGTTTGATACTAAACATCATATAACTGTTGAAAGAAACAAACTGACATAACTATTGTGATCAAATGAATCCATTTTAGAATACGCATTGCAGAATAAATAAACGTATTTTACATTTGTATGAGATAATTTATTTTAAAGTGCTCAACCGTCCCTTACACAGCATGTATGTAAAAATAAAACTCGTGTTTACTATCTTGATGTCTACTGGTAAGAAAATCTGGAAGAGTTGAATATGTATATAGATAATAAATTCACTCACTGATATTTTAGTGAATGTTGAGCAGATCATTGGCAAACTTCCGAGTAGTTCCAAACCATTTATGATGCATGACATTCAAAATCAAATGTCAGCATAGTTTACAAAACAATATACCAGTGTAAGTCAATAGAATGCAATGCATGACTAGAAAAAAACAAAATTACCTATTAGGAGCACACAGTACAAGCTGCATTTGCATTTTCATGATGCCGCATAATGGTACTTGAATTTTCATAGAAAGAATTCCTAAAATACAAAATTCTAATAAATTTAACTGCATAGCTTACCAGAAGCACATTCATTGTTCGTCTGTACAGGCCAAAATAAAATGGTTTGAAGTTTAGCATGTGCATCATCAGTGGTGTGAGCCCAGAAAAGGTTATAATGAAGTCATAAGACTATGGATGACCAAAAACAAGTTCAAGGAAAAAACATTGTCTTTTGTAGAACCCAATTTGTGTGAGTATGTGCTTTGGACTGTTTTAGTTGTGGCCCTTTAAAAGCTAATAATGTAATGAGAATAATCAACTTCAATGCCAAAAGGGACACCCATCATTCAAACAAAATGTCCTAATTGCAAGGCAGCCATTAAAATAGTACAGTATAGATTACAACTTAAAATAAATATTACAGTGCCCTAATATGGGTGATTCCTGCATTCCTAAGATGTTTATTTTCCCACTGTTCTCTCTCCATTCTATCACTTTTCTTGTTCTCGTTATCTGTTCGCTCTTCGCTCCTTCCCTTATCCTCCTTCAAGATTGGCTGGTTTCCAATAGTTTCAGCTGAATATGTGAGGGTGTTAACATTGAATGATTTTATTAAGTCATTGGTGATTTTCTGATATTGTTGAAAAGCCACTGCTTGTTCTGGTGAGGTTTTTGTTACGTTGCTCAGGACCCCTTTGACTGCCTGGGCAGCTAGACTTATTGATCAGTTCATGGTATCCTGTGCAGCTATAAACTTTTACACCAACCTCTGGCTGTTCTGTTTGTGTTCTTCACAACAGGTACAAGTAGATGAGACAGAACTTGGCAGGCACGTGGGTGATTTCACATGGTTACATTTTGTCATAGGCTGTCTAACAGGAGATGGTATGACATTACAGGCAGGTGTTGGCTCTTTAATATAGCTTGGTGTTACTTGTACATTAGATGGCATTTCCACCTTGGGTGGGGAATTTGGATAGAAAGGGGTCGTCCTCATAGTTCAGCAGATTATTTAGAATATCATCAGACTCCACAGAGGTTTGCATGTTGGTCCTCCACTACAATTACTGGTTGTTGTGGCTTGAGTATTTAAGTTTGCTGATGGCGACATGTGTATAAGCCAATGATTTTGGGAAACGTTAGCAGCCATAGCAGTTGGCAATACTGCTGATAGAGGATGCTGGTGCTGAAGTAGCGGCCAAAGCTTTACTGAACCTATCACTGTCAGGTTAGGCTACATAATCACTGGTGACCTACCCTGCATCTTCATTCTACATCCTGACCTCTCTCTCCACACCAGTTCCAACTCTTCTTTAATATTAAAATATCGTCGTCTGTCCACTGTTAGGGTTATGTGTTTTTTCTATCAAACTCCTCATATGTTTGGTCAATACTTTGCCACCTTTTCACTAATTTTTCCACAGCCACGTTATGGCCTGGATAGTGTCTGACATGACGCTCTAGGTCCCTCTGCTGAGTGCATTGAAAGTTACACAAATTGCAGTAGTATGGAACTTTATCCAATAAGACATGGTGTTTGTAGAAATGGGCAACAATCCGTCCACTTCTTTCCCATACCTACATTTGAAGAACTGATTTGCATGTCCTCTTGTGTGGGTGTATTCCCTTATCTTTATTTTTATCTTTATACTCCTTGTAGCCATTCATCGACAAAGGGGACTATTTCGGCAAGATACACATTTCGTCACACAAAATCAAGAGGACTTTTTTCTCTTTTTTTTCTTATGTAAAATTTACTATAGTTAAATGATACTAATGTTAAATGTTAATATTTTTAAATGTTACTAATTGATTGTATTACCAAATTGTACAATATATGCCACAGAGTTGTAATGAGTTATTGGTCATAGTTGCAGTATAGTGGAAACAAGGAGCATGGAGGAACTCAATGATCGGATCTTGGATATTGTATTTTCACTTAACTACTTTCAGCAGACAGCTTAATGTTTGGAATACATGGTGGAAAATACAGCATTCTCCCAAGATAGGGGTGGGTGTCGGATGACTGATAATATGAACAAAATGTTACAAAATGTGGACTTGGCTTGTCATCAGATAAATATAGTAACATCTTTTGTACATGAAATATCTGATTTCTAATGAAAATTGCTGGCAGAAAAATAGAAATAAATAATAGCAAGATCTAGCAGTCAACCTTTAATAAGAAAACTGTTGACAGGGCATTGCTTAAACTCTGTTGCTTTATGTTGTTGAAGAAAGTAAGTTGTAGTAAGCAAGCCTCTCTTACGTTTAGAAGACTGTAACATGTTTGCAACATGTGCAGCAAAACAGTGATAATTCAAAATGAAAAAATGATTCATTCATCTAACATGTGTCTAGCATTACTCAAACAGTTATTTTATCTAAAATGTCACAATAAAAAGCATTAACTTAACTGTGACTCAAAAACTTAATAAATTTACAAATCATGCACAACATCTAGGTCTGTAGCACTTAATTTTCAAGTGTGAATGTGGTTCATTGTAGGACCTGGAGGTAGAGTTCCAGCTGTGTACAACTTGGATGTAACAGATGTGGACAAATTTGATGAACTTGTACTGAAGCCCGCCCAGGAAACTCTGCAAGCCATACTAGAGGTATGTCCAGAAGTTTAAGGACGTGACAGCTTTCATTTACAATTTGCTGCCTAGAAAATTCAATTTAAGGAAAAAAAATTTCCTTGTGATAAACTAGCATGTGATCCATTGAGGCAAATTAAAACTCAAAATCACAACATGGTTGATGAAGTTTCACATTTGCGGTTTAAAGAATTTACTGATTTTGAATACCAAAGGATACAGTGAGCACACAGTTACTTATGGAAAGTTGATTGGATTCCTCCACTTAGTTTGCAGATGTGATAATCAGAAAACTAATTACATGACTGTAGAGGTGGCTGTAGTCTTCTATTAAAATGGAGTGTTAAGTGCCGAGCTGGTAAGTTTATTTTCACAACTGGGTAAATTGCATTTATGTTGACTTTCTTTCGGGAATGTCTACTGCATGAAAACATATTTGACAGTCATTTGCACTTAAATAATTAAAAAAATTTCAGAGAAACTGGGAGGAGTAGAAATGCAAACTGCTCATTGAAGAATTAAAATGGGAAGAGTAGAATAAAAATCCTCACAAGGTTAAATTAGTGACAGCAAAGTAATCTTTGTGCTTAGCAAATCTACTATTTTATCCTAGGTTTGACACATTTGCATATTCACATATCTTTACAGTGCACACACAAACACAAACACACATGCACAAACACCCAAAGAAACAGAAACACATTGCAAGTATTGTCCATAAGACGATAATTTTATTGATTCAGACAACACACTAAAAGGTCATCTGGAAAGCAAGTGTCTCTGCCTGTTCTTCATGACTTGTCTCATCTTGTTGTTCCTAATTTATTCGATTTTGTAATTCATGATTTGTTTCATTATCAGCTTGACAGCTGTGTAGGCAGAGGAGATAAAATCTGTTTATAATCAGTTGTCTGTGATCTTTTGATGGATCACTTAAATGGGAGTCCAGGCATCATAGTTTATTGAACATTTTAATATACCATATTTACTTGCATGCAAGTCAGGACCAGTTGCAAACAACACCAGGCATCATAGTTTATAGAACATTTTAATATACCATATTTACTTGCATGCAAGTCAGGACCAGTTGCAAACAAGACCAGGCATCGTAGTTTATAGAACATTTTAATATACCATGTTTACTTGCATGCAACTCAGGACCAGTTGGAAACAAGACCAGGCATCATAGTTTATAGAACATTTTAATATACCATATTTACTTGCATGCAAGTCAGGACCTGTTGGAAACAACACCAGGCATCATAGTTTATAGAACATTTTATTATACCATATTTACTTGCATGAAAGTCAGGACCAGTTGCAAACAACACCAGGCATCATAGTTTATAGAACATTTTAATATACCATATTTACTTGCATGCAAGTCAAGACCAGTTGCAAACAAGACCAGGCATCATAGTTTATAGAACATTTTAATATACCATATTTACTTGCATGCAAGTCAGGACCAGTTGCAAACAACACCAGGCATCATAGTTTATAGAACATTTTAATATACCATGTTTACTTGCATGCAAGTCAGGACCAGTTGCAAACAACACCAGGCATCATAGTTTATAGAACATTTTAAAATACCATATTTACTTGCATGCAAGTCAGGAGCAGTTGCAAACAACACCAGGCATCATAGTTTATAGAACATTTTAATATACCATATTTACTTGCATGCAAGTCAGGACCAGTTGGAAACAAGACCAGGCATCATAGTTTATAGAACATTTTAATATACCATATTTACTTGCATGCAAGTCAGGACCAGTTGCAAACAACACCAGGCATCATAGTTTATAGAACATTTTAATATACCATATTTACTTGCATGCAAGTCATGACCAGTTGCAAACAACACCAGGCATCATAGTTTATTGAACATTTTAATATACCATATTTACTTGCATGCAAGTCAGGACCAGTTGCAAACAACACCAGGCATCATAGTTTATAGAACATTTTAATATACCGTATTTACTAGCATGCAAGTCAGGACCAGTTGCAAATAACACCAGACATCATAGTTTATAGAACATTTTAATATACCATATTTACTTGCATGCAAGTCAGGACCAGTTGCAAACAACAACAGGCATCATAGTTTATAAAACATTTTAATATACCATATTTACTTGCATGAAAGTCATGACCAGTTGCAAACAACACCAGGCATCATAGTTTATAGAACATTTTAATATACCATATTTACTTGCATGAAAGTCAGGACCAGTTGCAAACAACACCAGGCATCATAGTTTATAGAACATTTTAATATACCATATTTACTTGCATGCAAGTCAGGACCAGTTGCAAACAAGACCAGGCATCATAGTTTATAGAACATTTTAATATACCATATTTACTTGCATGCAAGTCATGACCAGTTGCAAGCAACACCAGGCATCATAGTTTATAGAACATTTTAATATACCGTATTTACTTGCATGAAAGTCAGGACCAGTTGGAAACAACACCAGGCATCATAGTTTATAGAACATTTTAATATACCATATTTACTTGCATGCAAGTCAGGACCAGTTGCAAACAACACCAGGCATCATAGTTTATAGAACATTTTAATATACCGTATTTACTTGCATGAAAGTCAGAACCAGTTGCAAACAAGACCAGGCATCATAGTTTATAGAACATTTTAATATACGGTATTTACTTGCATGAAAGTCAGGACCAGTTGCAAACAAGACCAGGCATCATAGTTTATAGAACATTTTAATATACCATATTTACTTGCATGCAAGTCAAGACCAGTTGCAAACAAGACCAGTCATCATAGTTTATTGAACATTTTAATATACCATATTTACTTGCATGCAAGTCAGGACCAGTTGGAAATAACACCAGGCATCATAGTTTATAGAACATTTTAATATACCGTATTTACTTGCATGCAAGTCAGGACCAGTTGCAAACAAGACCAGGCAGCATAGTTTATAGAACATTTTAATATACCGTATTTACTTGCATGCAAGTCAGGAGCAGTTTGAAACAAGACAGATCCTGATTTGCCATCATATGATACATCTGTTTTGTTTGATTTACTGATCACTCCCAATAAACTGCATAGACCCAGTGCTAGACATCACTGTATAAACTGCCTCAATACAGACATCCTAGCGATATGACTGAAAAATTGTTAAAGATATGTTAAACGCCAAATCACACATACACACACACACTCACACTCCAAACATGTAGTTATCCTTATATCTCAATTATTATAAGATCATTACAGCATTCTTGTGATGGAGTACAGTCCCAAGTAATCAACCTAAACATCTCCATTCCCATGTAGTTGTCCTTATATCTCTCAAAAGTTATAAGAATGTTACATTATATTATAGTGAGGGAGGACTATCCAAATATCTAGGTTTCCATGTAGTCGTCCATGTATATATCAACTGTTATCTATATTATGTTTGTTAATTTCCTTGATTACAAGTCTTTTAGTAAATAACATTTAATTTTCCTTATTATGTGGGTTTATACTTTTAAGTTGAGGTAATTTTAGTAAATAAATTATGTAGTTTCAGGGTAATGATTTTTGCTATTAATCCATATAAATATGTTGATGTGATTTGACTTCATATCATGAGTTTTCTTGAAAGGCTGTGAGACCTAGTTCTTGACTGGTTGGCTTCTAAAACACTTTATCTAAAATGAATGTTTGACCCTTGTTGTTTTTTTGAGATTGTGTCTTAGTTTTCTGAGTAAATGTTTAACTGAAAATAATCTTTTTGTAGCATAGACATCAGTCTTAGAGGAATAATTTAGTTGTGATCATTAAAGAAGATTTATTTATTAATTTTTTTATTTCAATTATTCATTGGAATTACAAAGTGCTCAAAATTTCAGATTTAATAGCTGTTTTATAATTATTCTGAATTCATTTAAAGATGTTTTGGATTATATTATTATGATACACCAAAACATCACCAGAAAAGAATGAACTTTATTTAAAGATGTTTTGGATTATATTATTATGATACACCAAAACATCACCACAAAAGAATGAACTTTATTTAAAGATGATTTGGATTATATAATTATGATACATCAAGATATTTGGAATACTACTTGAACTCATTCAGATTAATTTTGGACTTGTGATAGAACTTTAGGACTGTTTAAGATTTCATTCACCATGCTGTGATTGTTTTCAAAATTTTTCATTTTGTATTTTAGGGAACTAAATTATATTTTGAATTTTATGTAACTTGTTGGATCTTGTTCTTTTCTGTTTAAGGCCAATGGGTCTTAATAATTATAAGATTTTTACAGTAGGTAAGACCAATGGTCTTAATAATTATAAGATTTTTACAGTAGGTAAGACCAATGGGTCTTAATAATTATAAGATCTTTACAGTAGGTAAGACCAATGGGTCTTAATAATTATAAGATTTTTACAGTAGGTAAGACCAGTGGTCTTAATAATTATAAGATCTTTACAGTAGGTAAGACCAATGGTCTTAATAATTATAAGATCTTTACAGTAGGTAAGACCAATGGTCTTAATAATTATAAGATCTTTACAGTAGGTAAGACCAATGGTCTTAATAATTATAAGATCTTTACAGTAGGTAAGACCAATGGGTCTTAATAATTATAAAATCTTTACAGTAGGTAAGACCAATGGGTCTTAATAATTATAAGATCTTTACAGTAGGTAAGACCAATGGGTCTTAATAATTATAAGATTTTTACAGTAGGTAAGACCAATGGGTCTTAATAATTATAAGATCCTTACAGTAGGGCTGTACCAAATAATATTTTTAATTATTTGGCAGAATATGATTAAAGCCCTATAATTATGACTGAATGCTTCATAATACAATAACTTTTTCAGCTTAATGACATTAAAAATTAACTAACAATGAACACATGAAGGTTCAAAGTAAGCAAGACATAATATCATCTTGATAATGCTTTATATGTTGACTAAGGAATTGCAAATTTTCAAATTTTCAAATGCTATCCATATATATCCCAACTAACCTTTACATTAATATAGTTAGGGAAGATGTACTGTCAAGACATCCCCATTCCCATGTAGTGGTCCTTATATATCCCAACTAACCTTTACATTATTATAGTTAGGGAAGATGTACTGTCAAGACATCCCCATTCCCATGTAGTGGTTCTTATATATCCCAACTAACCTTTACATTATTATAGTTAGGGAAGATGTACTGTCAAGACATCCCCATTCCCATGTAGTGGTTCTTATATATCCCAACTAACCTTTACATTAATATAGTTAGGGAATACGTACTGTCAAGACATCCCCATTCCCATGTAGTGGTTCTTATATATCCCAACTAACCTTTACATTAATATAGTTAGGGAATACGTACTGTCAAGACATCCCCATTCCCATGTAGTGGTTCTTATATATCCCAACTAACCTTTACATTAATATAGTTAGGGAATACGTACTGTCAAGACATCCCCATTCCCATGTAGTGGTTCTTATATATCCCAACTAACCTTTACATTAATATAGTTAGGGAATACGTACTGTCAAGACATCCCCATTCCCATGTAGTGGTTCTTATATATCCCAACTAACCTTTACATTAATATAGTTAGGGAATACGTACTGTCAAGACATCCCCATTCCCATGTAGTGGTTCTTATATATCCCAACTAACCTTTACATTAATATAGTTAGGGAAGAAGTACTGTCAAGACATCCCCATTCCCATGTAGTGGTTCTTATATATCCCAACTAACCTTTACATTAATATAGTTAGGGAAGATGTACTGTCAAGACATCCCCATTCCCATGTAGTGGTTCTTATATATCCCAACTAACCTTTACATTAATATAGTTAGGGAAGATGTACTGTCAAGACATCCCCATTCCCATGTAGTGGTTCTTATATATCCCAACTAACCTTTACATTAATATAGTTAGGGAATACGTACTGTCAAGACATCCCCATTCCCATGTAGTGGTTCTTATATATCCCAACTAACCTTTACATTAATATAGTTAGGGAAGAAGTACTGTCAAGACATCCCCATTCCCATGTAGTGGTTCTTATATATCCCAACTTACCTTTACATTAATATAGTTAGGGAAGATGTACTGTCAAGACATCCCCATTCCCATGTAGTGGTTCTTATATATCCCAACTTACCTTTACATTAATATAGTTAGGGAATACGTACTGTCAAGACATCCCCATTCCCATGTAGTGGTTCTTATATATCCCAACTAACCTTTACATTAATATAGTTAGGGAAGATGTACTGTCAAGACATCCCCATTCCCATGTAGTGGTTCTTATATATCCCAACTAACCTTTACATTAATATAGTTAGGGAAGATGTACTGTCAAGACATCTCCATTCCCATGTAGTGGTTCTTATATATCCCAACTTACCTTTACATTAATATAGTTAGGGAATACGTACTGTCAAGACATCCCCATTCCCATGTAGTGGTTCTTATATATCCCAACTAACCTTTACATTAATATACTTAGGGAATACGTACTGTCAAGACATCCCCATTCCCATGTAGTGGTTCTTATATATCCCAACTAACCTTTACATTAATATAGTTAGGGAAGATGTACTGTCAAGACATCTCCATTCCCATGTAGTGGTCCTTATATATCCCAACTAACCTTTACATTATTATAGTCAGGGAAGAAATACTTTCAAAACATCTCCATTCCCATGTAGTGGTCCTTATATATCCCAACTAACCTTTACATTATTATAGTCAGGGAAGAAATACTTTCAAAACATCTCCAATCCCACGTAGTGGTCCTTATATATCCCAACTAACCTTTACATTATTATAGTCAGGGAAGAAATACTTTCAAAACATATCCATTCCCATGTAGTGGTCCTTATATATCCCAACTAACCTTTACATTATTATAGTAATGTAATGAGAACTGTCAAAACATTTCCATTACCAAGTAATGGTTCTTATATATATCCCAACTAATGTTTACAGTATTATAGTGACGAAGGGAGTACTGTCAAAATATCTCCATTCCCACGTATTGGTTCTTGTATATCACAACTAACCTTTACATTATTATAGTGAGGGAAGATGTACTGTTAAAACATCTCCATTTCCATGAAGTGGTTCATATATATCCCAACTAGTCTTTACAGTAATATAGTGAGGGAGGGAGTACTGTCAATACATATCCATTTCCATGTAGTGGTTCTTTTATATCCCAAGTAACCATTGCAGTATTATAGTGAGGGAGGGAGTACTGTCAAAATATCTCCATTACCATGTAGTGGTTCTTTTATATCACAACTAACCTTTACATTAATATAGTTAGGGAAGAAATACTTTCAAAACATTTCCATTCCCATGTAGTAGTTCTTACATATCCCATCTAACCTTTACATTATTATAGTGAGGGAATGAGTACTGTCTAGGTATCCCCATTCCCAAGTAGTGGTCCTTATATATCCCAACTAATCTTTACATTATTATAGTGATGTAATGAGTACTGTCAAAACATCTCCATTACCAAGTAATAGTTCTTATATATATCCCAACTAATGTTTACATTGTTTTAGTTAGGGAAGAAGTACTGTCCAAACATCTCCATTCCCATGTAGTGGTTCTTATATATCCCAACTAACCGTAAAGTATTATAATGAGGGAGGGAGTACTGTCAAAACATCTCCATTCCCACATAGTGTTTCTTATATATCCTAACTAATCTTTACATTATTATAGTAATGTAATGAGTACTGTCAAAACATTTCCATTACCAAGTAATGGTTCTTATATATATCCCAACTAATGTTTACAGTATTATAGTGATGAAGGGAGTACTGTCAAAATATCTCCATTCCCACGTAGTGGTCCTTGTATATCACAACTAACCTTTACATTATTATAGTAAGGGAAGATGTACTGTCAAAATATCTCCATTTCCATGTAGTGGTTCTTATATAACCCAACTAGTCTTTACAGTATTATAGTGAGGGAGGGAGTACTGTCAAAACATATCCATTTCCATGTAGTGGTTCTTATATATCCCAACTAACCTTTGCAGTATTATAGTGAGGGAGGGAGTATCTCCATTACCAAGTAGTGGTTCTTTTGTATCTCAACTAACCTTTACATTATTATAGTGAGGGAAGAAGGACTGTCAAACATCTCCATTCCCATGTAGTGATCCTTATATATCCCAACTAACCTTTACATTATTTTAGTGAGGGAAGGAGTACTGTCTAGATATCCCCATTCCCAAGTAGTGGTCCTTACATATCCCAACTAGTCTTTACATTATTATAGTGATGTAATGAGTACTGTCAAAAGATTTCCATTGCCAAGTAATGGTTCTTATATATATCCCAACTAATGTTTACATTGTTTTAGTTAGGGAAGAAGTACTGTCCAAACATCTCCATTCCCATGTAGTGGATTTTGTATATCCCAACTAACTAACTGTAAAGTATTATAGTGAGGGAGGGAGTATTGTCAAAACATATCCATTCCCATTTAGTTGTCCTTATATATCCCAACTAACCTTTACAGTATTATAGTGAGGGAGGGAGTATTGTCAAAACAGCTTCATTCACATGTTTTGGTCCTTATATATCCCAACTAACCTTTACAGTATTATAGTGAGGGAGGGAGTACTGTCAAAACATCTTCATCCACATGTAGTGGTCCTTATATATCCCAACTAACCTTCACAGTATTATAGTGAGGGAGGGAGTACTTTCAAAACATCTTCATTCACATGTAGTGGTCCTTATATATCCCAACTAACCTTTACAGTATTATAGTGAGGGAGGGAGTACTGTCAAGACATCTCCATTCCCATGAAGTGGTTCTTATATATCCCAACTAACTTTTACAATATTATAGTGAGGGAGGGAGTACTGTCAAAACATCTCCATTCCAAGGTAGTTGTCCTTATATATTAACTGTTATAAGTTCTTAATATTAGACAACATTACTGTGAATACAAAGGATATTTCCTTTACACAATTCAATGCTTACAATTATTGTACGATTGACAGCATTGTGTATTGTTTGTTATCTGTGCATTTCAAATTGGACTTGGATAAATCACATTTTTGAAAAATGAAATATTTTTTTAAAAGCATTGAAACAATGTACACCATCCATTTAAGCTGTCTGAAAATATATTATCTTTTGGTCTTTCTTACTTAGATGGTGTGATGGAAACATATATTTGAAAGAAGAACATTTTGTATCAGATTCTCTTTACACCCACCCACCAATGAAGCAGTTTCTTTTTTTATGATAAACATTGGATTTTTAAACATATTTGACTGTAGGACTTAAAATGTTTTTGATTTAGGAAAGAACTCCAGAACTGAAACCAATTCCACCAGAAAAGACGGCCAAAAATTGTCCAGTTCATAATATGTGTGAGGTCTGTGATGGCAGAATATTCACCATGGAATCAGAATGGGAAGGTAATCAGGGTTCAATATTAAAAATAAACTTTACTGTGTAATAGTATTTAGATAACTTGAATTAATCTATTTTCCTGGCTTCCATTATTTGTGATTTAGCAAATTATGCATTTCTTAATTTGAATATTTTCCCTGATCACATTAATCTCCACTATCTCTCAAAACCTGCAGTTTGCTGATCAGGCTATTTTGCTCAACACACAAACCAGGCTTTTCTGACCCAAACAGCCAGCAGGAAGACATCTGAGCTGCAGAAAGCCATGCTGACTGCCCAGTTGATAGACAGCCAATACAGCTGATAGCCAAGCCATGCATACAGCTGACAACCAACAACCATACAGCTGACAGCCAAGTGATACATACATCTGACAGTCAGGAGATACATACAGCTAACAGTCAAACCATCCATACAGCTGACAGTAAGGTCATCCATACAGCTGACAGTCAGGTCATCCATACAGCTGACAGTCAGGTCATCCATACAGCTAACAGTCAGACCATCCATACAACTAACCGTCAAACCATCCATACAGCTGACAGCCAGACCCACCAATACATTTGACATTTAGACCATCCATACAGCTGACATTCAGGCCACCCATAAAGCTGACAGGCCATCCATACAGATGGCAGTCAAGCCATCCATACAGCTGACAGTCAGGCCATCCATACAGCTGACAGGCCATCCATACAGCTGACAGGCCATCCATATAGCTGACAGTCAGGCCATTCATACAACTGACAGGACATCCATACAGCTGACAGTCAGACCATCCATACATCTGACAGGCCATCCATACAACTGCCAGTCAGGTCATACATACAGTTGACAGGTCATCCATACAGCTGATTGTCAGGCCATCCATACAGTTGACAGTCAGGCCATCCATACAGTTGACAGTCAGGCCATCCATACAGCTAACAGCCAGGCAATCCATACAGCTGATAGCTGAACCAACAAGCCTTTATTATTACCAACATTTCATACCAGTAAAACAAACCTTGGCATTTAGCCAATTACTGATGCAACTGCCAGAACAAATATTTACAGTTTATACCTTGGAGAAAGATCAGAGAGTACACAGAAATGATGGCAAAAACTTGTCCCTGCCTTGTGGGATGTTTTATTCTGATGTTGGCAGAATACCTAATGAGGATAACTCACACAATGATCCTACAATGGAGCATACAGAATTTAGCTGAAAATGGCATTGGAGGACATCTACAGAGTGATGCTGATTACTGGTTACTGAGTGCCTAGCCTCATCAACAATAAGACAGGTCAAAATTTCAATGGTTTTTGAAAGACAGAGATGAACAGCCATACTTCCATTTTCTTTAATTCATTTAAGATGAAAGAAATTTCAGAACGCCTGACTGATAAAATATGAGACCCAGGTTATTACAATGTTTTCTTTGCAGGAAGTCAACTACCAGTGCCATTCTTGCCACACTGGTATCACCTTCATTTATTGCTAAGCTGCTGTCCTTGGACAGAAACATTGTAGCAGACACTGTGGTCAACCCCTTGTTTTACAATGCGGTTTAAAATGTCCTGCTCAGACTGCCATAGTTGTGTGCATTTCATCCAGTTACAACATTTTGTATGGCAAACAAAACATTTTCTGTCATGAATCCCACAAACTAAAAGTCATCAACTTTAAAGGCATACTAGAGGAAATGGCAGGTGTTCAGAAACAGGTGCAATAACAACAGCATCATTCCTTTGAGTGCCTTAGTCCTAGAATTGGCTAACGTTTTTCTATGGCTTTTTGAGAAAACATTAGCACCAATTATAAACAAAGGCTACCATTCCATGCTCCCAGACACACATTCTGACATCATGGAAGAGTGGATGAAGACCATGATTCCAACATTGCGGTATAGCAGATAAAAGTCATGATAAGGATTCTAAGTATACTATAGAGCAGATAAAAGTCATGATAAGGATTCTAAGTATACTATAGAGCAGATAAAAGTCATGATAAGGATTCTAAGTATACTATAAAGCAGATAAAAGTCATGATAAGGATTCTAAGTATACTATAAAGCAGATAAAAGTCATGATAAGAATTCTAAGTATACTATAGAGCAGATAAAAGTCTTGATAAGGATTCTAAGTATACTATAAAGCAGATAAAAATCATGATAAGAATTCTAAGTATACTATAGAGCAGATAAAAGTCATGATAAGGATTCTAAGTATACTATAAAACAGATAAAAGTCATGATAAGAATTCTAAGTATACTATAGAGCAAATAAAAGTCATGATAAGGATTCTAAGTATATGATAGAGCAGATAAAAGTCATGATAAGGATTCTAAGTATACTATAGAGCAGATAAAAGTCATGATAAGGATTCCGACATCATGGTGGAGTGGATATAAACCAAAATCTTTTGCCTGTTTCCCAAGTGTAATTTTTCATTGTTACTGACATGGCTCAATTCAAATTAGTTCAAGCTCTTAACTACCACCTTGTAAGTGCCATCATACTAACATGTTTCTTGATATCCATTGCTTCAGCATGCAGTGTCAGTAAGTTGCATGCCCATTTGGTAGACATGAACTATCTATCAGATAGTTGGATGGTCTGGATGATGCATCCAGACTTCATAGTAAACAACAGGCTGCCCAAGCAATAGTAATTCTGTCATCTCTTTTATGTCTAAGGAGGCAGTGATGCAAGACCTGGCTGAAACATTGTGTAAAGTGCTCCCTTCCCCAGGTGGCAACAATCAATGCCTCTCACATGGTTAAGGAGGGTAAACTGCTTGGCAGTCTCCAATATCTTAAGAGATAAATGAAAATTTCAGTTCATCATATAAGAGCTATCTGTGCAAGTCTTGTGTTCAAACAGATTGTGTCTATCAAAGACATAATAGAGGCAGTTGGCAGGCATGCACAGTTGGTCTTTGCAGAAGCAAGATGTGAATATGGTAGTGTTACTTACCAAACCATTACCATATCGATTTTGCACAGTCTTATCATGGACAGTTTTGCTGGTAATTTACTTGGCATGAAAAAAGTCATTGCTCCCCTTTTGCATACACATGGGTGCTGTTGTTACAGATTAGGTGAACATCATTGATGCTATTCTCTTAGTAGGAGTATTTGTTTTTTCTCATAAAGGGAGGAACCCAAATTCCCTCCTTTTTGTGTTCATGGTAGAGGAAATGCTTATCAGTGCTTTCTCCCATAACAAGTTCTCTTAATAATAATGTGATTTCTCCTAACGTTGATGTGATTGGAGAATGTATTCAAAGAATAAAGCAGATTTTATTTAGTAAATGATGATTCTTGGAGAATACACATTACTAATAAGCCATCCACCAACTTTCCAACAAATGCAAGCATTCTCATTGAGGAAGCAAAACATAAACAGCTAGTGCTAGTAAGTTGAATGTCGGAAGAGTTTCTTCCATTTGTCCATATGGCATATAGATGGGAAAGATGAAAATTTTGTGATTCCTGGATTCAAGAGGTAACAGACCATCTTCTTAACATTTATGTGATTGAGTATATATTCTCAGAAAAACATAATTTACTAAGAGACCTACTTTTTCATCAGTACCAGCACTTAGATGCATTGACATTCATATAAACCAAATGATATATATGATTCAGACGTTTAAATTCTAATGAGTGGGGTATTTATCTTGAAAGTGTCAAATATTGGATACTGTACTTAATGCTAATGAGTGGGGTATTTATCTTGAGAGTGTCAAATATTGGATACTGTACTTAATGCTAATGAGTGGGGTATTTATCTTGAGAGTGTCAAATATTGGATACTGTACTTATTGCTAATGAGTGGGGTATTTATCTTGAAAGTGTCAAATATTGGATACTGTACTTAATGCTAATGAGTGGGGTATTTATCTTGAAAGTGTCAAATATTGGATACTGTACTTAATGCTAATGAGTGGGGTATTTATCTTGAAAGTGTCAAATATTGGATACTGTACTTATTGCTAATGAGTGGGGTATTTATCTTGAAAGTGTCAAATATTAGATACTGTACTTAATGCTAATGAGTGGGGTATTTATCTTGAAAGTGTCAAATATTGGATACTGTACTTATTGCTAATGAGTGGGGTATTTATCTTGAAAGTGTCAAATATTGGATACTGTACTTAATGCTAATGAGTGGGGTATTTATCTTGAAAGTGTCAAATATTGGATACTGTACTTAATGCTAATGAGTGGAGTATTTATCTTGTAAGTTTCAAATATTGGATGCTGTACTTATTGCTAATGAGTGGAGTATTTATTTTGAGAGTGTCAAACATTGGATACTGTACTTAATGCTAATGAGTGGGGTATTTATCTTGAGAGTGTCAAACATTGGATACTAGACTTAATGCTAATGAGTGGGGTATTTATCTTGAGAGTGTCAAATATTGGATACTGTACTTAATGCTAATGAGTGGGACATTTATCTTGAGAGTGTCAAATATTGGATACTGTACTTAATGCTAATGAGTGGGGTATTTATCTTGAAAGTGTCAAATATTGGATACTGTACTTAATGCTAATGAGTGGGGTATTTATCTTGAAAGTGTCAAACATTGGATACTGTACTTAATGCTAATGAGTGGGGTATTTATCTTGAGAGTGTCAAACATTGAATACTGTACTTAATGCTAACGAGTGGAGTATTTATCTTGAAAGTGTCAAATATTGGATACTGTACTTAATGCTAATGAGTGGGGTATTTATCTTGAAAGTGTCAAATATTGGATACTGTACTTAATGCTAATGAGTGGGGTATTTATCTTGAAAGTGTCAAATATAGGATACTGTACTTAATGCTAATGAGTGGGGTATTTATCTTGAAAGTGTCAAACATTGGATACTGTACTTAATGCTAATGAGTGGGGTATTTATCTTGAAAGTGTCAAATATAGGATACTGTACTTATTGCTAATGAGTGGGGTATTTATCTTGAAAGTGTCAAACATTGGATACTGTACTTATTGTTAATGAGTGGGGTATTTATCTTGACAGTGTCAAATATTGGATACTGTACTTAATGCTAATGAGTGGGGTATTTATCTTGAAAGTGTCAAATATTGGATACTGTACTTATTGTTAATGAGTGGGGTATTTATCTTGACAGTGTCAAATATTGGATGCTGTACTTAATGCTAATGAGTGGGGCATTTATCTTGAGAGTGTCAAATATTGGATACAGTACTTAATACTTTGCTATTATATCGGCATTGAATGTTTTAGTTTTTTTTTTACTTTTGAAGACTTTTATCAGCACTCCTGCACAGTTTATTCTGTCTGTGAACTTTGAACCAGAACATTGATTTTAGGAACATGTAATCAAACACAAAAGCCATGAAGTACTCTATTTTGAATACTCAGAAAGTTTTCACTGACTTCAATCAAGGGATTCATGTACTGTATGTTGAGCACACCATTTGTTTCTCTCAAAAAATGATTTAGTGGTCTGAGGCATTTTATGCTATAAAAATTTTCTCTGAGCATTCAATTTTCTGGCAATAATCTTCATGGGTTTTAGCATTTCAGTTGACTTATGATGGAAAAAACTGAAAAATATGGAGGACTCCATTGAGCATGTGGTATTGGGAAGTTGTATTTTCCATACTTTTTTCATGGGAAGTTGTATTTTCCATACTTTTTTCATGGAAAATGTCAATTTCACATTCTTGGAAAAATTTAATTCTTTTATAGAATCTAAATTTAGGGAATTATCACAGTTACCATATTATCTTACATAAACTTTGGATATCTGGTATTGATTATAAGCAACCATTAAGACCACTTACTTGTCTGAAAAGATTTATCACTGGTCTAATAAACATGCTGGATTGCAATGCAGTGAAATAATTGGTCTAATAAACATGTTGGATTGGAGTGTAGTGATTGGTCAAACACATTTAATTACAATGTGGTGATCTAATAAACATGTTGGATTGGAGTGTAGTGATTGGTCTAAAAAACAATTATGATTGCAGTGCAGTGAAGTGATTGGTCTAACAAGCATATTGGATTGGAGTGTAGTGATTGGTCAAATAAACAAGTTTAAATACAATGTGGTGGTCTAATAAACATGATGGATTGCAATGTAGTAATTGGTCTAATAAACATGTTTAATTACAATGTGGTGATGATCTAATAAATATGTTGGATTTCAAGTAAAGGAAATGATTGGTTGAATAAACATGTATTGTGATACAGTAAAATGATTGGTCTAATAAACATGTTTGAAATGTAATATACTGGATTGCAATACATTAAAATGATTGGTCTAAATAAAATAAACATGTTTAATTGCAATGCAATGCAATGAAATCATAGGTCTGATTGCAGTGCATTGAAAACTTAAAAATGAAAATCATATATGAAAAATATTCCAAAGAAACTTCAGTTTTTATTAAACATTGGTCTTTTTCCATTGTAATTGAATATTGGTATTTGTTATTCTGACCAATCTTTGAATGTTTTAAATAATTGTCACAACATTATGATGTTAGACTTGTAAATCAAATGAACAATACCAGGTCCAGTATTATTATCCATAGTCAGACTGTTTTTGTTTTCATTAGTTTGATTTTAAATTTGTAAATTGCCCATTGTGTTATTTCTTTATAGATATGATATCCCTTGTGTGTTACATCTATGATATCAATTGTGTGTCACATCTATATGATGACCATTGTGTGTCACATCAGTATCATGATTATTGTGTGTCACATCTATATGATGACATGTCATATTTTTATGATTCTCATTGTGTCATCTATATATCTACTGGGTGTCACATCTATATGATGACCATTGTGTGTCACAAATGTATAATGCCCAAGATGTTTCACATCTGTATGATGACTATTGTGTGTCACATCTGTATGATGACCATGATGTGTCACATTTATATGATGTCCATCATTTGTCACATCTGTACAATATGCATTGTGTGTCACATCTGTATGATCATGTTGTGTCATATTTTTGATTCTCATTGCGTCATCTATATATCTACTGTGTGTCACATCTATATGATGACCATTGTGTGTCACATCTGTATGATGACCATTGTGTCACATCTGTATGATGCCAATTGTGTCACATCTGTATGATGCCAGTTGTGTCACATCTGTATGATGCCAATTTGTGTCACATCAATATGGTGCCATTTGTGTCACATCTGTATGATGCCAATTGTGTCACATCTGTATGATGCCAATTGTGTCACATCTGTATGATACCATTTGTGTCACATCTGTATGATGCCAATTGTGTCACATCTATGATGTCCATTGTGTTGGATCAATGTAATGACAATTCTGTGTCATTTAAAAAAAAACATGTGGGTGAAGTAAGGTGAAGTTGAACTGTTGGTTCAAAATCTTTTACAAGTCTACAATAGTCAGATTATGTGAAATTCAAAGGCTGCTAAATTGTTGCAGACTTTGTCTTCTAAAGGTGGCACTCAAACTTGGGTGCTTTGGGTTACTATATCCCGTCTCAAGATATATTAAGTTATTATATAAAAGCTGTTAAATTGTCATAGACTTTGTTTTATAATGTAGCCCTCACACAAGGGTGTCATGGGTTATTAAATCCTGTCTCATTATGGTGATTAGTGTTGCCATTTCATATCCATTTTAAAATTTAGCTTGCCAGCAAGACGTATAGTTATATTTTTGTATTATTTTAAATGGATATATTTCCTACTAAAATTTTACAAGGCTGGGTAGGTAACAGTGACCTACATAACCATAGTTCCATATGATTTCCTAATCTTCAGACTATTTTCATATTTGGTTCAAATAAAAGTAATTATAAAGTAATTTATACTGTGTTGATAATGTATGTATGCATTTTATTTTTTCATGTAAAATGTAACCAATGCAGTATTGAGATATAAAACAAAATAACACTTGGAAAACATACATAATAATTAAATAAGCTTAGTGCTCTTCAAATATCAGGTTTATGAAATGAGTTGATTTATATTGACTGCTTGTTTTGAGTTTGATTCGACCAATATCAAACCCACAACCTCCCATATCTGAGGCAGATGCTCTAATAACTAGGCCACCTGAGCAGTCAGTGTTATTATATACTAAGTGTACCATGGGTGTTATTATGTACTAAGTGTACCATGGGTGTTAGTATGTACTAAGTGTACCATGGGCATTAGTATGTACTAAGTGTACCATGGGTGTTAGTATGTACTAAGTGTACCATGGGTGTTAGTATGTACTAAGTGTACCATGGGTGTTAGTATGTACTAAGTGTACCATGGGTGTTAGTATGTACTAAGTGATATTTAAGAGTGTAACATGAGTCTTTTTGTTTCCTAACATGAGTGTTACTGGGTGTTATAGAAGAGTGTAAAATGAGTTTTTTTATACACTTATTGGGTCTTATTGTAGAGTATATCTTGAGTGTTATTATGTACGGGTTATTTAAGAGTGTAACATTAGTTTTTTTGTACTTACTAATTGTTATAGAAGAGTGTAGCATGAGTGTTATTGTGTACAAAGTGCCATAGAAGAGTGTGACATGAGTGTTACTGTGTACTTACTAAGTCTTATATAAGAGAGTACCATGAATGTAATTATGTATACTCATAATAGTGATAATCTGAATGCTGTATGATAATTTAGATTTGTTTTTTATTCAGCTCATCTTCAAGGTCGCAGACACAAGAAAATGGTTGAAAAAAAGAAGAGGCAAGCACAAAATGAAAGTCAAGCCAAGTGGATCAAGCTAGTTGAAACAACAGACATACTGGGTAGGAATATAGGCAGTGTCCCCCTTTATTCAGTAAATTTATCATAGGCAAATTTTACTGAGTTGCTAATGATGAGTAAAACAGTATTTAGTTAACACCCCTAGAAAGCTGAATACACAAGACATAGTTTAGTTTATATACACCCCCTATGAAGCTGAATACATAAGATATAGCTTAATTTACATACACACCCTTGAAAGCTGAAAACACAAGACATAATTTAGTTTACATACACCCCTAGGAAGCTGAATACACAAGACATAGTTTAGATTACATACACCCCTAGGAAGCAGAAAACACAAGACAGTTTAGTTTACATACACCCCCTAGAAAGCTGAATACACAAGATATAGCTTAATTTACATACACACCCTTGAAAGCTGAAAACACAAGACATAGTTTAGTTTACATACACCCCTAGGAAGCTGAATACACAAGACAAAGTTTAGTTTACATACACTCCCTTGAAAGCTGAATACACAAGACAAAGTTTAGTTTACATATACTCCCTTGAAAGCTGAATACACAAGACATAGTCTAGTTTACATACATCCACTGGAAAGTTGAATACACAACACATAGTTTAGTTTATAGACACTCCCTAGGAAGCTGAATACACAAGACATAGATTAGTTTACATACACCCCTAGGAAGCTGAAAACACAAGACAGTTTAGTTTACATACACCCCCTAGGAAGCTGAATACACAAGACATAGTTTAGTTTACATACACCCCCAAGGAAGCTGAATACACAAGACATAGTTTAGTTTACATACACCCCGTAGGAAGCTGAATACACAAGACAGTTTAGTTTACATACACCCCCTAGGAAGCTGAATACACAAGATATAGCTTAATTTACATACACACCCTTGAAAGCTGAAAATACAAGACATTGTTTAGTTTACATGCACCCCATGAAAGCTGAATACACAAGACATAGCTAGTTTACATACATCCCCTTGAAAGCTGAATACACAAGACATAGTTTAGTTTACATACACCCCCTAGGAAGCTGAATTTACAAGACAAAGTTTAGTTTACATACACTCCCTTGAAAGCTGAAAACACAAGACATAGTATAGTTTACATAAATCCCCTTGAAAGCTAAATACACAAGACATAGTTTAGTTTACATACACCCATAGGGAGCTGAATACACAAGACCTAGTTTAGTTTACATAGACACCCTTAAAAGCTGAATACACAAAACATAGTTTAGTTTACATACACCCACTGGAATGCTGAAAACACAAGACATAGTTTAGTTTACATACAACCCCTTGAAAGCTGAATATACAAGACATAGTTTAGTTTACAACACACCCTTGAAAGCTGAATACAAAAGACATAGTTTAGTTTACATAAATCCCCTTGAAAGCTGAATATACAAGACATAGTTTAGTTTACATACAACCCCTTGAAAGCTGAATATACAAGACATAGTTTAGTTTACAACACACCCTTGAAAGCTGAATACAAAAGACATAGTTTAGTTTACATAAATCCCCTTGAAAGCTGAATATACAAGACATAGTTTAGTTTACATACAACCCCTTGAAAGCTGAATATACAAGACATAGTTTAGTTTACAACACACCCTTGAAAGCTGAATACAAAAGATGTAGTTTAGTTTACATAAATCCCCTTGAAAGCTGAATATACAAGACATAGTTTAGTTTACATACACCTTTTGAAAGCTGAAAACACAAGACATAGTTAGTTTACATACACCCCTTTAAAGCTGAAAACACAAGACATAGTTTAGTTTACATACACCCCCTAGGAAGCTGAATACACAAGACATAGTTTAGTTTACATACACTCCCTTGAGAGCTGAATACACAAGACATAGTTTAGTTTACATACACCTTTTGAAAGCTGAAAACACAAGACATAGTTTAGTTTACATACAGCCCCTAGGAAGCTGAATACACAAGACATAGTTTAGTCTACATACACTTCCTTGAAAGCTGAGTACACAAGACATAGTTTAGTTTACACAGGATCATACATTTAAGCTCAAATTAAACAGCTTGCATTCAAATTTCAATTTCATAACCAGCACTGTGATGAACAACAAAAAGCAGTGAAGGAAAAACGGACAAATATATCAAGACTTCAACATTGTATGGATCATTTAAGAAATTTAGTGTATTGTGGTTTGGGGTTCACAAGGGGTGGCATGCACAACCATAGTATACCATGTCTTGTGTCTCTGCCTTGTAGCTCAGTATGGGTGACATATACAGCCATAGTATACCATGTCTTGTGTCTCTGCCTTGTAGCTCAGTATGGGTGACATATACAGCTATAGTATACCATGTCTTGTGTCTCTGTCTTGTAACTCAGTATGGGTGAAATATACAGCTATAGTATACCATGTCTTGTGTCTCTGCCTTGTAACTCAGTATGGGTGACATATACAGCCATAGTATACCATGTCTTGTGTCTCTACCTTGTAGCTCTGTATGGGTGACATATACAGCCATAGTATACCATGTCTTGTGTGTCTGCCTTGTAGCTCTGTATGGGTGACATATACAGCCATAGTATACCATGTCTTGTGTCTCTGCCTTGTAGCTCAGTATGGGTGACATATACAGCTATAGTATACCATGTCTTGTGTCTCTGTCTTGTAACTCAGTATGGGTGAAATATACAGCTATAGTATACCATGTCTTGTGTCTCTGCCTTGTAACTCAGTATGGGTGACATATACAGCCATAGTATACCATGTCTTGTATCTCTACCTTGTAGCTCTGTATGGGTGACATATACAGCCATAGTATACCATGTCTTGTGTGTCTGCCTTGTAGCTCTGTATGGGTGACATATACAGCCATAGTATACCATGTCTTGTGTGTCTGCCTTGTAGCTCTGTATGGGTGACATATATACAATCAAAGTAAACTTTTCCCAGGGGCTACTTACTTGAAGACAATCAAATTTAGCAAATTTAGCCCAAGGATGACTCTTGGCCTAAGTTACATTGGTCCCAGACTTACTATACCCCTTATTCTAATATTTCACTGACCTGGGGTGATGCCAGGTTCTGTACTGGGGTGATCCCAATACAATTCCTACTCTAAATCTGGGCTGATTCCAGAGGTTGAACAGCAAGGATGATCCCTGATCATGAAGTAATTCAAAACCAAGGTGAAATCAAGGCATGTTGTAGTCCTATGAACATGTTTGTAGTTGTGTATTTTTGATCAGGCATGTTTCCTCCCAAATATAATGATATAATAACAAAAGGACCAACTTCTCAGAGTCTGAATCAAGTGATCTTTGACATCAGTAGCTGCTGCGGTGGCTGCCGATATATGGAATGAATGTCCAGCTGTGGCTGTACCTGTATGGAATGGATGTCCAACCATGGCTGCCCCTGTGGAATGAATGTACAGCCATGGCTGTCCTAATAAATGTACAGCCATGGCTGTCCCTGTGTGGAATGAATGTTTAGCCATGGCTGCCACTGTGTGGAATGAATGTCCAGCCATGGCTGCCACTGTATGGAATGAATGTCCAGCCATGGCTGTCACTGTGTGGAATGAATGTCCAGCCATGGCTGCCACTGTGTGGAATGAATATTTAGCCATAGCTGCCACTGTGGAATGAATGTCTAGCCATGGCTGCCTCTGTGTGGAATGAATGTTTAGCCATGGCTGCCACTGTGTAGAATGAATGTCCAGCCATGGCTGCCACTGTGTGGAATGAATGTCCAGCCATGGCTGCCACTGTATGGAATGAATGTCCAGCCATGGCTGTTACTGTGTGGAATGATTGTCCAGCCATGGCTGCCACTGTGTGGAATGAATATTTAGCCATAGCTGCCCCTGTGGAATGAATATCCAGCCATGGCTGCCCCAATGAATGTCCAGCCAGGGCTGCCTCTGTGTGGAATGAATGTTTAGCCATGGCTGCCACTGTGTGGAATGAATGTCCAGCCAGGGCTGCCACTGTGTGGAATGAATGTTTAGCCATGGCTGCCACTGTGTGGAATGAATGTTTAGCCATGGCTGCCACTGTGTGGAATGAATGTTTAGCCATGGCTGCCCCTGTTGAATGAATGTCCAGCCATGGCTGACACTGTGTGGAATGAATGTCCAGCCAGGGCTGCCACTGTGTGGTATGAATGTTTAGCCATGGCTGCCACTGTGTGGAATGAATGTTTAACCATGGCTGCCACTGTGTGGAATGAATGTTTAATCATGGCTGCCACTGTGTGGAATGAATGTCCAGCCATGGCTGCCACTGTGTGGAATGAATGTTTAATCATGGCTGCCACTGTGTGGAATGAATGTTTAGCCATGGTTGCCACTGTGTGGAATGAATGTTTAACCATGGCTGCCACTGTGTGGAATGAATGTTTAGTCATGGCTGCCACTGTGTGGAATGAATGTTTAGCCATGGCTGCCCCTGTTGAATGAATGTCCAGCCATGGCTGACACTGTGTGGAATGAATGTCCAGCCATGGCTGCCACTGTGTGGAATGAATGTTTAATCATGGCTGCCACTGTGTGGAATGAATGTTTAGCCATGGTTGCCACTGTGTGGAATGAATGTTTAACCATGGCTGCCACTGTGTGGAATGAATGTTTAGTCATGGCTGCCACTGTGTGGAATGAATGTCCAGCCATGGCTGCCCCTATGGATACGCTCACCAGTTACTATGTATTTTTGAGAGTGACATATGTAAGGCGAAGTTGTTTGCATTTAAAACATGCACAGAATGTTGACATACCTTTATACTACATTGATGTAATGTGGATAACATTACTTTTGGATATTGTACTTTTGGAAATTGTACACGATCTAAGCACACTGCTAACTAAAATGACTGCTCCCTTGTGCTCAAAAAATCAGCCTGGATTAGTCTAACGTACACTATTCTTAGCAGCTAGTAAAATAGGGAAAATGAATTTTGCCATACTAGACAAGACCAGATTCTGACAGTGCAATGAATGAATTACCAAATACATAAAATATAAAAAAAAGTTATGGGCTATTTTTTTTTTTAAATTTACCTCTGAAGTTCGAGAGGTGAAAATGATTAAGTGGAGCTTGCACTTTTCTGAATGGTGTACATTTAGAATAAGGCCAAGCTGTATACTCTATAATCCATATTACACCCATCAAAAAATTAAAGGGTTTTTGAACTATACCCAAGATATACGAGGTCTTTTTTAAACAGCCCGTATAGCTAGTAAGGAAACTTGGAGGAATTTTTTTTGTTTGGAACTCTAACCTTATGCAAAATACAAAATTGTTAAGGGCCACCTTAAAACAAATATAAAAATGAATGCAATTGTTATTCTTATTCTGAACAAATTGGTACATTAACATTGATATTTTGCATGAAAATAAGCTAATTATGCTTTTTTTGCTCTTGCTTACATAATTTGCCATCGCCATGAGGCATGTTTGCATGAGTAGTGACCTTAATGATGGGGAAATTCGAAATCTTAGAACATGGGAATAAAGTCGACCTAAATTTAAAACTTTTGCATGAAGTAAAAAAATATATAGTGAAAATTTTCTATTCATTTATTTGCAATGAAATTCAAAAGCAATTGATGAAAAAGCAAATTCGCTTTCTTCGATAATAAACAATAAGCAAATATTTTACCCTTTGACCTTTGACCTTTATGAACTTCATTTGTTCCATCCCTTTTGAAACTATTTATTGTTAACATCTCAGGAAAAATTATGGCTAGTTTCATGTTTCTGTCTTTCAAAATAACACTGCTTGCTACATTGACAAAATATAATGTGCATTTTTAAAATAGCTCACTTTTTGTCATGGGGGGGACTGGAGTTTGAGACTGACATTAATAAATACTGTTCTGAGGGGGAAATTACGGGATAATTATTCAGATGGACAGTTTTGATGCTTGCAACTAAAATGTTTCAGCCATACAATCAAAATTAAATCATGCAATAATAATGCCTATGTGCTCACCAGTTATTATGTACAATTATTTCTGTAAACTGGGATGTGCATTCCCAGTCAAAATGGATCTCTTTTGGGAGATGACAGGAAAAGGTGAATCTTGATTTGTCAGCAGAAAATGTCATGACTTAGCCACACATAGAAGGCACATGGGATTTGATGGTGATTTCACCACAACACATAAATCTGAAAAAAGTGATCAACACATGAATATCAGTGTAAAGTACAAAAAGTATCAGAATCTAAGATGCTGTATAGGTCACACAAAACTCTAAAGTATGTCCTAGAGGGGTTTAACAATTGATGGGCAGTCTGGCTTTGCGTTTATTAACTTAGCTTGCTTGGGGTTACTGAATCCAGCCTGCAAATAGTAATGACGAATCCCAACCAAGTACAGCTTTATTGTGTACTTTGCATTTGTAGTGAAACATGGCAATAAGTAATAAAATAGATGAGTTCTTCTTCCATAATAGAGGGCTGTATATTACAGTGCTAATTCCTGATGACAACCAACATAAGGTAATTCAGCAGGCGTTGTAAGCCAGTTCTGTAGTCAGTGTAACCCATTTCTGTAGTCAGTGTAACCCATTTCTGTAGTCAGTGTAACCTATTTCTGTCTCAGTGTAACCCATTTCTGTAGTCAGTGTAACCTATTTCTGTAGTCAGTGTAACCTATTTCTGTAGTCAGTGTAACCCATTTATGTAGTCAGTGTAACACATTTCTGTAGTCAGTGTAACCCAGTTCTGTAGTCAGTGTAACCTATTTCTGTAGTCAGTGTAACCCAGTTCTGTAGTCAGTGTAACCTATTTCTGTAGTCAGTGTAACCCATTTCTGTAGTCAGTGTAACACATTTCTGTAGTCAGTGTAACCCATTTCTGTAGTCAATGTAACACATTTCTGTAGTCAGTGTAACCCAATTCTGTAGTCAGTGTAACCTATTTCTGTAGTCAGTGTAACCCAGTTCTGTAGTTAGTGTAACCTATTTCTGTAGTCAGTGTAACCCATTTCTGTAGTCAGTGTAACACATTTCTGTAGTCAGTGTAACCAAGTTCTGTAGGAAAATCTTGTGGAATGAGATACAGATGATGCCCATAAGCAGTTGACTTGTGTCCTCAAAACAAATTAAAAACTGGAGGGATAGTCTGCAGGCCAGTGGTTCCAGCTGTCTAGATTTGCCCGTGTGAAGACATGACAGAGAATCAGTTTGTAGCATCTGTAACATGCTCTCTAGATTTGCTCATGTGAAGACATGACAGAGAATCAGTTTGTAGCATCTGTAACATGCTGGTCCTCTAGAAGATACTGATATACACCAAATTAGTCTGTTAACAAATTTCATGATAAATGGAATCTTTGAGGACCATTTATTAATTATATCAACAGTAGCTGAATTGTCTCATCTTTTCCAAGTCATTTGTTTGGCCCCCATAATACAGTAGCAGTAACATTAGGGTACAGTTCAGTCAGAACCATCGAACATGTAGAACCAGGTCATATAAAAGCTAGTGAAAAAGTCTCTTGAAATCATTTTAGTTCACTCAGAACCATCGAACTTGTAGAACCAGGTCATATAAAAGCTAGTGAAAAAGTCCCTTGAAATCATTTCAGTTCACTCAGGACCTAACATGAGATTTCAGACTGGATGGAACCAATGGGAAGGTGGAGAGTACTCTTACACAGTGAACAATCATTTCCTCCTTGATAATTTACAGAGAAACAACGGACCAATCCACTTAATTTTGTTATAGTAAAGATAGACCAATGCTCGTGCTGAGAACATCTTGTTATACTTATAAAAACCCAGCATTGTGTACCCTTGATGCCATGTAAATAACATCTCACACATAAAGATCAAGTCCTTGCCATGTAAATAACATCTCACACATAAAAATCAAGTCCTTGCCATGTAAAAAACATCTCACACATCAAGATCAAGTCCTTGCCATGTAAATAACATCTCACACATCAAGATCAAGTCCTTGCATCTCACACATCAAGATCAAGTCCTTGCCATGTAAATAATATCTCACACATCAAGATCAAGTTCTTGCCATGTAAATAACATCTCACACATCAAGATCAAGTCCTTGCCATGTAAATAACATCTCACACATCAAGATCAAGTCCTTGCCATGTAAATAACATCTCACACATCAAGATCAAGTCCTTGCCATGTAAATAACATCTCACACATCAAGATCAATTCCTTGCCATGTAAATAACATCTCACTCATCAAGTCCTTGCCATGTAAATAACATCTCACACATCAAGTCCTTGCCTGGATGAGCATCACTTGCCTGATGTGTAAATAAGAACAGAGAGTTAGTAAACATAGGGTCAAGGTTGATCTTTGGATGTAGTAACAGAACATGGGCCAGTACATTATCATTTTAAATTTAAATTTACACTTTTGTCTTCCTGAATTTGTGGATGTAAATTAGTGTGTACTATCTCTATAAATGGTAGGGAATTAACAGAATAGCCATGTTTTTATAGAAACTGACCAGCTCTGGCTGGAGTTCCCACTGGCACTTCATGTAGAGAACTGTTAATCTATAGAGTAGGGCATGTCAAGGAAACGGGAATGGCTCTGTTCTACAATGGAGGTAGAGCAATGTTACTCTATGGAGTAGAGCATGTCAAGGAAATGGGACTGGCATTGTTTTACAATGGAGGTAGAGCACTATTACTCTATGGAGTAGAGCATGTCAAGGAAATGGGACTGGCTCTGTTCTACAATGGAGGTAGAGCACTGTTACTCTATGGAGTAGGGCATGTCAAGGAAATGGGACTGACTCTATTCTACAAAGGAGGTAGAGCAATGTTACTCTATGGAGTAGGGCATGTCAAGGAAATGGGACTGGCATTGTTTTACAATGGAGGTAGAGCACTATTACTCAATGGAGTAGAGCATGTCAAGGAAATGGGACTGGCTCTGTTCTACAATGGAGGTAGAGCAATGTTACTCTATGGAGTAGGGCATGTCAAGGAAAGGGGACTGGCTCTGTTCTACAATTGAGGTAGAGCACTGTTACTCTATGGAGTAGGGCATGTCAAGAAAATGGGACTGACTGTTCTACAATGGAGGTAGAGCACTGTTACTCTATGGAGTAGGGCATGTCAAGGAAATGGGACTGGCTCTGTTCTGCAATTGAGGTAGAGCACTGTTACTCTATGGAGTAGGGCATGTCAGGGAAATGGGACTGGCTCTGTTCTACAATGGAGGTAAAGCACTGTTACTCTATGGAGTAGGGCATGTCAAGGATATGGGACTGACTCTGTTTTACAATGGAGGTAGAGCACTGTTACTCTATGGAGTAGGGCATGTCAAGGATATGGGACTGGCTCTGTTCTACAATGGAGGTAGTGCCTTATTACTCTATGGAGCAGGGCATGTCAAGGAAATGGGACTGGCATTGTTTTACAATGGAGGTAGAGCACTATTACTCTATGGAGTAGAGCATGTCAAGGAAATGGGACTGGCTCTGTTCTGCAATTGAGGTAGAGCACTGTTACTCTATGTAGTAGGGCATGTCAGGGAAATGGGACTGACTCTGTTCTACAATGGAGGTAGAGCACTGTTACTCTATGGAGTAGGGCATGTCAAGGAAATGGGACTGGCTCTGTTCTACAATGGAGGTAGAGCACTGTTACTCTATGGAATAGGGCATGTCAAGGATATGGGACTGGCTCTGTTCTACAATGGAGGTAGAGCACTGTTACTCTATGGAATAGGGCATGTCAAGGAAATGGGACTGATTCTGTTCTACAATGGAGGTAGAGCACTGTTACTCTATGGAGTAGGGCATGTCAAGGAAATGGGACTGGCTCTGTTCTACAATGGAGGTAGAGCACTGTTACTCTATGGAGTAGGGCATGTCAAGGATATGGGACTGGCTCTGTTCTACAATGGAGGTAGAGCACTGTTACTCTATGGAGTAGGGCATGTCAAGGAAATGGGACTGATTCTGTTCTACAATGGAGGTAGAGCACTGTTACTCTATGGAGTAGGGCATGTCAAGGAAATGGGACTGGCTCTGTTCTACAATGGAGGTAGAGCACTGTTACTCTATGGAGTAGAGCATGTCAAGGAAATGGGACTGGCATTGTTTTACAATGGAGGTAGAGCACTATTACTCTATGGAGTAAAGCATGTCAAGGAAATGGGACTGGCTCTGTTCTGCAATTGAGGTAGAGCACTGTTACTCTATGGAGTAGGGCATGTCAAAGAAATGGGACTGGCTCTTTTCTACAATGGAGGTAGAGCACTGTTACTCTATGGAGTAGGGCATGTCAAGGAAATGGGACTGACTCTGTTCTGCAATGGAGGTAGAGCACTGTTACTCTATGGAGTAGGGCATGTCAAGGAAATGGGACTGGCTCTGTTCTGCAATTGAGGTAGAGCACTGTTACTCTATGGAGTAGGGCATGTCAAGGAAATGGGACTGGCTTTGTTCTACAATGGAGGTAGAGCAATGTTACTCTATGGAGTAGGGCATGTCAAGGAAATGGGACTGGCTCTGTTCTACAATGGAGGTAGAGCAATGTTACTCTATGGAGTAGGGCATGTCAAGGAAATGGGACTGGCTCTGTTCTACAATGGAGGTAGAGCACTGTTACTCTATGGAGTAGGGCATGTCAAAGAAATGGGACTGGCTCTGTTCTACAATGGAGGTAGAGCACTGTTACTCTATGGAGTAGGGCATGTCAAGGAAATGGGACTGACTCTGTTCTACAATGGAGGTAGAGCACTGTTACTCTATGGAGTAGGGCATGTCAAGGAAATGGGACTGGCTCTGTTCTACAATGGAGGTAGAGCACTGTTACTCTATGGAGTAGGGCATGTCAAGGAAATGGGACTGGCTCTGTTCTACAATGGAGGTAGAGCACTGTTACTCTATGGAGTAGGGCATGTCAAGGAAATGGGACTGACTCTGTTCTACAATGGAGGTAGAGCACTGTTACTCTATGGAGTAGGGCATGTCAAGGAAATGGGACTGGCTCTGTTCTACAATGGAGGTAGAGCACTGTTACTCTATGGAGTAGGGCATGTCAAAGAAATGGGACTGGCTCTGTTCTACAATGGAGGTAGAGCACTGTTACTCTATGGAGTAGGGCATGTCAAGGAAATGGGACTGGCTCTGTTCTACAATGGAGGTAGAGCACTGTTACTCTATGGAGTAGGGCATGTCAAGGAAATGGGACTGGCTCTGTTCTACAATGGAGGTAGAGCACTGTTACTCTATGGAGTAGGGCATGTCAAGGAAATGGGACTGGCTCTGTTCTACAATGGAGGTAGAGCACTGTTACTCTATGGAGTAGGGCATGTCAAGGAAATGGGACTGGCTCTGTTCTACAATGGAGGTAGAGCACTGTTACTCTATGGAGTAGGGCATGTCAAGGAAATGGGACTGGCTCTGTTCTACAATGGAGGTAGAGCACTGTTACTCTATGGAGTAGGGCATGTCAAGGAAATGGGACTGGCTCTGTTCTACAATGGAGGTAGAGCACTGTTACTCTATGGAGTAGGGCATGTCAAGGAAATGGGACTGACTCTGTTCTACAATGGAGGTAGAGCACTGTTACTCTATGGAGTAGGGCATGTCAAGGAAATGGGACTGGCTCTGTTCTACAATGGAGGTAGAGCACTGTTACTCTATGGAGTAGGGCATGTCAAGGAAATGGGACTGGCTCTGTTCTACAATGGAGGTAGAGCACTGTTACTCTATGGAGTAGGGCATGTCAAGGAAATGGGACTGGCTCTGTTCTACAATGGAGGTAGAGCACTGTTACTCTATGGAGTAGGGCATGTCAAGGAAATGGGACTGGCTCTGTTCTACAATGGAGGTAGAGCACTGTTACTCTATGGAGTAGGGCATGTCAAGGAAATGGGACTGGCTCTGTTCTACAATGGAGGTAGAGCACTGTTACTCTATGGAGTAGGGCATGTCAAGGAAATGGGACTGGCTCTGTTCTACAATGGAGGTAGAGCACTGTTACTCTATGGAGTAGGGCATGTCAAGGAAATGGGACTGGCTCTGTTCTACAATGGAGGTAGAGCACTGTTACTCTATGGAGTAGGGCATGTCAAGGAAATGGGACTGGCTCTGTTCTACAATGGAGGTAGAGCACTGTTACTCTATGGAGTAGGGCATGTCAAGGAAATGGGACTGGCTCTGTTCTACAATGGAGGTAGAGCACTGTTACTCTATGGAGTAGGGCATGTCAAGGAAATGGGACTGGCTCTGTTCTACAATGGAGGTAGAGCACTGTTACTCTATGGAGTAGGGCATGTCAAGGAAATGGGACTGGCTCTGTTCTACAATGGAGGTAGAGCAATGTTACTCTATGGAGTAGGGCATGTCAAGGAAATGGGACTGGCTCTGTTCTACAATGGAGGTAGAGCACTGTTACTCTATGGAGTAGGGCATGTCAAAGAAATGGGACTGGCTCTGTTCTACAATGGAGGTAGAGCACTGTTACTCTATGGAGTAGGGCATGTCAAGAAAATGGGACTGGCTCTGTTCTACAATGGAGGTAGAGCAATGTTACTCTATGGAGTAGGGCATGTCAAGGAAATGGGACTGGCTCTGTTCTACAATGGAGGTAGAGCACTGTTACTCTATGGAGTAGGGCATGTCAAGGAAATGGGACTGGCTCTGTTCTACAATGGAGGTAGAGCACTGTTACTCTATGGAGTAGGGCATGTCAAGGAAATGGGACTGGCTCTGTTCTACAATGGAGGTAGAGCACTGTTACTCTATGGAGTAGGGCATGTCAAGGAAATGGGACTGGCTCTGTTCTACAATGGAGGTAGAGCACTGTTACTCTATGGAGTAGGGCATGTCAAGGAAATGGGACTGGCTCTGTTCTACAATGGAGGTAGAGCACTGTTACTCTATGGAGTAGGGCATGTCAAGGAAATGGGACTGGCTCTGTTCTACAATGGAGGTAGAGCACTGTTACTCTATGGAGTAGGGCATGTCAAGGAAATGGGACTGGCTCTGTTCTACAATGGAGGTAGAGCACTGTTACTCTATGGAGTAGGGCATGTCAAGGAAATGGGACTGGCTCTGTTCTACAATGGAGGTAGAGCACTGTTACTCTATGGAGTAGGGCATGTCAAGGAAATGGGACTGGCTCTGTTCTGCAATTGAGGTAGAGCACTGTTACTCTATGGAGTAGGGCATGTCGAATAAATGGGACTGACTCTGTTCTACAATGGAGGTAGAGCACTGTTACTCTATGGAGTAGGGCATGTCAAGGAAATGGGACTGGCTCTGTTCTACAATGGAGGTAGAGCACTGTTACTCTATGGAGTAGGGCATGTCAAGGAAATGGGACTGGCTCTGTTCTACAATGGAGGTAGAGCACTGTTACTCTATGGAGTAGGGCATGTCAAGGAAATGGGACTGGCTCTGTTCTACAATGGAGGTAGAGCACTGTTACTCTATGGAGTAGGGCATGTCAAGGAAATGGGACTGGCTCTGTTCTACAATGGAGGTAGAGCACTGTTACTCTATGGAGTAGGGCATGTCAAGGAAATGGGACTGGCTCTGTTCTACAATGGAGGTAGAGCACTGTTACTCTATGGAGTAGGGCATGTCAAGGAAATGGGACTGGCTCTGTTCTACAATGGAGGTAGAGCACTGTTACTCTATGGAGTAGGGCATGTCAAGGAAATGGGACTGGCTCTGTTCTACAATGGAGGTAGAGCACTGTTACTCTATGGAGTAGGGCATGTCAAGGAAATGGGACTGGCTCTGTTCTACAATGGAGGTAGAGCACTGTTACTCTATGGAGTAGGGCATGTCAAGGAAATGGGACTGGCTCTGTTCTACAATGGAGGTAGAGCACTGTTACTCTATGGAGTAGGGCATGTCAAGGAAATGGGACTGGCTCTGTTCTACAATGGAGGTAGAGCACTGTTACTCTATGGAGTAGGGCATGTCAAGGAAATGGGACTGGCTCTGTTCTGCAATTGAGGTAGAGCACTGTTACTCTATGGAGTAGGGCATGTCAGGGAAATGGGACTGGCTCTGTTCTACAATGGAGGTAGAGCACTGTTACTCTATGGAGTAGGGCATGTCAAGGAAATGGGACTGACTCTGTTCTACAATGGAGGTAGAGCACTGTTACTCTATGGAGTAGGGCATGTCAAGGAAATGGGACTGGCTCTGTTCTACAATGGAGGTAGAGCACTGTTACTCTATGGAGTAGGGCATGTCAAGGAAATGGGACTGGCTCTGTTCTACAATGGAGGTAGAGCACTGTTACTCTATGGAGTAGGGCATGTCAAGGAAATGGGACTGGCTCTGTTCTACAATGGAGGTAGAGCACTGTTACTCTATGGAGTAGGGCATGTCAAGGAAATGGGACTGGCTCTGTTCTACAATGGAGGTAGAGCACTGTTACTCTATGGAGTAGGGCATGTCAAGGAAATGGGACTGGCTCTGTTCTACAATGGAGGTAGAGCACTGTTACTCTATGGAGTAGGGCATGTCAAGGAAATGGGACTGGCTCTGTTCTACAATGGAGGTAGAGCACTGTTACTCTATGGAGTAGGGCATGTCAAGGAAATGGGACTGGCTTTGTTCTACAATGGAGGTAGAGCACTGTTACTCTATGGAGTAGGGCATGTCAAGGAAATGGGACTGGCTCTGTTCTGCAATTGAAGTAAATGGGACTGGCTCTGTTCTACAATGGAGGTAGAGCACTGTTACTCTATGGAGTAGGGCATGTCAAGGAAATGGGACTGGCTCTGTTCTACAATGGAGGTAGAGCACTGTTACTCTATGGAGTAGGGCATGTCAAGGAAATGGGACTGACTCTGTTCTACAATGGAGGTAGAGCACTGTTACTCTATGGAGTAGGGCATGTCAAGGAAATGGGACTGGCTTTGTTCTACAATGGAGGTGCTGTCTCAGCAATATCCTTCTGTCAGCAAAGTCCAAACACTTTGCAAATGATTTTTAAGTAACAGCTTTTAGGCAGTCACAGTTTGTCTCAAATGGCAGAAGTCACTGAGTCTTCCTGTTGAGCTACAACTGAATTATCCGAGTCAGGCCCACTCCTGTCAAGCAGCCTGTCCTTGTTCATGTGGCATATTGATGATGCAAAGTAAGGAGCCATGACCATTTGACTCAAATATGATCCCAAGTTTTGTGACTTCCTGTCTCAGTTTCTGCATGATCCAGGTGTACAGAATAGTTATGCATTTTGGCTGACTACACAAATCCAAACACTGAATCAAGTTTTGTCACTTCCTGTCTGAATTTCTGCATGATCCAGGTGTACAGAATAGTTATGCATTTTGGCTGACTACACAAATCCAAACACTGAATCAAGTTTTTGTCACTTCCTGTCTGAATTTCTGCATGATCCAGGTGTACAGAATAGTTATGCATTTTGGCTGACTACACAAATCCAAACACTGAATCAAGTTTTGTCACTTCCTGTCTGAATTTCTGCATGATCCAGGTGTACAGAATAGTTATGCATTTTGGCTGACTACACAAATCCAAACACTGAATCAAGTTTTGTCACTTCCTGTCTGAATTTCTGCATGATCCAGGTGTACAGAATAGTTATGCATTTTGGCTGACTACACAAATCCAAACACTGAATCAAGTTTTGTCACTTCCTGTCTGAATTTCTGCATGATCCAGGTGTACAGAATAGGTATGCATTTTGGCTGACTACACAAATCCAAACACTGAATCAAGTTTTGTCACTTCCTGTCTGAATTTCTGCATGATCCAGGTGTACAGAATAGTTATGCATTTTGGCTGACTACACAAATCCAAACACTGAATCAAGTTTTGTCACTTCCTGTCTGAATTTCTGCATGATCCAGGTGTACAGAATAGTTATGCATTTTGGCTGACTACACAAATCCAAACACTGAATCAAGTTTTGTCACTTCCTGTCTGAATTTCTGCATGATCCAGGTGTACAGAATAGTTATGCATTTTGGCTGACTACACAAATCCAAACACTGAATCAAGTTTTGTCACTTCCTGTCTGAATTTCTGCATGATCCAGGTGTACAGAATAGTTATGCATTTTGGCTGACTACACAAATCCAAACACTGAATCAAGTTTTGTCACTTCCTGTCTGAATTTCTGCATGATCCAGGTGTACAGAATAGGTATGCATTTTGGCTGACTACACAAATCCAAACACTGAATCAAGTTTTGTCACTTCCTGTCTGAATTTCTGCATGATCCAGGTGTACAGAATAGTTATGCATTTGGCTGACTACACAAATCCAAACACTGAATCAAGTTTTGTCACTTCCTGTCTGAATTTCTGCATGATCCAGGTGTACAGAATAGTTATGCATTTTGGCTGACTACACAAATCCAAACACTGAATCAAGTTTTGTCACTTCCTGTCTGAATTTCTGCATGATCCAGGTGTACAGAATAGTTATGCATTTTGGCTGACTACACAAATCCAAACACTGAATCAAGTTTTGTCACTTCCTGTCTGAATTTCTGCATGATCCAGGTGTACAGAATAGTTATGCATTTTGGCTGACTACACAAATCCAAACACTGAATCAAGTTTTGTCACTTCCTGTCTGAATTTCTGCATGATCCAGGTGTACAGAATAGTTATGCATTTTGGCTGACTACACAAATCCAAACACTGAATCAAGTTTTGTCACTTCCTGTCTGAATTTCTGCATGATCCAGGTGTACAGAATAGTTATGCATTTTGGCTGACTACACAAATCCAAACACTGAATCAAGTTTTGTCACTTCCTGTCTGAATTTCTGCATGATCCAGGTGTACAGAATAGGTATGCATTTTGGCTGACTACACAAATCCAAACACTGAATCAAGTTTTGTCACTTCCTGTCTGAATTTCTGCATGATCCAGGTGTACAGAATAGGTATGCATTTTGGCTGACTACACAAATCCAAACACTGAATCAAGTTTTGTCACTTCCTGTCTGAATTTCTGCATGATCCAGGTGTACAGAATAGGTATGCATTTTGGCTGACTACACAAATCCAAACACTGAATCAAGTTTTGTCACTTCCTGTCTGAATTTCTGCATGATCCAGGTGTACAGAATAGTTATGCATTTTGGCTGACTACACAAATCCAAACACTGAATCAAGTTTTGTCACTTCCTGTCTGAATTTCTGCATGATCCAGGTGTACAGAATAGGTATGCATTTTGGCTGACTACACAAATCCAAACACTGAATCAAGTTTTGTCACTTCCTGTCTGAATTTCTGCATGATCCAGGTGTACAGAATAGGTATGCATTTTGGCTGACTACACAAATCCAAACACTGAATCAAGTTTTGTCACTTCCTGTCTGAATTTCTGCATGATCCAGGTGTACAGAATAGGTATGCATTTTGGCTGACTACACAAATCCAAACACTGAATCAAGTTTTGTCACTTCCTGTCTGAATTTCTGCATGATCCAGGTGTACAGAATAGGTATGCATTTTGGCTGACTACACAAATCCAAACACTGAATCAAGTTTTGTCACTTCCTGTCTGAATTTCTGCATGATCCAGGTGTACAGAATAGGTATGCATTTTGGCTGACTACACAAATCCAAACACTGAATCAAGTTTTGTCACTTCCTGTCTGAATTTCTGCATGATCCAGGTGTACAGAATAGTTATGCATTTTGGCTGACTACACAAATCCAAACACTGAATCAAGTTTTGTCACTTCCTGTCTGAATTTCTGCATGATCCAGGTGTACAGAATAGGTATGCATTTTGGCTGACTACACAAATCCAAACACTGAATCAAGTTTTGTCACTTCCTGTCTGAATTTCTGCATGATCCAGGTGTACAGAATAGTTATGCATTTTGGCTGACTACACAAATCCAAACACTGAATCAAGTTTTGTCACTTCCTGTCTGAATTTCTGCATGATCCAGGTGTACAGAATAGTTATGCATTTTGGCTGACTACACAAATCCAAACACTGAATCAAGTTTTGTCACTTCCTGTCTGAATTTCTGCATGATCCAGGTGTACAGAATAGTTATGCATTTTGGCTGACTACACAAATCCAAACACTGAATCAAGTTTTGTCACTTCCTGTCTGAATTTCTGCATGATCCAGGTGTACAGAATAGTTATGCATTTTGGCTGACTACACAAATCCAAACACTGAATCAAGTTTTGTCACTTCCTGTCTGAATTTCTGCATGATCCAGGTGTACAGAATAGTTATGCATTTTGGCTGACTACACAAATCCAAACACTGAATCAAGTTTTGTCACTTCCTGTCTGAATTTCTGCATGATCCAGGTGTACAGAATAGGTATGCATTTTGGCTGACTACACAAATCCAAACACTGAATCAAGTTTTGTCACTTCCTGTCTGAATTTCTGCATGATCCAGGTGTACAGAATAGGTATGCATTTTGGCTGACTACACAAATCCAAACACTGAATCAAGTTTTGTCACTTCCTGTCTGAATTTCTGCATGATCCAGGTGTACAGAATAGTTATGCATTTTGGCTGACTACACAAATCCAAACACTGAATCAAGTTTTGTCACTTCCTGTCTGAATTTCTGCATGATCCAGGTGTACAGAATAGTTATGCATTTTGGCTGACTACACAAATCCAAACACTGAATCAAGTTTTGTCACTTCCTGTCTGAATTTCTGCATGATCCAGGTGTACAGAATAGGTATGCATTTTGGCTGACTACACAAATCCAAACACTGAATCAAGTTTTGTCACTTCCTGTCTGAATTTCTGCATGATCCAGGTGTACAGAATAGGTATGCATTTTGGCTGACTACACAAATCCAAACACTGAATCAAGTTTCCTAGAGCCAAACTATTTATGCATGAGTGATTATGAATCTGAACCTTACATACATCACTCTCTCAAAAGTACATAATAACTGGTGAGTGCCCCCATAGAAACTGCAAAAAAGAAACATAGAAGGGTAGAGGTTTTATTAACCAAAGATCAAATATGGACTAATGTTTAGGACAATAGAAATTTTATTTTTGACCGCATCACATTTGTGAGTTTATTGGGCTAAATGTATGGTTTGCAAGAATAGAGTTTTATCTTTAACTGCATCACAATAGTGTGTTTATTGGTATTGGCTGATCAGCCAGTCATATTACAGCTTACATTGTATTCTACACCAATCAAATTACAGTTTACATTGTATTCTGCATAGACCTTGCTATTCTTATGACTTTCTGTTTTGTTTTAGATACTTTCATTACAAGCCAGCAGGAAAGTTAAGTAAAGATTAAAATGGCTCAGGCAAGGAAAACAGGTATGTTCATCAGATGAAAAAACCAAACTATACTTTACTACTCTAATGACATGTCTTGGTGAGTCATAGGTTATAATTTTTTGAGATGCTATTGAGAAATTATCATCCAGGTTAAGATGTTTTGTTCCATGTTCCATGTTTAATGACTTGCACTTTGTTATTGGATAAGAATAACTTACAGTGTCAATAAGAATGACTTGCAGTTATTTGTAGTGTCAATAAGAATAACTTACAGTGTCAATAAGAATGACTTGCAGTGTCGATTAAAATGACTTGCAGTGTCGATTAAAATGACTTGCAGTGTCGATTAAAATGACTTGCAGTGTCGATTAAAATGACTTGCAGTTTCACAAGTTTTTATCTGTAAAGACAATTCATGAAGTGCAGCAGTTTATTTGAATTGAGTCAGACTGTATAGAGATACATCACTCACTCATTCTGTAGCCTTTCATTATAATATATATTGTTATATGATAGGAATGAGCATTGACCCCATTTCATTATTCAATACCAGTAGTAGATTTATAGGTGTTATGTACTTCATTATTAAGTGGTCCCACTATTCCACATTATACCGCATGGATCTCATGCACATAATTATAATGAGGGACTACTGTAGCATGTTATCCATTGTAATGTGGTCTCACTGTAAGGCAGTATATGCTATGGATCCCATTGACAGCATTATAGAGAGGTAGTACAGTAACATGTACTACATTATACAGATAAGGCAAAATCTCACTGAGGCAATATACAGTATGAATCCCATATAAAGTACCCCATTGTAAAGATAAGGCAGTCTGTATAGATCCCATGGACTGCATTATAAAAAGGGAGTACTCTGTCATTTACTCTTTTATAGAGTGGTGTCACCTTAAGGCAGTATATGGTAATCCCATTGATGGCATTTTAAAGAGGGAGTAGTGTATCATTTACTCCATTATAAAGATAGAACAATCTCACCATGAGGCAGTGTACTGTATGACTCCCATGGACAGCGTTATAAAGGAGTACTATTATGGTAGGTTTATTTTGACCTCTTGAGAGTTCTTTCATGTTTGTTTATGACACAATGCAAAATTTAGATGCTAATGAATTGTTTAGAACAGGATTAAATTAATTTTTAATTGCAGATTTATAAAACACTGCATCATGAGAGATAAGGTAAAATAGCAGTTGAAGAGAGAAGTCTTTGTCTGAAAAATGGGGATACAGTTGATGAGTTACTTTCAGACATCATTATTTAGGATATATATTTAAAAAGGTAGATCAGGTGATAAAGCATCAGTCTTGTAATCTATGTGTCTAGGGTTTGATACCTACACATACTATTTTCATTGTATCCTTAGGAAAGGATCATGGATCCCATTTGTTTAGCATGATGTAGCCAGTAATGTTTTTAAAGTGTCATTCAAGACCAACCAACATTAATGACTTCATATGCCCATTAGTAACTTGGTATGATTTAACTCAGCATGACCTATTAGTAACTCAGCATGACATATTAGTAACTCAGTGTGAGTCACTCATCATGAGTTCCACAGCATGTTGATATGACCATCAATTAATGAGTGACAGAGATGACCATATTGGATGTTGGACCGGCACCATGTTCAAATAGGTCCAACTATACCTTTCGATGAATCATTTAGGACCAAATATACCTTTAGATGAATCATTTAGGACCAACTATACCTTTGGATGAATCATTTAGGACCAACTATACCTATGGATGAATCATTTACGACCAATTAGACCTTTAGATGAGTCATTTAGGACCAACTATTCCTTTAGATAAATCATTTAGGACCAACTGTACCTTTACATGAATCATTTAGGACCAACTTGACCTTTAGATGAATCATTTAGGACCATCTAGACCTTTACATGAATCATTTAGGACCAACTGTACCTTTACATGAATCATTTAGGACCAACTTGACCTTTAGATGAATCATTTAGGACCATCTAGACCTTTACATGAATCATTTAGGACCAACTGTACCTTTACATGAATCATTTAGGACCAACTTGACCTTTAGATGAATCATTTAGGACCATCTAGACCTTTACATGAATCATTTAGGACCAACTATACCTTTGGATGAATCATTTAGGACCAACTTGACCTTTACATGAATCATTTAGGACCAACTTGACCTTTAGATGAATCATTTAGGACCATCTAGACCTTTACATGAATCATTTAGGACCAACTATACCTTTGGATGAATCATTTAGGACCAACTTGACCTTTACATGAATCATTTAGGACCAACTAGACCCTTACATGAATCATTTAGGACCAACTATACCTTTGGATGAATCATTTAGGACCAACATGACCTTTACATGAATCATTTAGGACCAACTAGACCTTTGGATGAATCATTTAGGACCAACTATACCTTTGGATGAATCATTTAGGACCAACTTGACCTTTACATGAATCATTTAGGACCAACTAGACCTTTACATGAATCATTTAGGACCAACTAGACCTTTGGATGAATCATTTAGGACCAACTTGACCTTTACATGAATCATTTAGGACCAACTATACCTTTGGATGAATCATTTAGGACCAACTTGACCTTTACATGAATCATTTAGGACAAACTACACCTTTGGATGAGCCATTTAGGAACAACTTGACTTTTAGATGAATCATTTAGGACCAACTAGACCTTTGGATGAATCATTTAGGACCAACTAGACCTTTAGATGAATCATTTAGGACCAACTTGACCTTTACATGAATCATTTAGGACAACCTAGACCTTTGGATGAGCCATTTAGGACCAAATTGACTTTTAGATGAATCATTTAGGACCAACTAGACCTTTAGATGAATCATTTAGGACCAACTAGACCCCTGGATGAATCATTTATGACCAAATAGACCATTGGGTGAATCATTTAGGACCAACTTGACCTTTAGATGAATCATTTAGGACCAACTAGACCTTTACATGAATCATTTAGGACCAACTTGACCTTTACATGAATCATTTAGGACCAACTAGACCTTTAGATGAATCATTTAGGACCAACTAGACCCTTGGATGAATCATTTATGACCAATTAGACCCTTGGATGAATCATTTATGACCAAATAGACCCTTGGGTGAATCATTTAGGACCAACTATACCTTTACATGAATCATTTAGGATCAACTAGACCTTTGGATTAGCCATTTAGGACCAACTTGACTTTTAGATGAATAATTTTGGACCAACTAGACCTTTAGATGAATCATTTAGGACCAACTAGACCCTTGGATGAATCATTTAGGACCAAATAGACCCTTGGATGTATCATTTAGGACCAACTAGACCCTTGGATGAATCATTTAGGACCAACTATACCTTTACATGAATCATTTAGGACCAACTAGACCTTTAGATGAATCATTTAGGACCAACTATTCCTTTAGATAAATCATTTAGGACCAACTAGACCTTTGCATGAATCATTTAGGACCAACTAGACCTTTAGATGAATCATTTAGGACCAACTAGACCTTTAGATGAATCATTTAGGACCAACTACACCCTTGGATGAATCATTTAGGACCAACTAGACCTTTAGATGAATCATTTAGGACCAACTAGACCTTTACATGAATCATTTAGAACCAACTTGACCTTTGGATGAATCATTTGGGTGCAACTAGACCTTTAGATGAATCATTTACAACCAACTAGACTTTTGGATGAATCATTTAGGACCAACTAGACCTTTACATGAATCATTTAGAACCAACTTGACCTTTGGATGAATCATTTGGGACCAACTAGACCTTTAGATGAATCATTTAGGACCAACTAGACTTTTGAATGAATCATTTAGGACCAACTAGACCTTTACATGAATCATTTAGGACCAACTAGACCTTTACATGAATCATTTAGGACCAACTTGACCTTTGGATGAATCATTTGGGACCAACTAAACCTTTAGATGAATCATTTAGGACCAACTTGACCTTTACATGAATCATTTAGGACCAACTTGACCTTTAGATGAATCATTTAGGACGAACTAGACTTTTGGATGAATCATTTAGGACCAACTTGACCTTTAGATGAATAATGTAGGACCAACTAGACTTTTGGATGAATCATTTGGGACCAACTAGACCTTTAGATGAATCATTTAGGACCAACTAGACCTTTAGATAAATCATTTAGGACCAACTAGACTTTTGGATGAATCATTTGGGACCAACTAGACCTTTAGATGAATCAATTAGATGAATCATTTAGGACCAACTATACCTTTGGATGAATCATTTAGGACCAACTAGACCTTTGGATGAATCATTTAGGACCAACTAGACCTTTAGATGAATCATTTAGGACCAACTATACCTTTAGATGAATCATTTAGGACCAACTAGACCTTTAGATGAATCATTTAGGACCAACTAGACCTTTTGATAAATCATTTAGGACCAACTAGACTTTTGGATGAATCATTTGGAACCAACTAGACCTTTAGATGAATCAATTAGATGAATCATTTAGGACCAACTATACCTTTGGATGAATCATTTAGGACCAACTATACCTTTGGATGAATCAGTTAGAACCAACTTGACCTTTGGATGAATCATTTAGATAAATCATTTAGGACAAACTATACCTTTGGAAGAATCATTTAGGACCAACTAGACCTTTGGATGAATCATTTAGGACCAACTAGACCTTTAGATGAATCATTTAGGACCAACTAGACCTTTAGATGAATCATTTAGGACCAACTTGACCTTTACATGAATCATTTAGGACCAACTAGACCTTTTGATGAATCATTTAGGACCAACTGTTCCTTTAGATGAATCATTTAGGACCAACTTGACCTTTAGATGAATCATTTAGGACCAACTAGACCTTTGGATGAATCATTTAGGACCAACTATTCCTTTAGATGAATCATTTAGGACCAACTTGACCTTTGGATGAATCATTTAGGACCAACTATTCCTTTAGATGAATCATTTAGGACCAACTAGACCTTTGGATGAATCATTTAGGACCAACTATACATTTACATGAATCATTTAGGACCAACTAGACCATTGGATGAATTATTTAGGACCAACTAGACCTTTAGATGAATCATTTAGGACCATCTAGACCTTTACATGAATCATTTAGGACCAACTAGACCTTGGATGAATAATTTAGGACCAACTATACCTTTTGATGAATCATTTAGAATCAACTAGACCCTTGGATGAATCATTTACAACCAACTAGACCTTTGGATGAGCCATTTGGAACCAACTTCACCTTTAGTTGAATCATTTAGGACCAATTAGACCTTTACATGAATCATTTAGAACCAACTATACCTTTAGATGAATCATTTAGGACCAACTATACCTTTGGATGAATCAGTTAGAACCAACTTGACCTTTGGATGAATCATTTAGATGAATCATTTAGGACCAACTATACCTTTAGATGAATCATTTAGGACCAACTAGACCTTTAGATGAATCATTTAGGACCAACTATACCTTTAGATGAATCATTTAGGACCAACTAGACCTTTAGATGAATCATTTAGGACCAACTTGACCTTTACATGAATCATTTAGGACCAACTAGACCTTTTGATGAATCATTTTGGACCAACTGTTCCTTTAGATGAATCATTTAGGACCAACTTGACCTTTAGATGAATCATTTAGGACCAACTAGACCTTTTGATGAATCATTTAGGACCAACTATTCCTTTAGATGAATTATTTAGGACCAACTTGACCTTTGGATGAATCATTTAGGACCAACTATTCCTTTAGATGAATCATTTAGGACCAACTAGACCTTTGGATGAATCATTTAGGACCAACTATACATTTACATGAATCATTTAGGACCAACTAGACCATTGGATGAATCATTTAGGACCAACTAGACCTTTAGATGAATCATTTAGGACCAACTTGACCTTTACATGAATCATTTAGGACCAACTAGACCTTTGGATGAATAATTTAGGACCAACTATACCTTTTGATGAATCATTTAGAACCAACTAGACCCTTGGATGAATCATTTACAACCAACTAGACCTTTGGATGAGCCATTTAGAACCAACTTCACCTTTAGTTGAATCATTTAGGACCAATTAGACCTTTACATGAATCATTTAGAACCAACTATACCTTTAGATGAATCATTTAGGACCAACTATACCTTTCGATGAATCATTTAAGACCAACTTGACCTTTGGATGAATCATTTAGGACCAACTATACCTTTGGATGAATCATTTAGGACCAACTAGACCTTTGGATGAGCCATTTAGGACCAACTAGACCTTTGAATGAATCATTTAGGACCAACTATTCCTTTCGATGAATCATTTAGGACCAACTATACCTTTTGATGAATCATTTAAGACCAACTTGACCTTTGGATGAATCATTTAGGACCAACTATACCTTTGGATGAATCATTTAGGACCAACTAGACCTTTGGATGAGCCATTTAGGACCAACTAGACCTTTGAATGAATCATTTAGGACCAACTATACCTTTCGATGAATCATTTAGGACCAACTATACCTTTAAATGAGTCATCTAGAACCAACTAGACCTTTGGATGAATCATTTATGATCAACAATACCTTTAGATGAGTCATTTAGGACTAAATAGACCTTTGGATGAATCATTTAGAACCAACTAGACCTTTAGATGAATCATTTAGGACCAACTAGATCTTTACATGAATCATTTAGGACCAACTATTCCTTTAGATGAATCATTTAGGACCAATTAGACCTTTGTATGAATCATTTAGAACCAACTAGACCTTTAGATGAATCGTTTAGGACCAACTAGACCTTTACATGAATCATTTTGGACCAACTAGACCTTTGGATGAATCATGTAGAACCAACTAGACCTTTAGATGAATCATTTAGGACCAACTATTCCTTTAGATGAATCATTTAGGACCAACTAGACCTTTGCATGAATCATTTAGGACCAACTATACCTTTAGATGAATCATTTAGGACCAACTAGACCTTTGCATGAATCATTTAGGACCAACTATACCTTTGGATGAATCATTTAGGACCAACTAGACCTTTGCATGAATCATTTAGGACCAACTATACCTTTGGATGAATCATTTAGGATCAACTAGACCTTTGGTTGAATCATTTAGGACCAACTAGACCTTTACATGAATCATTTAGGACCAACTTGACCTTTGGGTGAATCATTTAGGACCAACTTGACCTTTAGATGAATCATTTATGACCAATTAGACCTTTGGATGAATCATTTAGGACCAACTATTCCTTTAGATGAATCATTTAGGACCAACTATACTTTTAGATGAATCATTTAGGACCAACTAGACCTTTAGATGAATCATTTAGGACCAACTTGACCTTTAGATGAATCATTTAGAACCAACTTGACCTTTAGATGAATCATTTAGGACCAACTATACCTTTAGATGAATCATTTAGGACCAACTTGACCTTTAGATGAATCATTTAGGACCAACTAGACCTTTAGATGAATCATTTAGGACCAACTAGACCTTTAGATGAATCATTTAGGACCAACTAGACCTTTAGATGAATCATTTAAGACCAACTTGACCTTTGGATGAATCATTTAGGACCAACTAGACCTTTAGATGAATCATTTAGGACCATCTAGACCTTTACATGAATCATTTAGAACCAACTATACATTTAGATGAATCATTTAGGACCAACTATACATTTATATGAATCATTTAGGACCAACTAGTCCCTTGGATGAATCATTTAGGACCAACTATACCTTTGGATGAATCATTTAGGACCAACTATTCCTTTGGAAGAATCATTTTGAACCTTCTATTCCTTTAGATGAATCATTTTGGGCCAACTAGACCTTTGGATAAATGTGTGTATAACATTTCATGGCAGTTTTTGTTGTTTAGGAGTAGTAATTATAACAAGTAAACATGCAGACTGTCAATAGAAAATAGACCATCCAGTCAACTCTTCGGGTCTTTGATCAGTAGAGCTAAAGGTTGATGTTCAATTATGTTCATTAATATGTAAAAATATACAGTCCTGGTGCACATTTCATTTCCTAAAACCAAATTAAATCTGTGTCTAAAAATAACATTGCTACATAAATATAGTCAAACCTGTCCTAATAGTCACCTTTTTACTGTGGTCAAATGGTCACAATGATGTATACCTGCTTTAAAACAGTCACTGGTGTTTATCAACTATGACCACTATTTGTATTCAGTTTAAACTTTTGTTTCATGAGAAAGGCATTGTTTTGATACAGATATATTGATGTATAAACATTCTTATCGTAATTGTACTCACTGCACTCCAGTTACACTGTTGTTGTAACTGAAAAATGTTCCATAGGTCGGATTTGAAACTTAGGTGGTTTTTATCTTGGAATGACTATTTAATTGCAAGGGTGTAGGGTGTGTATAATTCTTGTCTCAAAATGAGGAAAAAATGCTTGCTCTGATTTGTGGAGAAAAAGAATTATCTTGTTACTGGGGAAAAGATCTAAAAAAGTAAACTACTTAGAAATAAAGCAGAAGCCTCCCATGTTGAATTATGGGAAAAGTACAGTAGTCCCCCTCTTATACGGCCACCCCTTCTGCACCGGGAAAGTGGCCTTATAAGGCGGGTGGCCTTTCCAGAGGGGGACTAAATTTTTTGTGAGAAGTATATGTACGTAGTAAGAAAGCTTCATTTCTCAAAGCATTTAATATCTTCGTTTAAAAGCAACATTAAATATTGTGCTATAATAGTTGACTTATTTCAACTGAATATGAATTAATAGTTCTTATTCTTGGCGTATGCGTGATATGCGAGCGGGTGTTGTCATGCACATTGCAGAACCATTCAAAAACGTCATTTGAATCTTGGTACATACACAATTCTCCTCCATTTGCTCCATTTTCCCACTGCTGCTAAATAACTTATCGGTTATGATGTTATTTATTTGAGTCTTTTCAACATAAAATTGTTTTATTTGAGTCTTTTCTACCTAAATTTGTTTGACCAGTCCCCCTCCCCGATATCGTAGACTATAATAACCGATGTTTTCTGAAATAATCATCTTTGCTTACGTGATGACATGTTAACGTTTGGTATTGAGTTATTCCGATGTTGCTAACTGTATGTGATTTAATTATGCAGACAACAAATTTGTTGAGCGGACGAAATTCTTTCTTCGTAAAGAAGCGACAAGTTGTGTTGTCACGTGATTTTTTGGTCTTTGTCTAGTACCCTGTTTTTCTTTTTAGCCCACGCTGACCGTGTGATCTTGACATTACGTCCAGTAATAATCATCAATGTTGCAACTACAAGACTGATAAAACAATTTTTTTCCGCATTTAAACAGGTTCCATATATTTTTAAAGGCTGCGATTGTTACGTGATTCATTAGTCGTAGTCTGGTACACTATTGTTTTTATATTTTTTTTTTTTTACTCTAAGTGCGAAAAACGGCTTGGATAAGTACACCGATTTGATCTGAACAATAGCACATTGCGGCCGTTAAACTTTACAATTGTTGAGTAATAGCCATTAATTATGTAAGTTCAACATCTCGCAAAGGGAAGACATAAAGGCTATCAAACCATTTTCGGTGCAGACTTTGGTCTTGTCCATCAATATTGCCACTTCTCCGATGTTACTACTATTACTAAGTGTAATCTTAATAATTATCAGTGGATAATCCAGACATCTTATGATAACACGCAGTAAGGATATACGGATTACCTTTATATAAGGAATAAAATAGGAGTCTTTCTCGGCTTTAATGAATAAATTTGGCTTCTCGTGAGGTGTAAAGGATATAATATTAACCTTACCTATAGAACACTTTTTTGAAGAACGAAAATCAGACATCGGGAAACAGAAATCGAATTACTTAACACAATTAGAAACAAAATTGTTCTAGATACATATTACAAAATAAAATGTGTCCGCTTGTGAGGGGTAAAGTTTATGTTTTTGCAAAAATATGCTGGTCGCGTTAGCCGGGTGGCCTTTCTTGAGGGGTAATTTTGAACACAAATTCGTCGGTGCCTTCAGATTCTGGCCGTAAGGAGCGGGTGGCCGCTGGTGGGGGGGGCCGTTCAAAAGGGGGACTACTGTACTCATTTTTTGCAGCAAAAACCAGGAGTCACCTTTGTGCCAATGTGAAAGGTAGATTTAGCTATATTATTTGCCTGTAAGTTAAAGTTATATATGATGAACAAACCTTATTCTGTGAGATGATATGAGATACATCTCAATTCCTTAGGGTCATTCAATAATTACAAAATGTGCTTGTATACATAGTCACAGTTTCAGTTCATGTCTTACCAATAATAGCCACACACTGGGCTTTTCTTCATTCCCTATGTCAGCTTTCTTATCATCCAGTTACAGTACTGGTTAATCCAGCTATTGAAATGTGAACAGCTTTTCCTAATTTTATTTATGCAAGCTGTCCAGACAAAGAGTGTTTCATATATTTTGTATAATTAATAGTTAAATGAGTGGTTCGTTTTACAGGATGGATCAATGCATCTGGACACTGTAATATTACAGTGATCAAAATATTGGGACAGTGTATTTGTGCATGTGATTTGGATTTTTAATGTAGCTTTAAAAACATTTCAGTCTACAGTGTGGCATTATATAGTGATGTCTTGCACAAGGCATCATGGCTCAGACATGTAGCATGATGTCCCATCCAGTCAAATTATCCTGACACCAGGCAGGCCAGTTATGACACTAACCTCTTAATGCTGAGTGCCTAGAGAGGCAGCTGCTAGTAGCTTTTGTATAAGTCTTTGGTGTGATTACTTTGGGAGAGAGAGCAAAAGATCTATTTTATGATTTTGTGGAATAGTTAACTAAACTAGATGCTGTTGTTGATGTGATAATGATAATAATAATGGTATTTAGAACTGTGTGGTCTGAAAGGTCTCCTTTATAAGGTAACTTTTATACAAATGCAAGTTTAAATTTTTCCATTTAAAATTTTTAAAATATTTAGAAAATATTTTGTCACATGTCCATAAAATAAAAGTTTTCACATTTATTTAACAAATTCATAACATTCTAATCAGTCCCAAAATTTTTTAAAAAAAGTTTTTGATGTTCACAACATTTTGTAAATTGCAGATTATTTCCTTATACAACATATAATTTTTTTAATTACTTTTTTTCATGAAAGTGTTATTGCTATAACTAAAATCATAGTTTGAATTTTATTATTGGTTAATAAGAGAATGAAATTGCAGTTGCATCTTCATCTCCATATCTTCCACATATGATACCCTTCAATGAGGTATCAAATGTTAGTCATTTAAAATTAATTAATTCAAGTAGCACAGTGAATTGGAATTTATGCCTAGGCCACATTTCATACAGCTAAGTCATATTGCCTTCATGCCTAGGCCACATTTCACACAGCTAAGTCATATTGCCTTCATGCCTAGGCCACAGTTCACACAGCTAAGTCATATTGCCTTCATGCCTAAGCCACAGTTCACACAGCTAAGTCATATTGCCTTCATGCCTAGGCCACATTTCATACAGCTAAGTCATATTGCCTTCATGCCTAGGCCACATTTCATACAGCTAAGTCATATTGCCTTCATGCCTAGGCCACATTTCATACAGCTAAGTCATATTGCCTTCATGCCTAGGCCACATTTCATACAGCTAAGTCATATTGCCTTCATGCCTAGGCCACATTTCACACAGCTAAGTCATATTGCCTTCATGCCTAGGCCACAGTACACACAGCTAAGTCATACTGCCTTCATGCCTAGGCCACAGTTCACACAGCTAAGTCATATTGCTTTCATGCCTAGGCCACATTTTACACAGCTAAGTCATATTGCCTTCATGCCTAGGCCACATTTCACATAGCTAAGTCATACTGTCTTCATGCCTAGGTCACAGTTCACACAGCTAAATCATATTGCATTCATGCCTAGGCCACATTTCACACAGCTAAGTCATATTGGCTTCATGCCTAGGCCACATTTCACATAGCTAAGTCATACTACCTTCATGCCTAAGCCACAGTAAACATATCTAGATTGTAATGTATTCATGCCTAGGCCACATTTCACATAGCTAAGTCATACTACCTTCATGCCTAAGTCACAGTACACATTGCTAGGTTGTAATGTCTTCATGCCTAGGCCACATTTTACATAGCTAAGTCATACTACCTTCATGCCTAAGGCACAGTACACATTGCTAGGTTGTAATGTCTTCATGCCTAGGCCACATTTCACATAGCTAAGTCATACTACCTTCATGCCTAAGTCACAGTACACATTGCTAGGTTGTAATGTCTTCATGCCTAGGCCACATTTCACATAGCTAAGTCATACTACCTTCATGCCTAAGCCACAGTACACATTGCTAGGTTGTAATGTCTTCATGCCTAGGCCACATTTTACATAGCTAAGTCATACTACCTTCATGCCTAAGCCACAGTACACATTGCTAGGTTGTAATGTCTTCATGCCTAGGCCACATTTCACATAGCTAAGTCATACTACCTTCATGCCTAAGCCACAGTACACATTGCTAGGTTGTAATGTCTTCATGCCTAGGCCACATTTCACATAGCTAAGTCATACTACCTTCATGCCTAAGTCACAGTACACATTGCTAGGTTGTAATGTCTTCATGCCTAGGCCACATTTCACATAGCTAAGTCATACTACCTTCATGCCTAAGTCACAGTACACATTGCAAGGTTGTAATGTCTTCATGCCTAGGCCACATTTCACATAGCTAAGTCATACTACCTTCATGCCTAAGTCACAGTACACATTGGTAGGTTGTAATGTCTTCATGCCTAAGCCACAGTTCACACAGCTAAGTCATACTGCCTTCATGCCTAGGCCACATCTCACACAGCTAAGTCATATTGCCTTCATGCCTAGGCCACATTTCACATAGCTAAGTCATACTACCTTCATGCCTAAGTCACAGTACACATTGCAAGGTTGTAATGTCTTCATGCCTAGGCCACATTTCACATAGCTAAGTCATACTACCTTCATGCCTAAGGCACAGTACACATTGGTAGGTTGTAATGTCTTCATGCCTAAGCCACATTTCACACAGCTAAGTCATACTGCCTTCATGCCTAGGCCACATCTCACACAGCTAAGTCATATTGCCTTCATGCCTAGGCCACATTTCACATAGCTAAGTCATACTACCTTCATGCCTAAGTCACAGTACACATTGCTAGGTTGTAATGTCTTCATGCCTAGGCCACATTTCACATAGCTAAGTCATATTGCGTTCATGCCTAGGCCACATTTCACATAGCTAAGTCATGCTACCTTGATGCCTAAGTCACAGTACACATTGCTAGGTTGTAATGTCTTCATGCCTAGGCCACATTTCACATAGCTAAGTCATATTGCCTTCATGCCTAAGCCACAGTACACATTGCTAGGTTATAATGTCTTCATGCCTGGGCCACATTTCACACAGCTAAGTCATACTACCTTCATGCCTAAGCCACAGTACACATTGCTAGGTTGTAATGTCTTCATGCCTAGGCCACATTTCACATAGCTAAGTCATACTACCTTCATGCCTAAGTCACAGTACACATTGCTAGGTTGTAATGTCTTCATGCCTAGGCCACATTTCACATAGCTAAGTCATACTACCTTCATGCCTAAGTCACAGTACACATTGCTAGGTTGTAATGTCTTCATGCCTAGGCCACATTTCACATAGCTAAGTCATACTACCTTCATGCCTAAGTCACAGTACACATTGCAAGGTTGTAATGTCTTCATGCCTAGGCCACATTTCACATAGCTAAGTCATACTACCTTCATGCCTAAGTCACAGTACACATTGGTAGGTTGTAATGTCTTCATGCCTAAGCCACAGTTCACACAGCTAAGTCATACTGCCTTCATGCCTAGGCCACATCTCACACAGCTAAGTCATATTGCCTTCATGCCTAGGCCACATTTCACATAGCTAAGTCATACTACCTTCATGCCTAAGTCACAGTACACATTGCAAGGTTGTAATGTCTTCATGCCTAGGCCACATTTCACATAGCTAAGTCATACTACCTTCATGCCTAAGGCACAGTACACATTGGTAGGTTGTAATGTCTTCATGCCTAAGCCACATTTCACACAGCTAAGTCATACTGCCTTCATGCCTAGGCCACATCTCACACAGCTAAGTCATATTGCCTTCATGCCTAGACCACATTTCACATAGCTAAGTCATACTACCTTCATGCCTAAGTCACAGTACACATTGCTAGGTTGTAATGTCTTCATGCCTAGGCCACATTTCACATAGCTAAGTCATATTGCGTTCATGCCTAGGCCACATTTCACATAGCTAAGTCATGCTACCTTGATGCCTAAGTCACAGTACACATTGCTAGGTTGTAATGTCTTCATGCCTAGGCCACATTTCACATAGCTAAGTCATATTGCCTTCATGCCTAAGCCACAGTACACATTGCTAGGTTATAATGTCTTCATGCCTAGGCCACATTTCACACAGCTAAGTCATACTACCTTCATGCCTAAGCCACAGTACACATTGCTAGGTTGTAATGTCTTCATGCCTAGGCCACATTTCACATAGCTAAGTCATACTACCTTCATGCCTAAGGCACAGTACACATTGCTAGGTTGTAATGTCTTCATGCCTAAGTCACAGTACACATTGCTAGGTTGTAATGTCTTCATGCCTAGGCCACATTTCACATAGCTAAGTCATATTGCCTTCATGCCTAGGCCACATTTCACATAGCTAAGTCATACTACCTTCATGTCATTGTAAACAATAACTCATACTGATATTTTAAACAAATATTAGAAGAAAAAAGATTTACTGATTTAAAAGGATTTATTCAGTTAAATCCAAAATGAAGTAGATCTTGTGCTTTTAGTAGAAATATATTTATCACATTACAGTTTTTATATATGAAGTTCTATTTTCTTGTTTTACACTTGGTAAATGTATACAAGTTTGATTTCCCAATTTTATACTTGTTAAATGTCCACAAGTGTATATTCCCAATTTTACACTTGGTAAATCCACCATATCGAATGTCATAAATTTGGAAGCTTTCTCTGAATTTCTAACTTAAACTATCCTATTTTTGGTAAGATTCATTGAAATGAATTTATTGACACACTGATGGCATCAAGGTTAAAAGGATAGTAATTTATAATATATCATTTTTAAAAACATGACTCCACAGATATTGTTATTCATGGTCTTTTTAAAATTGTAAACAGACTAAGCTAAGTAATATGTTTTCTATTATTCTAAGTGTTCTTTTCTAAATATGTCACTGAAAACTTTATAGTAATATTTTGCAACATAATTTGAAGAATTAATATTATGAATTCCTTTTCAAAGAATTTGTTTGCAGTTGAATATTGTTTCAAGTATTACCATCAAGTGGAACATACAGGTGAGATAACTACTATGAGGTCTAATCAGTTACCTCCCTTTACATAAAATTAGTTTAGTTAATAATTACATAAAACCATGCAGCTGGTTACTATTATTAGTAATTCCAACTATACTTTGTAAAAGGTAATGGAAACTATACCACAAACTTGGGAGGAATATAAATTACTCCAAGCCAAAAACTGTTTTGTCATGTGATTTTATTCTTTACTTGTTGGAAATTTGAGAAACTTCATGTAGAATTAAAAATTTGAATAATTTAAATCATGGTTATGCCGATGCAAGCAAAAGATGTGTCTTTTGTGTCTTTTTCCTACTGGTTCTTATGTTGTTGCTTGAGATCTACGAGGGTCTAGTAAATTGCTTCATTGGTCCTTACTACTTACTTAAGGCATATATTTCAAACTTCACAGAAGTGAAACAAAAAAGTTATTCCCCCCATTTCTAATTTTATACACACATACTTTCAAAAATTAATTTTTAATGAAATTATGGAGTTCTGGTTCACATAATTCTCTTCAAAGCTTAAAAGGTTATTAGTAAACTTTAATTTGTTTAACAGATGTAGGTGTTGGATGTCTCTCAGATGAGTGTCCATTATTGTGTAGCATCATCTCATCCTTACAGTCTGAATTATGTCATCAGTCTCAGCAGCCTGTATACTCTCCTTTTTTAAAAACCTTATTCTAATGTGAAAAAAAAAACTCAGTCTTGTATTAGAACCTTGTTTGGCAGAGATGTCAAAGAACCAAATAATAGATGTGGTTGAATTAGTAAGAAAAAGATGTCATTTGTTTCATAAATTTTGATATGAACAGAACACTCATGGAAGATTCTGGTCACCTGGCACCTCAGTCACAAAACTTTACATGGCTCCAAATCTTACTTTAAATATTGGACTTGAAATCAAAAGGCATCATTTATCAATATCAGATATTATTTCCAAATCTGGAGTAAGATTGATCGTTCAAAATGCTGTGTAAAGTATTATACAAGAGATGAGATCATATAACTGTTAAGTATAAAATGGATATAAACCTCTCCCCCATCATAGCTTTACTGTATATACTTGCTTACAAGTGTAATCTGCAGAGACCCAGATCTCCTGTAAATTCATGCATTGTCAGGCTGGAAGTTGATGCAATTGGACTTTATCTATAAGCAAGTGTTTATGCTGATTATGATGGCTGTAAATTAACACTTTCTGAATAAACATGATTTACTTCTGCCTGGTAACATTGAAATGCAACCAAAGAATCAAAAAAAAACTTGCTATATAAAAAAATACAAGCAACATGTACATCTACAGAATTTATTCAAAAAGTAGATTTTATGAAATAGTGCATTTTATCCCCAACATTGTGTCCTTCAAAATGCATGTTCACTCACATTGTTCTCTGGGAATTCTCTATTTCTCTGGAATATTTTTTTAAGAAACTTATACTTTAACACATGACTAGCAGAAGACGCCAAACAATGTATAGTGGCAAAAAAAGCATACAACATTACAGCAATGTTAATGAAAACAATTTGTATAAAATTCTGACTGAATAACACATGAAATATAAAATGTATACTTTTGTAACAAAAATTGCACTGCATTTATTTGATTGATACATATACTGAATATGTATATTTAATGAAACATCAAATATGAACACAGAATATATAAGAATTATCATTAAAATTAAACAAAAAAAATTAAGTCCCTGTCTCACTATGATTATGGTCTGCTTTTAAAGAACTTTGTTTTACTATGACCAAATAACTGCATATAGAAACGTAAATATTTTCTACACTAAATATTTATCTCTCGAAAAATTTGAAGGAAACCCCCCCTCCAAAGTATGAGAAAAATATCTCATATGAGCATCCTGTAATATCTGCTTTCAAAATAAATTTTAAAAAGTGTCTAATAAATGACTTGGACAATTCCAAAAATCAAGGTAATACTGTATCATTAACTTGACAATTTCCTAAAATCAAGGTAATACAGTCTCATTAACTTGACAATTCCCAAAAATCAAGGTAATACTGTCTCATTAACTTGACAATTCCCAAAAATTAAGGTAATACTGTCTCATTAACTTGACAATTCCCAAAAATCAAGGTACTGTCTCATTAACTTGACAATTCCCAAAAATCAAGGTAATACTGTCTCATTAACTTGACAATTCCCAAAAATTAAGGTAATACTGTCTCATTAACTTGACAATTCCCAAAAATTAAGGTAATACTGTCTCATTAACTTGACAATTCCCAAAAATCAAGGTAATACTGTCTCATTAACTTGACAATTCCCAAAAATCAAGGTAATACTGTCTCATTAACTTGACAATTCCCAAAAATTAAGGTAATACTATCTCATTAACTTGACAATTCCCAAAAATCAAGGTAATACTGTCTCATTAACTTGACAATTCCCAAAAATTAAGGTAATACTATCTCATTAACTTGACAATTCCCAAAAATCAAGGTAATACTGTCTCATTACCTTGACAATTCCCAAAAATCAAGGTAATACTGTCTCATTAACTTGACAATTCCAAAAATCAAGGTATTACTGTCTCATTACCTTGACAATTCCCAAAAATCAAAGTAATACTGTCTCATTAACTTGACAATTCCCAAAAATTAAGGTAATACTGTCTCATTACCTTGACAGTTCCCAGAAATCAAGGTAATACTGTCTCATTAACTTGACAGTTCCCAAAAATCAAGGTAATACTGTCTCATTAACTTTACAATTCCAAAAATCAAGGTATTACTGTCTCATTACCTTGACAATTCCCAAAAATCAAGGTAATACTGTATCATTAACTTGACAATTCCCAAAAATTAAGGTAATACTATCTCATTAACTTGACAATTCCCAAAAATCAAGGTAATACTGTCTCATTAACTTGACAATTCCCAAAAATCAAGGTAATACTGTCTCATTAACTTGACAATTCCCAAACATCAAGGTAATACTGTCTCATTCATTAACTTGACAATTCCCAAAAATCAAAGTAATACTGTCTCATTAACTTGACAATTCCCAAAAATTAAGGTAATACTGTCTCATTACCTTGACAGTTCCCAGAAATCAAGGTAATACTGCCTCATTAACTTGACAGTTCCCAAAAATCAAGGTAATACTGTCTCATTAACTTGACAATTCCAAAAATCAAGGTATTACTGTCTCATTACCTTGATAGTTCCCAATAATCAAGGTAATACTGTCTCATTAACTTGACAATTCCCAAAAATCAAGGTAATACTGTCTCATTAACTTGACAATTCCAAAAATCAAGGTAATACTGTCTCATTAACTTGACAGTTCCCAATAATCAAGGTAATACTGTCTCATTAACTTGACAGTTCCCAATAATCAAGGTAATAATGTCTCATTAACCTGACAATTCCCAAAAATCAAGGTAATACCATCTCATCAACTTGACAGTTCCCAATAATCATTAATTGAAAGTGAAGCTCAGGGCATGTGTTTCATGTCCATACATCAAGACAATGGTGAACTTTCATATTTAGATCCATTTATAGTATATAAATTGTTTGAAATTGAGAGAAAATCTTTAAGCAAACATTTAAAGGGATAGATCCATTTTATGATCATAATCACTTCCATACATATGACAGAAAAAGGACATCAAACCAGTAGACTTTTACAAATTCTTAGCCAGTAGATTATTTTTTCAATAAAATAAACTTTAATAAACATTTAATGGGGACTGAAAACTAAAGTGCTCTTTTTCTCTGATATGTATTCTCCTCTTGCTATAAGAAAAGAAAATGTTTTGAACATGAATCAGATTTCGATGGAAAATGTTCAATAGTAATTAATAATATACAGTTTTGAGTAGCGTCAGTTTAGCAATAGTTCAACTGTAAATATTTTCTGAATAAAATCCACAAGTATTTTTAATTTCCTTTAAAAGATCACTGTCTGTTGACTTCTTATGACATTCATTGAGGGTTATTACTATTCACACTTAAGGCTCTCAATAATTTTCTGGTCCAGATTTTCCTTGGAATCACTTAGTATTTTGCAAAGACTGGAGAGTGTCTTCTCTGTAACAGCATTAGAAATGACAGTGTCAAAATAACCACGTTTTGCCTGCAAAGAATATCAAACTTCAGTTTTCATGTTGCTGGGATTTTAAGGCTGCTGGCTACTCTCCAGTACTTATACAAGTGACAAAAAGGACTGGACTACAGATGTATTCCTGAGCCTCATATTTCATAACCAGTCAAATTTTATCAGGGTACCTGTTTCACAAAGATTTAACATAACTGAGGGAAAAGTAAGCTTCCCATATCTGCATAATCAACAGAAAATTGCAGCTGGTTATAATTCCTAAGCACCATTTTGCTTACAGGACCAAGAGTATGATTTAGACAAAATGTATGAAAGCAATAGATATCAAATAGGGAACTCTACCTTCTCTTTTCTTCATTACATTTATCTTAACAAGAATACCAACAAAAGTTAACCATAAGCTTAAAATGGAACTTAACAGGAATACCACACTAGTTAACTTACAAATATAAAATGTGTAACAGGAATATCAACATATATGTTAAAATCAGTGTATATTAAATGAGAAAAACAATTGCAGTAATAACAGATTGCATATATAATATATTACTTTATTCAGAGAACCATATACAACAGCATAGACAAAAAGGCTAACATGAAGCTAAGCATAAACTTGTAATTGGTATGCTTTTTGAACAGCAGACAATGACAGATCTGGGGTGCCAATTTTGTGGATTTCAAAGTTGCCCCTATCATTGACAAGAACAGGACAGTTATCCATGAATCAATGAAAATGTCATTATTGGCAAATCCACAAAAAATGATATCCCCAAAAATAAACAAAATTATAGTATAAACAATAATAATTGACAGTGAAACAAATTTTTTATAATAAAATGTTTCTTTGCAAATACGTTACTGAATCATAATACTTTAGGGAAAACTTACTACTTCCTCAAAAATCCAGCTCTCCCAGATAACACTTTTAGCTAACCGAAGCCGTTATCTGCCCAGCAAATTGGTGGTTGGGCAGAGTGATCTCCCCTTGATATAAGGAATTGGCATGAAAACTGATGAATATCTAAGTTACTATTGCTGTGAAAGGCACACTCTCTATGAGGATGTAACTGCAGGGAAGCTGGGATGGTATATGTGTAAGAAACAAATTTTATTAGAACAAAATTAATTCTTTAACTATGGAACCCAATCATAATATCTAAGGAAAATAGGTAAGAGTTGGAAGTAGTTACATCCCCTTACCCAAAAAATGCAATCTTCAGTCCCCTTAGGTATGTCAGACAGCTTCTATGTAGATTTTGACTGGAGAATATTCTATCCAAGAGGCTTCAAATGGGAAAAAATTTTCCCTCCCACAAATCCAGCCTAAGTTGTGAAGCCATGTCTTGTGAAGTTGTTGAACATTTGAAATGGTGACCTGTTGCAACAGGCTGAGATGAGCCCTTGGAGGCAAAATCTGGATAATAGAGAACAGTCCCAGTCAAAGGCGATGCTTGTGGCAACTGCTATAACCTTGTGAGCCAAAATGCATAATAAATTTGTCTGAGCTGGAGTTTGCACAGCAAAAAAACCCACTTAATCCAGGACAAAAGGGACTGTGCTGTTAAATGGTCTTGTTTTTGACACAATGGCTGTTTATTTAAAGCTACCACTTCAAAGCTCATCTTGTAGATGGCCTTCATTGGAAGTGTTCAGAATTGACACTGATTTCAGTACAACAAAGATATGTTACCCATGGACAGGAGCCTGTTCTTGTTGATGAAAGAAACTCAAGGATGACCAGTAAAAGTAAATGCAATGAAGCATGGTATCTAAACACTAAATATATTAGTAAAGAAAAGTCATTTGTATGTAGCCATCTTTTATGGAACTATATAGAGAGTTTTCTTTAGATCTCAGGGACTTGAACAAACATCAAAAAATTTACATCTGAATTTGCTGTAAAGTCAATTACCAAAGGACAATTTAATGTGCAAAAATGACAAAGTGTGGTAAAATTGTCAAGACAGAACTTTGTCAACATAGTAAGCAAGAAAGTTTGGAAACAGATGAAGTATATTTTCATTATAAGGAAGAACTCCAGCTTGTATGAAAGTTGATTCTGGCTTTTGCAAGGTCTCTTTTGTTCGGAGTGTGCTTCTTGGCATAAGTGTAAGTAATAACTGAGATATTCATGGGTTTTGCTGCCAATCCCTATATCAAGAGGAGATCACTAAGCCTGACTACCACCTGGGTGGGAAGATAACTTGGATCATTTTAGCTAAAAGTGTTATTTGAGAGGGCTGGATTTGCAAGGTGGAAGTTCTCATAAGGTTTTATAATTGGGTAACACATAAAAAGAAGAAATCTGCTGTAGCAGACACATCAACATAAAGACACCTGTTAAAACATAAAGACACCTGTTAATGACAACTTTTAGCCCCTTTTAAGGTCATATTCAACCTTAATATTATGGATAGCTGTTAAAACAGAAAAAAATGTATGGTCCCTTTAGGACCATGTATGGCTTTATCTCTCACTTTCTGATGAATGGATGCACATGTAAAAGTGAGTCATGGCAGATGAATCCTGATGATAATCCTCTCTTATAGAAGATATTTGTCTCTTATTGAAGGATCATAACTTAGTTTCTTTATTGTGTCAGTTGTGATCACTTGTTTGACTTTCAAGGTATCTCATCATAGTCAGGATTTGGAATGAAAATTTATGTAATAATATTTGTGAAAGTTGACATTTTTTCCAGTTTACATTTATTTCCAGATCTTGCCTTCAATACACACTGAACGGATTTTCTTCATGGTGTCTGTCATGTACAGTGAAGAGCATGTCATCACAGATTGAAAAGCTGTGCCAAAGCCTCTGGTGTCAATGGTGTACATCGTGGTGGATCTTTTTCGTTCATACATGGGTGTCCAATGGACTAAAATATGGAAGAAAATTCAGTACAGCATAAAAACATTAGTGTTGTTTAAGTTTTGCTGGCTCAGTAAACTTTGTCAGCAGCATAAAATATATTTGAATGACTGTATAAAATGTACTTGAACATGCAGTATGTACAGTGAACATGCAGGACGCACATGTTACAAAATCTACATGAACATGCAGTGTGTACACTTTATTATATGCTCCTTTTTATCTCCATGTACTTTATCAGTCAGAATCTTGCAATATTTTATGATATTGCACACCTTCATTTTGCACTCATGTGCACGACACATGTGCCCAATAGTGTATTAGGAACTACTTTTGTAAACAAATTAGATACACTCGTGTCGTAGATGTTTTATGCTTTTGTTGATTAAATTTGTGAATGAACTAAAGCAGATGTTTTGTGGACTGCCACATACCAGCTGCTTTGCAATATTATGCATTATATATTTTTAATGTTTTGAATTTTGGCTGGTGACAGACACCAGACAGGTGATAAAATTGCTGGGTCCCTACAAATATCATGAAAGTGACAAGGTATAAATGTGTCTTCTTTAGCTAGTAATAAGAACAGCAAAAAATATACTTAGTTTTACATCCTAAATTTCCTCAAAATTCTGTAAATCCAAATTACATAATCCACATACAGGTTCTAAAGCTTGAATACACATTTTGAAATTGTACTATAATTTCAACTGAAATGCAAGTTACATCATCCTTACTACAGCGTCTTTTTGATAATTACAACTAAAGACTTCATGTTTTTCCCACATTATGATTCCAAACATTCAATGACAGAACAAAAAAACTTGCAGATGTTTTTTGACATGTTGCTCCCTATCTGCTGAAATCAGATGTAATTCACGTAAAATTGATAAATCCAGTATATAATTATAAAATTTAGTAGAATCAACAAATATGCCAAACTTTATTCATTCCAGACCATATGAAAAAGTTTTTGCTATTCACATTCATTCACAATATGACTAAATTTCAATTTTATGTTTAGATCAAAATACCATTTTCTTTCGAAAGTGGCATCTACTGCAACTAAGTTCAAATTTATCTGGGCAGAGTTATTTGCGCATTAACAATGGTGTGTACTGATGACTCTGCGCTTGTGTACATGTATTTAGTTTGAAATACAGCATACATTTAGTTACTTTGTTTCTTGTTTTGTTTTTGTTTATACAATTAAGCCTTAGGTAGAATAAGAAAATGAGCATATAATAAAAAGCTTAATGCATTTGTATGGGAAATATGAACTTGTTTTATCGGATGGATATACTGCACTCCCAAGGTCGTGCAGTATATCCATCTGAAGAACTTGTTCATATTTTCCCATACAAATGCAGTATCCTATAAGTATAAAACCTACTTGTACATGCAGGATGTAATCTGCTTCTACAACTTAAGATCATGACCTGATTCCATTTTCAAGACTTCTGACAAATAAAAACAGTCTTAGTATGGTCTGATATTGTTTCATGATGAAAACAAATCGATATTGCAATGAATGGCAATGCATATACTGTATTCTGTATAATGTGCACTGATGAATAATGTTCCTTGTTTTTTCAACCCAGCAAAAACCTTAGTCCTGCCATATAATGTGCATGTAATAAAATTTTAAAATCAGATAATTTCACTGTTTTTTTTAGAACAAAGGTAGTTGGCCATTTTGGATAGTGAACTGATTATTTCTTACATTGAATTGTTCTCAATGTCTGACTGCTTCTTTCTGTCTGCATGCCTGATTATGACCAGTAATTTTTATAATACTGAAAGGATATATTTATGCTTTTGGCCCTTATAAAGGTCATCTTGAGGCTTGACCTGTTGATGGAGTTCAGTATGTTACATAAAACCCTCAAATTCCTCTTCATCATCAACATACTTGAATAGTTGCTATACATATTCGTCTGTCATTCCTCTTGGACCATTCTGGTGGCCTAAGTGGTTAGAGCATCTGCCTTGGATGTGGGAGATCATGGGTTCAAGCCATGGCTGAGTTACGCAAAAGACATAAAAATGGTACCAACAGCTGCCTCACTTGGTGCTCAGCATTAAAAAGTTAATGTAAGGACTGGTCAGCCTGGGGTCAGGATAATGTGAACTTTTTTTAAAGTTATGTTAAAATCCAACTCACACACACACATTGCCATTCTTCTCCACTCCTTAAGAGAAGCCTCTCCTACACTGAACATCCTTCCAGCAGCTCATGTTACCATGAGCCTCTGTTACCATGTGCCTCTGTTGCCATGTGCCTCTGTTGCCATGTGCCTCTGTTACCATGTGCCTCTGTTGCCATGTGCCTCTGTTACCATGTGCCTCTGCATATTAGGCAATGATGGTTAGATTGTCTTTTGGCGTATGAGTTTCTTACACAGCCCGTTGTGATACTTTTAAATAGGAGTTTCTTACACAGCCTATGGTGATACTTTTGGCATATGAGTTTCTTACACAGCCCATGGTGATACTTTTGGCATATGAGTTTCTTACACAGCCCATGGTGATACTTTTGGCATATGAGTTTCTTACACAGCCCATGGTGATATTTTTGGCATATGAGTTTCTTACACAGCCCATGGTGATACTTTTGGCATATGAGTTTCTTATACAGCCTATGGTGATACTTTTGGTGTATGAGTTTCTTAAACAGCCCATGGATATACTTTTAACTAGGAGTTTCTTACACAGCCCATGGTGATACTTTTGGCGTATGAGTTTCTTACACAGCCCATGGTGATACTTTTGGCGTATGAGTTTCTTACACAGCCCATGGTGATACTTTTGGCGTATGAGTTTCTTACACAGCCCATGGTGATACTTTTAACTAGGAGTTTCTTACACAGCCTATGGTGATACTTTTGGCATATGAGTTTCTTACACAGCCCATGGTGATAGTTTTGGCATATGAGTTTCTTACACAGCCCATGGTGATACTTTTAACTAGGAGTTTCTTACACAGCCCATGGTGATACTTTTGGCATACAAGTTTCTTACACAGCCTATGGTGATACTTTTGGCATATGAGTTTCTTACACAGCCCATGGTGATACTTTTGGCATATGAGTTTCTTACACAGCCCATGGTGATACTTTTGGCGTATGAGTTTCTTACACAGCCCATGGTGATACTTTTAACTAGGAGTTTCTTACACAGCCTATGGTGATACTTTTGGCATATGAGTTTCTTACACAGCCCATGGTGATACTTTTGGCATATGAGTTTCTTACACAGCCCATGGTGATACTTTTGGCGTATGAGTTTCTTACACAGCCCATGGTGATACTTTTGGCGTATGAGTTTCTCACACAGCCCATGGTGATACTTTTGGCGTATGAGTTTCTCACACAGCCCATGGTGATACTTTTAACTAGGAGTTTCTTACACAGCCCATGGTGATACTTTTAACTAGGAGTTTCTTACACAGCCCATGGTGATACTTTTGGCATATGAGTTTCTTACACAGCCCATGGTGATACTTTTGGCGTATGAGTTTCTTACACAGCCCATGGTGATACTTTTGGCGTATGAGTTTCTTACACAGCTCATGGTGATACTTTTGGCGTATGAGTATCTTACACAGCCCATGGTGATACTTTTAACTAGGAGTTTCTTACACAGCCCATGGTGATACTTTTGGCGTATGAGTTTCTCACACAGCCCATGGTGATACTTTTGGCGTATGAGTTTCTCACACAGCCCATGGTGATACTTTTGGCGTATGAGTTTCTCACACAGCCCATGGTGATACTTTTAACTAGGAGTTTCTTACACAGCCCATGGTGATACTTTTGGCGTATGAGTATCTTACACAGCCCATGGTGATACTTTTAACTAGGAGTTTCTTACACAGCCCATGGTGATACTTTTGGCGTACGAGTTTCTTATATAGCCCATGGTGATACTTTTGGCGTATGAGTTTCTTACACAGCCCATGGTGATACTTTTAACTAGGAGTTTCTTACACAGCCCATGGTGATACTTTTGGCGTATGAGTTTCTTACACAGCCCTTGGTGATACTTTTAACTAGGAGTTTCTTACACAGCCCATGGTGATACTTTTGACTAAGAGTTTCTTACACAGCCCATGGTGATACTTTTGGCGTATGAGTTTCTTACACAGCCCATGGTGATACTTTTAACTAGGAGTTTCTTACACAGCCCATGGTGATACTTTTGACTATGAGTTTCTTACACAGCCCATGGTGATACTATTAAATATGAGTTTTTTACACAGCCCATGGTGATACTTTTAACTAGGAGTTTTTTACACAGCCCGTTGTGATACTTTTGGCGTATGAGTTTCTTACACAGCCCATGGTGATACTTTTGGCGTATGAGTTTCTTACACAGCCCATGGTGATACTTTTAACTAGGAGTTTCTCACACAGCCCATGGTGATACTATTAACTATATGTTCTATCTTCAAGCGCATTTAATATTCGCTGTCTTGACACCTCTGAAATACATCTCACTTTCCAGAATTTAGCGTAATAATTATGTCTGGGACATCAGCAGCTTTTGCAGGCACAGATTACCTTTAAAAGCACCACGCCAAGTTAATTACTGTACTGTAAAATGTTACAAGATGTTTATATAAAAACCAAATTTTCCAAGTAAATAAATTGCAATTTTACCAGGACAAAGCAATGGAATTATGTTGAGCACATGAAAACTTTAACTATTGTGGTCTACCTTGAAATGACTACAATGAGTAAATAAATGGATCACTACATAGTCATCAAAACATATCAAATACAGTAGTTTAAAATGAGAAATTAAGCAAAGAACAAAGATTATTTTCCAATACAAAGTTTTTGCCAATTTCATTCATGAACTTATTAAGATTTAAGATGTGTCAATGTTACTGTAACCAACTAACTAGTAATGAAAAGATGTGATGAGAACATTAACACTGCTTCAATGTTATATTTCAAATATCCCAGCTCGATCTGTACATATTTTCATTTTGTTCTTCTGTAAAATATGCACCCCTCCTGAAAATTAGATATTAGGAATAAAGTGTTTTACAAAATATGGCAGTATGCTTTGAAGTATCTAACATGACCAATGCTTTGAAGTATCTAACATGACCAAGTAGCAAAAATTGGTGTTGTTCAAAACAAAATGTTTTTCATTAAAGTTCTGTTAATCAAAAGTTTTTTTCAGAGGTAAATAACTGAAAGAGATTTTTGTCAGCATCGTCAATAAACCAACATGCTTTGTAATGATCTGTAATGTGCTGTATAACCCATTTCTCAACTCAGGCTATTTCCTAGCAATGTCACTGTGAATTTTGAAAATCAAGTAAACTTTAAAACAATGAACACCAAATCTTAACAAGGAGTCACCTGAAGCAAAAAAATATTTAATTTGATTACCACTTGCATGCATGTTCATCTAAATGGCAACTACTTTTGTAAACATTTACAGGCAAAATAATAAACTACCTTATTTGCATGTTAAACGTCACAACCTTAACTAGAAGTTTGTATACTGTATGTACAAGTTGACATATTCCTACTGAAGTATCAGTGTGTATACTTAATGTACAAGTTGACATTATGCTGAATACTGAACTAGGAGTGTGTATACTGCATGTACAAGTTGACACTAAAAACTAAACTAGGAGTGTGTATACTGCTTGTACAAGTTGACATATTGAATACTGAACTAGGTATGTATATACTGCATGTACAAGTTGATACTGAATACTGAACTAGGAGTGTATATACTGCTTGTACAAGTTGACATATTGAATACTGAAATAGGCATGTGTATACTGCATGTACAAGTTGACACTGAATAGTGAACTAGGAGTGTATATACTGCTTGTACAAGTTGATATTATATTGAATACTGAACTAGGAGTGTGTATCCTGCATGTACAAGTTGACACTAAATACTAAACTAGGAGTGTGTAGACTGCTTGTACAAGTTGACATATTGAATACTGAACTAGGCATGTGTATACTGCATGTACAAGTTGACACTGAATACTGAACTGGGAGTGTATATACTGCTTGTACAAGTTGACATATTGAATACTAAACTATGCATGTGTATACTGTATGTACAAGTTGACCAGTTTCTTCTGAACTAGCAGTGTGTATACTGACTTGCATATACAAGCTGAGGTGTATTGGTTATTTTACATGTTGATGTTGTATTGGCACTATTTTTAATCCAATATCATTTTAGTATGAATTCATATTATGTGTCATGGTCAAGTGTCCTATACAAGAAAAGCACTAAAACATCGGAAATAACATTTTACTTGAGCACTATTTTATATCCTGTCAAAAAGATTAATCATTTTAGTATCAGTAAGACAGATACAAGACCTATACATTGTAATCTCACATTTTAGTATCATAAAGACAGATATGAGACCTATACATGTAATCTCACATTTTAGTTTCAAGACATATGTGACATGTACATTGTAATCTCACATTTTAGTATCAGGAAGCTATGAGACCTGTATTTTAGTATCAGAAAGAGAAATATGTGACCTCTACATTGAAATCTCACATTTTAGTATTAGAAAGACAGATATGAGACCTGTACACATAATCTCACATTTTTGTATTAGAAAGACAGCTATGAGACCTGTATTGTAGTATCAGAGAGATATGTGACCTGTACACTATAATCTCTCATTTGATATCAAGGTATGCCTCCAAATGGATGATAGGAATTGCTAACACAAATGTTTCAAGAGTTTGAGAATTAAATGTTTTGAATCTGAAAAATTCTTTTCTTGATATTCTGCAGAAGATTTACATGTACAAAAAAGGTGCATCTCTTTACATACATATATAAGGGAGAATGATTTGTAATTTTAAGTTTAATGTTATTTTCAGCACACAATAGGCCATACATGGCATTTTCAGCACAGATTATGCCATACATGGCATTTTTAGCACACATTAGGTAATGGCATATTCAGCACAGATTAAGTTATACATGGCATTTTCAGTGCACATTAGGCCAAATATGGCATTTTGAGCACTAATTAAATCATACATGGCATTTTCAGTGCACTTTAGGACATATATGGCATTTTCAGCACAGATTTAAGTCATACATGGCATTTTCAGCACACATTAGGACACACATGGCATATATTAGCCATAGATGGCATTATCAGCACACATTAGCCATACATGGCATTTTCAGCAGATTAAGCCATACATGGCATTTTTAGCACGTATTAGGTCATATATGGCATTTTCAGCAAATTAGGCCATACATGGCATTTTCAGCACAAATTAGGTCATACATGACATTTTCAGTGCAAATTAGGCCATATATAGCATTTTGAGCACAAATTAAATCATACATGGCATTTTCAGTGCACTTTATGACATATATAGCATTTTCAGCACAGATTAGGCCATACATCACAACTAGAATATTTGGTGGAGGAAGTGTGCAGGAAGATTCTCAGAAGAACAATTATCCCACAGGAAGCTACTAACAATCTTTCCTGTGTACTTAAATTGGTTGAGCCAAGACGTAACACATACAGAAGTGAAATGTGAGTGATATGTAAAGATATATACCTTAGACCACTCAGCTACCAAAGGAAGTGTGAACCAGACAGTCCCATTACAGAGTTATGGCATAAATCCATGCATTGTAGTATATACTGAACATGTATATTTCATTAGATTTGGTGAATTCAGTACAAAACTTACCTGCCAGAAAATGGAATCACAATGTTTACACAGGGCTAGGGTATCAGCATAGACATCTTTCTTGCCAAATCGTCTGCAATGTTGTAAAAAGGGAAAACAAATTTGAGGGAAAAAGTCTATATTTGGGCACTTTATAATGACATTATCTTATTACATAATATATGTATGCAAACATTTAGAATAATTTTTTTATATTGCATATGAGAATGGTTTATAACAGAAATCCAGTTTTAAACTTAGTTCATATCTGTTCATCTGTCTCTTTTTCTTTAACTATCTTAACTTCTCTCTCACTACATGCCTTTATGAGAAATGAGAACCATTCCAGATTCTCTGGAATTATAAACCCACAGTGAAACTTGTGCATTCTGAATTTTATTGGTAAAAGTTTGAATTATATTGGTAAAATTCTGAAAAAGCATGATTGATGTGGGATACAATTTTGAAGAGGTGATTTTTGTGTGGGTTCAGTTATGAAAAAAAAAACAATATGGTAGACTGGTAGCTAATATATAGTTATTGAATGTAATAATGCTGAATATAATGAACAAGTCATGTCACTGTCAGTAGCTGACAATGGCAGCAAAAGTATAGAGGAATGACAATGCAGTCAGTTCATTTAGACAAATGTTTATGGTTATTTTTTTGGTCCAACAAAGTCAAGCATTCAAAATTTTAAAATTAGTGGACAGCTGCTCAAATTGTTTCAGCTTTGTTACTGTCTGTGTACAGGTGTCTGTATAAGGTCATTTGTTACTGTCTGTATACAAGTGTCTATAGGGTCATTTGTTACTGTCTGTGTGCAGGTGTCTGTATAGGGTCATTTCTTCCTGTCTGTGTACAGGTGTCTATAGGGTCATTTGTTACTGTCTGTATAGGGTCATTTGTTACTCTGTACAGGTGTCTGTATAGGGTCATTTGTTACTTGTACAGGTGTCTGTATAGGGTCAATTGTTACTGTCTGTGTACAGGTGTCTGTATAGGGTCAATTGTTACTGTCTGTGTACAGGTGTCTGTATAGGGTCATTTCTTCCTGTCTGTGTACAGGTGTCTATAGGGTCATTTGTTACTGTCTGTATAGGGTCATTTGTTACTCTGTACAGGTGTCTGTATAGGGTCATTTGTTACTGTGTACAGGTGTCTGTATAGGGTCAATTGTTACTGTCTGTGTACAGGTGTCTGTATAGGGTCATTTGTTACTGTCTGTGTACCGGTGTCTGTATAGGGTCATTTGTTACTCTGTGTACAGGTGTCTGTATAGGGTCATTTATTACTCTGTGTACAGGTGTCTGTATAGGGTCACAAAAATGAGAGACGTTTGATAATCTACATGTAATCCATATCAGACATGCTGCTGTGATTCTCTCTGACAAATATGTTCATAGGTTGGCATCTTAGCTTTATCCATTTTTCTTACTGTCTTGGCACTTTGGTCTCTCTCATCCATCATTCTGTCTCTACCTTGTTTCTCTCAATTGTGTCTCACATTCCATCTCTACCTTTTTTTCTCTCAAAGATATCTCACATTCCATCTCTACCTTGTTTCTCTCAATTGTGCCTCACATTCTGTCTCTACCTTGTTCCTCTCAATCGTGTATCACGTTCTGTCTCTACCTTGTTCCTCTTAATTGTGTCTCACATTCTGTCTACCTTGTTCCTCTCAATTGTTTCACATTCTGTCTCTACCTTGTTCCTCTCAATTGTGTCTTACATTTTGTCTCTACCTTGTTCCTCTCAATTGTGTCTCACATTCTGTCTACCTTGTTCCTCTAAATTGTCTCACATTCTGTCTCTACCTTGTTCCTCTCAATTGTGTCTCACATTCTGTCTCTACCATGTGCCTCAGCACAATGCAACCGGTATTGTTACACACCAAAATAACCTTTCAAGTGTAATGTACTCAAATAACCTTACATGTGTTATGTATTGTTTTCACACCAAATAATATTTTGTGTGCTATGTACTTTTACAGATCAAATAACCTTTCATGTCTTATCTATTGTTACACACCAAAAAACCATTCATGTGTTCTGTACTTTTTACACACCAAAATAACCTTTCTTGTGTAATGTACTCAAATAACATGTCATGTATTGTTTACACACCAAATAATCCTTTGTACACTATGTACTGTTACACACCAAATAACCATGTGTTCTGTACTTTTTAAACACCAAATAACCTTTCATGAGTTATGTACTTTTACACACCAAATAAGCTTTCATGTGTTATGTACTGTTACACACCCTATCATCCCCTCTCTCTCATACCTACTTGACACAGCGGTGGTATATGTACTTCCAATCCACTTCATACTCTTCCTTGCCTGGAGGTAAGAATATTAACAGCTGTCTGTTCGTAAAGTGGAAAAAGCAAAGCCGTTTCCACAGAAGATTTTCCTGACTAATTGTATGAATCTGCTGATTTGTGCGACCCAAATTTACAACGTCCTTGTGATCACAAAGTTTCATGAGAATACAACGAATACAGTCACTGGGAAGATCAGATAGTGTTACCTTCCCATCTTCTTTTCTCTGGAAGAAAGAACATATAATTATCAACATGAGAAGTAATTTTAGCTGCTGTTACAAATCAAGCATGTTTTCCAGGATTGCACATTCTGAAGTCACTGATGTGTTTGCCTATAAGTTTCTTTGAGCGAATGGTTAATGAAAATGATGAAGCACACAAGGACTCTGAAGTGGTTGCTATTTATCTTAGTTTTCTTGTCTTATACCCTAAAATATCTTCAAACACATTTACCAATCATTGCAAATGGCTGACATATAAAGACTGCAATAAACCCAGAAGTAATCAAAATGCACATAATGTAGGATTCCCAGAGTGAAAATGTATAAGCAGGAAATTCACACCAAAATGAGGCTGATTATCTCTGATAACTAATCAAACTGACATAATTTGACCACTCAAAATATCTTCCATAAGCTCTGGTCTAATTAATTTGTCAATCAATGTAGTGGGTGGTAGTGGACTTATTATCAGACTAAGATAACAGTAGCAAATATCTTGCAAAATTTTGCAAAAATTAGGTTGTGTTCATCATCAAATATGAACATATATTTAGATAAATATGGTACCTACTGTTGAGTGGGATATGTTTTCCTCCAAGCTGTTTGGAAAACAATCCATTTTAGCTGAATATTAACTTCTGACACTTCACATAAAGAAGAAATAGAAGTTTTATTACCAATATGTCAGGTAGCTTTCATCCATGCACCTTTATTAAAATATATTTTAATGTGTACAATATCTACTCACTAATACATCCGGTATGACTTTAAACTTTACAGATCCTGATCTCCAATTGCATAATTGTTGTTTGTTCTATAGAAAAATTTTAACAAACTGCACAGACCCAGTTCTGTTGGTACATTATGTGATGGGAAATCTGGGTTTATGTGGATCTGACTTATACATTCTACCTCTTTGAAACTGAAGTTGTCCAGCTGTGCCACCATGTTGTTAACAGATTTAGTGTGCTTGTCCCAGAGGCAGGTGCTTCCAATGTGATGATAGCGGTTGTCAGTCAGGGCCCGACTAGCGTGATCCAGGAGGTCGCTGAGTGCAGCCTTGTTTATTTGAGTCCTTAGGACTGGAAAACAACAAACTTTTTTTTATCCAAGTCCTTATAAATGGAAAACAATTTGTTTAATATCCAAAGGATAATCTTTGTAACATAAAATATGACTACACCTGTATGTTTTAGTGCAACTATGTGGTTAAGGATATTCGTTAAATGGAGTTGCTAACTTACCTTGTTTGAGCATTTCTTCTAGGATGTTGAAGATTTTCCTCTGAACCGCTCCACTCATCTCACCCATCTTCCTCAACAAGAGCAACTCAATCAGCTGAAAACATCATACAGATGTAATCTGTATTAATTATCAAAAACATACAGACATAATCTGTATTAGTCATCAAAAACATACAGACGTAATCTGTATTAGTCATCAAAAACATCATACTGATGTGATCTGTATTAGTCATCAAAAACATACAGACGTAATCTGTATTAGTCATTAAAAACATACAGACGTAATCTGTATGTTATCAAAAACATCATACAGACCTAATCTGTATTAGTCATCAAAAACATCATACAGACCTAATCTGTATTAGTCAATAGTCATCAAAAACATCATACAGACCTAATCTGTATTAGTCAATAGTCATCAAAAACATCATACAGACCTAATCTGTATTAGTCATCAAAAACATCATACAGACCTAATCTGTATTAGTCAATAGTCATCAAAAACATCATACAGACCTAATCTGTATTAGTCAATAGTCATCAAAAACATCATACAGACCTAATCTGTATCAGTCATCAAAAACATCATACAGACCTAATCTGTAATAGTCAATAGTCATCAAAAACATCATACAGACCTAATCTGTATTAGTCATCAAAAACATCATACAGACCTAATCTGTATTATTCATCAAAAACATCAGAAGACCTAATCTGTATTAGTCATCAAAAACATCATACAGACTTAATCTGTATTAGTTATCAAAACTGTCAAGTAGGTCTAATAAGGATTAGTCATCAAAATTCATTAAAGCCTTTAATTTTAATCATTCCCCATCATTACAGTAGAAGGAAATATAGCATTACACTTGCCCAGCCATCATTCACATTCCTGAAGTTTTTTATTTTTTGCTTATGTCAGATTCAGGCAATATGGTGAAGAATCCATGTTCTATTAACACATTTCTGCTTTAAATGTATTTCAGATCTTTAATATTAATGGTTATATAGGTATCCATACCAAACAGCAAAAATACTGATTGATATGCCAAACAGTAAGCATACTTAAGCCACTTTAATGCCTATACTGTTAGATATGCCAAACAGTAAGCATAATTAAGTCCCTTTAATGCCTATACTGCTAGATATGCCAAACAGTAAGCATAATTAAGCCACTTTAATGCCTATACTGTTAGCTATGCCAAACAGTAAGCATAATTAAGTCCCTTTAATTCCTATACTGTTAGCTATGCCAAACAGTAAGCATAATTAAGTCCCTTTAATGTTTATACTGCTAGATATGCCAAACAGTAAGTATACTTAAGTCCCTTTAATGTTTATACAGCTAGATATGCCAAACAGTATACATATTTTAATACCTGTATATCTTGCTTTGCCAAGAAGTAAACATAATTAAGTCCCTTTAATACCTAATATACTGCTAGCTATGCCAAACAATAAACATAATTAAGTCCTTCTAATGCCAATATAGGTAGCTATGCCAAACAGTAAACATAATTAAGTCCCTTTAATGCCTAATATACTGCTAGCTATGCCAAACAATAAACATAATTAAGTCCTTCTAATGCCAATATAGGTAGCTATGCCAAACAGTAAACATAATTAAGTCCCTTTAATGCCTAATATACTGCTAGCTATGCCAAACAATAAACATAATTAAGTCCTTCTAATGCCAATATAGGTAGCTATGCCAAACAGTAAACATAATTAAGTCCTTCTAATGCCAATATAGGTAGCTATGCCAAACAGTAAACATAATTAAGTCCCTTTAATACCTAATATACTGCTAGCTATGCCAAACAATAAACATAATTAAGTCCCTTTAATGCCAATATAGGTAGCTATGCCAAACAGTAAACATAATTAAGTCCCTTTAATGCCTAATATACTGCTAGCTATGCCAAACAATAAACATAATTAAGTCCTTCTAATGCCAATATAGGTAGCTATGCCAAACAGTAAACATAATTAAGTCCCTTTAATGCCTAATATACTGCTAGCTATGCCAAACAATAAACATAATTAAGTCCTTCTAATGCCAATATAGGTAGCTATGCCAAACAGTAAACATAATTAAGTCCTTCTAATGCCAATATAGGTAGCTATGCCAAACAGTAAACATAATTAAGTCCTTCTAATGCCAATATAGGTAGCTATGCCAAACAGTAAACATAATTAAGTCCCTTTAATACCTAATATACTGCTAGCTATGCCAAACAATAAACATAATTAAGTCCCTTTAATGCCAATAAAGGTAGCTATGCCAAACAGTAAACATAATTAAGTCCCTTTAATGCCAATATAGGTAGCTATGCCAAACAGTAAACATAATTAAGTCCCTTTAATGCCAATATAGGTAGCTATGCCAAACAGTAAGCATAATTAAGTCCTTCTAATGCCAATATAGGTAGCTATGCCAAACAGTAAGCATAATTAAGTCCCTTTAATGCCAATATAGGTAGCTATGCCAAACAGTAAGCATAATTAAGTCCCTTTAATGCCTAATATACTGCTAGCTATGCCAAACAGTAAGCATAATTAAGTCCTTCTAATGCCGATATAGGTAGCTATGCCAAACAGTAAGCATAATTAAGTCCCTTTAATGCCAATATAGGTAGCTATGCCAAACAGTAAGCATAATTAAGTCCTTCTAATGCCAATATAGGTAGCTATGCCAAACAGTAAGCATAATTAAGTCCTTCTAATGCCTAATATACTGCTAGCTATGCCAAACAGTAAGCATAATTAAGTCCGAGTTAGGCAAATAAAAATTCTATATTTAGACTGTTTTCATATGATACAGCATTTCTTAACCATATTTCAACTCGATTTTCAGGTTTTTTCAATTTTTAAAAATTAATTGCATCGTTAAATCAGAAACATTTCAGTAACATTTATATTCTAGTTTTGAAAACTGGTAGCTGAAAAGTCAATGAAGTTTTTTTTTTCAAAGAAACATGTGAAGCCAACTTGTTTACCTTGCAGACATAGTTAAAACGTCTGATATCCTTGCATGCTCCTGTCATATCCAAATGAATGAAAGCTTCACTAATACTGGTTAATACTTTTCGCTAAAAAGAAATTAAATTATTATGATTGCAAAAAAACAAGGAATAATATCGACAACAGTCATATTAATTAATACTATTTGCTAAAAAATAATAATAACAATATCAATAATAATGTCCTTTGACAGTAAATGTTGTCTATTTAATACCTTTATTTCATAGCATTCTTTGAAAATAAATGAAACTTCTTATAATTAATGAATTTGAAAGAAAATATATTTTTACAGAGGATTAATCTGTCCTGGTCTTGACCACCCATCTCCCAAATATACTCATTGACTGTCACATATTGCACTGACAGATCTGGGTCTATGCAGTTTGTTAAGAGTAATCTGTGAACAATACATACAATCTGGGTGCATTGTGCAATGGCAGACCAGAATCTATATTGTTGTTAGTTACATTAATACACATATACAGTATTTTCATATTGCAGTAAGGACATTAAACTGGTTGATCTACCATTACTTTCTTATGTACTTATCATCACAGCAGAGTAAACCAGGACTGTTTACTGATTGCTCACCTGGTTGATATCTACCTAACAGCCAAACATAATTGGGCCCCTTGGGTGCTTTCTTCATAACAGCTAAACACAATAGCAGCTGACCAAGCAATCTGCATCAGCTGGGTGCTTTTTTAAAATTTTCTTCCAGTGTTGTTGATACCTATATTTTGATAACTGTTTCAAGATTTCTCAGGATCTGTTTTCATCCATATATGATAGCACACCATCATTTGTCTTCATCCATATATGATAGCACACCATCATTTGTCTTCATCCATATATGATAGCACACCATCATTTGTCTTCATCCATATATGATAGCACACCATCACTTGTCTTCATATATGATAGCACACCATCATTTGTCTTCATCCATATATGATAGCACACCATCATTTGTCTTCGTCCATATTTGATAGCACACCATCATTTGTCTTCGTCCATATCTGATATCACACAGTCATCATTTGACTTCATCCATATCTGATATCACAGTCATCATTTGACTTCATCCATATCTGATACACAGTCATTATTTGTCTTCATCCATATCTGATATCACACAGTCATCATTTGTCTTCATCCATATCTGATATCACACAGTCATCATTTGTCTTCATCCATATCTGATATTACACAGTCATCATTTGACTTCATCCATATCTGATACAGTCATCATTTGTCTTCATCCATATCTGATACACAGTCATCATTTGTTTTCATCCATATCTGATATCACACAGTCATCATTTGTCTTCATCCATATCTGATATCACAGTCATCATTTGACTTCATCCATATCTGATATCAGTCATCATTTGTCTTCATCCATATCTGATATCACACAGTCATCATTTGTCTTCATCCATATCTGATATCACACAGTCATCATTTGTCTTCATCCATATCTGATATCACAGTCATCATTTGTCTTCATCCATATCTGATATCACAGTCATCATTTGACTTCATCCATATCTGATATCACAGTCATCATTTGTCTTCATCCATATCTGATATCACACAGTCATCATTTGTCTTCATCCATATCTGATATCACACAGTCCTCATTTGACTTCATCCATATCTGATATCACAGTCATCATTTGTCTTCATCCATATCTGATATCACACAGTCATCATTTGTCTTCATCCATATCTGATATCACACATTCATCATTTGTCTTCATCCATATCTGATATCACACAGTCATCATTTGTCTTCATCCATATCTGATATTACACAGTCATCATTTGACTTCATCCATATCTGATACAGTCATCATTTGTCTTCATCCATATCTGATACACAGTCATCATTTGTCTTCATCCATATCTGATATCACAGTCATCATTTGACTTCATCCATATCTGATATCACAGTCATCATTTGTCTTCATCCATATCTGATATCACACAGTCATCATTTGTCTTCATCCATACCTGATATCACAGTCATCATTTGCCTTCATCCATATCTGATATCACACAGTCATCATTTGTCTTCATCCATATCTGATATCACACAGTCATCAATTGTCTTCATCCATATCTGATATCACACAGTCATCATTTGTCTTCATCCATATCTGATATCACAGTCATCATTTGTCTTCATCCATATCTGATATCACACAGTCATCATTTGTCTTCATCCATATCTGATATCACACAGTCATCATTTGTCTTCATATCTGATACCACACAGTCATCATTTGTCTTCATCCATATCTGATATCACACAGTCATCATTTGTCTTCATCCATATCTGATATCACAGTCATCATTTGTCTTCATCCATATCTGATATCACACAGTCATCATTTGTCTTCATCCATATCTGATATCACACAGTCATCATTTGTCTTCATCCATATATGATATCACACAGTCATCATTTGTCTTCATCCATATCTAATATCACAGAGTCATCATTTGTCTTCATCCATGTCTGATACACAGTCATCATTTGTCTTCATCCACATATCATATCACAGTCATCATTTGTCTTCATCCATATCTGATATCACACAGTCATCATTTGTCTTCATCCATATCTGATATCACACAGTCATCATTTGTCTTCATCCATATCTGATATCACACAGTCATCATTTGTCTTCATTCATATCTGATATCACACAGAAAAAATTTGCTCAACTTTGCATAAATGGCCTTTAGTCTTGAACAAATGATCCTGATATACCACTAAATGTACCATCTAATATGGATGACAATATCCTGATGTACCATCAAAATATAGATGACAATAACCTGATGTACCACCAAATATGGATGATAATATCCTGATGTACCACTAAATATAGATGACAATATCCTGATGTACCACCAAATATGGATGACAATATCCTGATGTACCACTAAATATAGATGACAATATCCTGATGTACCACCAAATATGGATGACAATATCCTGATGTACCACTAAATATAGATGACAATATCCTGATGTACCACCAAATATGGATGACAATATCCTGATGTACCACTAAATATAGATGACAATATCCTGATGTACCACCAAATATGGATGACAATATCCTGATGTACCACTAAATATAGATGACAATATCCTGATGTACCACCAAATATGGATGACAATAACCTAATGTACCACTAAATATGGATGACAATATCCTGATGTACCATCAAATATGGATGACAATATCCTGATGTACCACTAAATATAGATGACAATATCCTGATGTACCACCAAACATGGATGACAATATCCTGATGTACCACTAAATATAGATGACAATATCCTGATGTACCATCAAATATGGATGACAATATCCTGATGTACCACTAAATATAGATGACAATATCCTGATGTACCACCAAATATGGATGACAATATCCTGATGCACCATCAAACATGAATGATAACATTCTGATGTACCATTAAATATGGATGACAAAATCATGTTGTACCACCAAATATGGATGATAATTTCCTGATACACCATCAACTATGGATGACAACATCCTGGTGTACCATCAAAATGTGGATGACAATATCCTGATGTACCATCAAATATGGATGACAATATCCTGATGTACCATCAAATATGGATGACAATATCCTGGTGTACCATCAAAATATGGATGACAATATCCTGATGTACCATCTAATATGGATGACAATATCCTGGTGTACCATCAAAATATGGATGACAATATCCTGATGAACCATCAAATATGGATGACAATATCCTGATGTACCATCAAATATGGATGACAATATCCTGGTGTACCATCAAAATATGGATGACAATATCCTGATGTACCATCTAATATGGATGACAATATCCTGGTGTACCATCAAAATATGGATGACAATATCCTGATGTACCATCAAATATGGATGACAATATCCTGGTGTACCATCTAATATGGATGACAAAATCATGTTGTACCATCAAATATGGATGACAATATCCTGATGTACCATCAAATATGGATGACAATATCCTGATGTACCATCAAATATGGATGACAATATCCTGGTGTGCCATCAAAATATGGATGACAATATCCTGGTGTTCCATCTGATATGGATGACAATATCCTGATGTACCATCAAATATGGATAATGACATCTTGAAGAACTATCAAATATGGGAAATTACAAACTGATGTACCATCAAATATCGATGAAGATATCCTGATGTATTGTCAAGTATGATGAAAAATTTGAGAAGTCGTGTAAAATGTTTTACATGTTTTCTGTGGCTGTACTATTATAAACAATATCACATGAATATATTTAGGCCATGATGTTTTCTGTTAACTCTGAATTCTTGTAAGCAGTTTGTGAGACGTCCCTGAAATGTGTTTTTCTACATAGTAACAGACATCGTACTTAATGGTGGAATGGTATCATTTATGCCAAATTTAAAGGCAGTCATGGTCAATTTGGCTGAAAATAGTCTGGTGACTTTAGAGAATATGTTGAAAATGATCAACAAAAAAAAAGAAGAAAAAATCATATGAAGTAAAATGGCAATTTCGAATGCAAAATATTAATAATGAAGGAGCATATTTTCACCTCTCTAGTGGTACCCCGGATAAAGTGAACATGAGGCTGATGAACATTATGTAGTTTGGAACGGTCTTCATCCCATTCGTCCAACGCCAGCCGCATTAGCCTGAAAGAAACCAAACTATTTCACTATGGTCAATAACTGAGTAAAGCGATGAAATATACGCAGATTCTTCCATTCCTAAAAAAGATGGAATACGTGATTGTCTAGTTTTCATTTAGAATAATGTATAACATAAAAATGGGGACTGGCCAATATGTGCTGATTTTTTTATGGGCACGCCTTTGACGTTTGGCTATGGTAAACTATTGGCCTCGAAAGTGTTTTGCCCCACCCACACCCCACATCTATGTGCTAATGATGTCAACATTGATCAGTACAAGATGCGTCTGAGCACTGTCAATTGATCAGCAACTATAGTCTGACTATATTAACCTGTTTGTTTGTACCCCATCCCCACCGATTTCAATAATGGAAAACTTTGATGTGATAAAATGTGCAAGGAACTTATTCAGTTCATCCATTGATTTTTTTTTTCTAGCCGAACACTCCAGTAGCCTAATGGTTAGAGCGTCCGCCTTGGATGTGGGAGGTCGTTGGTTCGATTCCCAGTCGAGTCATACCAAAGACTTACAAAAATTCTACTAACAGCTGCCTCGCTTGGATCTCAGCATTAAGAGGTTAGTGTTAGGACTGGTCGGCATTGTGTCAGGATAATGTGAATGGGTTGTGACATCAGGCTACATGTCTGCACCAGTGATAGACATGTCTATAAACTGCCACTCTGCAGACATCCTAGCGATATGACTGAAAAATTGTCAAAGCTACATTAAAAATCTAAATCACAAATCACATTTTCTAACCTGACTGTGAGCAGAATGGCCCTAATTGTCTGGCATCAGTACACAATTAATAAAATCCGGTTCAGTACCCACGAATGTACTCCCAGTCTATTTTTAGATCACTTTTTCCTGTCTGAGTTTGGTGGTGATACTAGAATTAGAATTTTGGCATTCTAGGTAAGGATTTAAAGGCAATTGTTTATTCCTTAAAATGTGACCTTATGGTGTGGTTGTCTGTGTATATTTCGGCGACAGTGCACATTGAGTAATAAGGTCAAAGTGATGATTCGGAAGTGAAATCTGTGTTCCATTGCCTGGTGTTTTGTTTACAATTCAGCCTCTCAAAAAAATGCAGGTCAACCCTTGACAAGAACTTCACCGTAAAGTCATCTTTGAAGGTATTTTAGATTAACATGTGATTTGTATTGATTGTTACACAGTGGAAAGTTCAGTACTGAGAAACAAATGTAGGGACAATATAGTAAAATTAATTGTGTTCTATGGCCGTTTGCGCGATTCATGCTTAACGGAAGTTTTCAACGAAATAGACGGACAAGCTCGAGATCCATTTCCAGCTCATGGACAAGCCCATTTTCAGCAGAGGGGTGTGTGCACAACTACAAATGAAAATACATACGTTGTCTTCTTCCTATATTTACAATGTCGAATCAAGGAACGGAAGACAATGACAACAAACTTGACTTTCACGTGGATTTAACAAGCGGTTTAATTAATAACGTGTGCAAAGAGATATAGTTCAAAACTCTCAACGTTATGGTAATTTAGGGAATTATCCGGCAGTTACCGAATAGAATTAACTCCATCCTTATGTTGTCTGATGGAAATGAACACCTAGTGTACGTAATATGGCGCTGTGTTAGTATGGAAAGTCCATTAAACATGAAAGGTGCAGGGGGATGCTAGTATTAATGCCATTCTGGTAACAAGTCAGGTTATAAAACAATGATTCATTTGACTTAGTTATGTGCACTTTTTATCACATTAAATATTTTCGTTATTGAAATTGGTACAAACAAACTGGGATGTATAGTCGGATTATAACACAACAAGCGTTCACAAGCTGCCGTGTCAAAATGCTAAACACGACGACGACTGAAAAAAAAAATGCAAAGCACAAAAAAGTTTCAACTGCTAAGTAAACAGCAGCGTAAAGCATTTAAAGTGATCAGACAGCGTATACGAAGAGAATAATAACTGTCAAGCCCAGACGTGGGAAAAACGATGAAACTGGTCAGCGTATGAATACCGTGACTGAATAACGCGTGTAAACATGGTCAAGCTGATTAACTGACGCTCGTGAATACTTTTAAACTGACCAATAACCAAGTAACCAACGCATTTTAAAAGATGATTATCAGCCTACACAATTTAAGAGTAACATAGCTGAGTGAAAATAAAAAAACCAAAAGATTAAAACGATCCATTGCAAAAAGCGTTGAGACTATTGCAATCGGGCATCAAACGTTTAAATTTATCAGCCGACACTTGCAAACAACCTTACAAGTGATCAGATCTGAAAACATAGTTTAGAAATTATGTTTTTTGTCTAAAATGTATAAATCTTGGAGCAAAGTCTCTCCTGAAGCCATGCGTTAGTGCATCAGATAGGTCGAAATCCTTATCAACCATCTACTGCCAGTGACCCGAAGACATGTTTCGACGGTAGATACTGCAACTACAAAGAAATCCTTACAAAGTCTTATTTAAAATCAGCATTTTAATTGGTCCTCAACTTGTTAATCTACTGTACCTAATTGGTAGTTTTAGTTGCAGTTGTTGCTGCTACATGAGAGAGAGAGAGAGAGAGAGAGAGAGAGAGAGAGAGAGAGAGAGAGAGAGAGAGAGAGAGAGAGAGAGAGAGAGCATAGACCGATGTTGATATTACCTCTAGTATTTATCCATGTAAGATACTAGTAAAGTAGCAATAGTATCCATGGTAACAAGAAGCCATCTTTCCTGTCCAAAAAGAATTATAGGAATCAAAGATCTAGGTCATATCCTTTGACCCTAAATCGAATGGATTCCTTCCTGATACCGTCCAGATGTAACCAAATATTAATTTAGGTTTAAAAGTCACTTGCACTTCGAGTTGTCATCTTCATAAGCAATATCCCCAAAACCCAATTTTGGATTAGGCATTGAACAAATGGCCACTAAAGCTAATCATCACAAGCTACGGGTGTTTAAGGCGTTAATAACACGCTCTAAAATATGCATCCTTTGAACATATATCTGCAAACCAAGTACTTTGAGTTAGCATAACCAAAAGCAATTAAAGTCCAAATTCAAAGATAATCTCTAGGACCATGAACCAAAAATCACAAAATGATAGATTTCAAAGTCGACCGAAATCTAGTTTAAATTTAATCATCTAGGTCGACGAGTTTAAAAAAGTACAAGTTTTATAAAATATATATTTAATTGAATGGAAATTATTAATAAATCACCAATATTTTAATATAAAATTACTGACGTCAAACCTCTAATCGATCATAGAACGATGCTAATAATTGATTTATCTATGACGTGACTGACATTCGTATACCATATGTAGGTCAGACTGTCGACTCGAGTAAATGTGACTAACTGGCTATGGTTCGTGACTTTCTAACCACTATATATACCTATTGCAACTCTGCTATTATTTGGAGCTTTAATATTTTTTGAGCTTCTCCGTTCTCCGATTGCTCTTTGAACACTCCCATCACCATGGCAAATATAGTTATGTTGGAATGCCCTCTCTCTCTCTCTCTCTCTCTCTCTCTCTCTCTCTCTCTCTCTCTCTCTCTCTCTCTCTCTCGTCGACCATTTAACGAGGAGCACTGTAAATGAAATATTTTGGACATTTTTGTGCCATAATAGATTTTACCTTCAATTTTATATTTTCATATCATTGAGAAAGCTCAACGAGAGCCAAAGAACATTAGGTACATACAAAATGTATCACTCATAATACAAAAGAAGGAACGACTGAATGAAGAAAAATATAACATTTTTATTTGTGCTGTTAGAATTTCTCGTTTTATAAATGAGCTTACCATATTATTGTATTTATATATATATATATATATATATATATATATATATATATATATATATATATATATATATATATATATATATATATATGCAAATGAGACCTACATGTTTTTCTTTGAAGATCTATTACTGCCATGGATCTACGCTGATAATTACCTTTTGATTAATCACGTGACACAAACGAGTTTATTGCAATTTGAAATGAATTTATTACAGCCATAAGGTCAATAAAAGAAAATACTGTTTGAAATACAAAATTTTTACTTTGCCGATAGCAATACGTTTTCGTTGGTTACTGCGTAGTCGAAACACTCATTATGTGCCGTGACTTTCAAGATTGCCTGTATTTAAAAAAAAGGAATTAATTGCCTACCTTGCGATGAAATTTTCATTCAGGCTTTCAAAAACTTTCACCCTCCAAAGCTTCAGTCTCTCCCATCCTTCGCTAGTTTTGACCCACTGATCACCAGGAGACCTCCAGTCGCGACCTAAAAATGGCATTTTCTTCCCTGAAGCTGTTTAATATCTTCTGCTGTTTCCTGTTCTATTTCTTCTTTGTTTGGGCTTTTGCGCACTGTGTTTACATTTTTATACAAAATGTGCTTGAATGTACGGACTAACTGAAATTCTCGTCTCTGATTGGTAATATTTGAACAGAAGAAAACTTCTGATTAGCTAATGATAATAAGCTGATTAATGCTAAACGTGGTCATGTGGTTTTGTTTACGTGAATCAGCTGATTTCTCGGTCAACACCGCCTTGGGTTGGTAGATAGCCAAAACTCAGTTCTTACTTACTTTAACCGTTGTTTATTTCAAAGTATGATTTCCACAGTTACTATGTGCACCAAGGGAATATGCTACGGTGCACAAACCGATGAAGACTATTTGCGCGCTGCAGTCTACATCTTCAAACTTAATGCATATAAAATGTACTCTGCGTCGTACATGTGTGTAATTCTCATTTGTTACGTTCATATTGGGGGAAGGGGCAACATTGATTGATATTAGTCCAATTTGGAGACGTTGAATTAACGAGAATGACAATGAATATTTACAACACTTTAAACACCCCACCCCCACAAACTTGTTTTATATTCAGTGCTTCTTTAGACCCGGTCCTAAGATTTGGGGCCCAAGCTAGCTAGCGATGAGCGGGGGCCCAAAGTTAAAAAAATATATATGTTGCGGAGAAACGTGGGGCCCAAGGCGGTTGCTTTGTTCGCCTTGCCCTAGAGCCAGGTATGTGCTTCATGAGTGCAAAAAATATCTTTTTTTTTTTTCAGAAACAAAATTAGACCTAAATTCTTTGTAGACAGATTAATATTTTAAATTTATTAGGCAGACAGAGTATCAGTGATCCAGGACATGGCTAGACACACACCATCATACGCATGAGGTAAAATTAGGTCACCGTGAATTGCGCATTCACTCGTTTTTGACGATGATGACGATAGTGGCGATGGTAGGAATGATGATGACAAAATATTAGATTTTTTACCAGTATATATATATATATATATATATATATATATATATATATATATATATATATATATATATATATATATATATATATATATATATATATATATTAAAATTATCCCCATACACCCAGACAACCTTTTATATCAAGATTATATCACATCTCCACCCTCATCACAATTAAAAAACATTCACGAGTCATTGACCTAATTATCAACCACATAAAGAGCTGTATTTTTTGGGTAATTTTGAATTCATAAATTACATGCATGGCATTACAGCAAAATAACATCTTCCAACTAAGAGCAAACACAGAGGCAATATCAATAACAAATATGCTTCTGTTTTCTACTCAGAATGTATTTTTATTCCTAATTTTTAAAAAATGAAATCTGAATATTGGAGTTTGAGTGTATTTAAACAGGATTGCCGAAATTTTGTTACGTGTATTGTCTGCTCTACATAACTATATATCCAGTTCTGAGAATTTACGCAGTATTTTCTTTGAAAGAGATATGTGCGTGCTTGCCGCGACTTATTGATATTCAGAAAACCATTACTTCTGGCAGAAATCCTACAGAAACTGCGTTGTTACACGAGAATGGTAACGTTCGAGCTGCGAGGACGAGCTGTTATTGTTAATAAATATGGTACTTTTTCATTCATTCTCTCTCTCTCTCTCTCTCTCTCTCTCTCTCTCTCTCTCTCTCTCTCTCTCTCTCTCTCTCTCTCTCTCTCTCTCTCTCTCTCTCTCTCTCTCTCTCTCTCTCTCTCTCTCTCTCATTTCTCATTAAATTAATTGCAGGAGTATCTACATAGTCCAGGGATCGGCAACCTAAGGCATGCATACCACAGTGGTACGTCAAAAGTGTAGAGTGGTACAAAAAGGGCAGCCAAAACTATTTTGTTGATGGCATGCGCTCGTTCATTTTGTGATGTGATGTAATTATGATTTTTAAAATAGCTTTAACAATTTTTCAGTTCTATCGCTACGATGTCTGCAGTGTGGGAGCTTTTAAGGATGTCTAGCACTGGGACATCATGCCGCAGACATGTAACCTGATGTCCCACACAGTCACATTATCCTGACACCAGGCCGACCAGTCCTAACACTAACCTCTTAATGCTGGTCGTCAAGCGAGGCAGTAGTTAGTACCATTTTTGTAAGTATTTGGTATGACTCGACCGGGGATCGAACCCACTACTTCCCGCATTCGAGGCGGAAGTTCTAACCACATAAGACCGCCAGAGCAATTCGTTCATTTTGTAATTAATCCGGAAAAAGGTGTCACGCTATGTAAAAAAAATTGCGACCCCTGATATAGTCCATACTGTTCATACCCAACCTCTAAATGTCTGAACAGGACCGGATTGTCCAACCACGTTCGTTTTCTCTCTGTGTGTGTGTGTGTGTACGTAGAGAATAATTTCTTTTGCAATAAATTTATCAGCATGTGTAGATAGGTATTTGATGTCGTTTTAATACTTTCTATATATTTCTTCTTTACCAATTGTAAATTTTTATATTCAGTGTAAGATATAGTTATATTTCGCGCAGTTTTCCAAATGTACACCCCATGCATACATACACATGAATGAAGATGAGAACTGTACAAAGTGTATGTGTGCTCTTGGGTGTCGCCGACTTGGTTGCAGACGCCGACTCGTCGCAAACTTGTCACGGTCTTGGTGGCTGACTTAGTCGCAGTCGCCAACTTGTCGCAGGGTCGCCGACTGGTCGCAGACTCGCCGACCTGTTTTCCTTTGGTCACCGACTGTCACAGTCTAGGTCACAGACTGGGCCTTCTTCTGGTCGCCGATTGGGTCACAGGGTCGCCGACTTCTCTCAAGTTCGCCAATGTAGTCGTAGACTTGTCGCAGTAGCCGACTGTGTCGCAAGGTCACTGACTCGCTGACTGGCTTTCCTCTAGTCACTGACTGTGTCGCTGTCTCTATGGCAGTCACCGACTGGGTCGCAGGGTCTCCGACTTGTCGCAGGGTCGCCGACTGGGTCGCAGACTTGTCTCAGTCTCGGTAACCGATTTGGTCGCAGTCGCCGACTGTCGCAGTCTCGGTCCGACTTGTCGCAGGGTCGCTGACTTGGTCGCAGTCTCCGAATGGCATTCCTGTAGTCGCCGACTGTGTCGCTCTCTCGGTCACATTCGCCGACTTGTAATCCTCTGGTCTCCGACTGTCACAATCTCAGGTGCAGACATTATTTTCTTCTGGTCGCAGAGTCGCGTCGTTATCCGCTTGAGATCGATCGATCGATCGATTGATCAAGAGAGAGAGGGGGGTGACAGTGCGGAATGATGAAAGAAGAGTTACCCTTAGTCAAAACGTGTATTATCACAATCCATCTACGTTCGCTTTTACAAGCCTTGTAGTTCCGGGTTAATAGTCGATGAAAGACCTTGTCCCTATCCTTTTCAGATTCCTGGCGTGGTTCTCTCATACCCAGTAGAATACGACCATGTGTGCTTGCTCTGGCATATTAATTATACTACTTCTCTGCAGGGGATGTCTTCACTCTATACCATTTCCTAACACACCACCATAGAAGCCACAGTTGGCCCGTATATATACTCAGACGGAATCATGTGACCCAAAAGTAAGATGTATAATGGCACTACAAAGCCCGCCAAACATTTCAAAATCACAACATAAACTTTACCGAAACGAAATACTAAATGACGAAACGAAAAACTGAAGTCCACAGGGTTTCCTCGTTACAATATATTAGCATCATCAGTGTACTCATGACAAACATTGTAATGAAATTTTACGTTAGAGCGTTTTGTCATAGCGACAATAATAGTCTTGTAACAACACCTCTAAATGTCCAAAACAAGCAAAACTGTCATGCGTACCAGCTGTATATCTAATCTGTTTCCTTGTGATGTTCTTCATTTCTGATCGGAGAATATAGACAATTAACAATTACCAAGAACATAGGTCATAAACTTAGCCCTAATTGGTAGTATATACGTTCATAAACATGAAATATGTCAAGTAAATCAAAATACAGATAATTGCAACGAGTGAATCTTTGACATATGTTTTGCGGTTCTGGTGTCTTCGGTTTGCAGTAAGATTAATCAGATTCCGCTCCTGGTGGTGTCTGGATAAATAATATATGGTGAAACAGCGAAGTTCCTTTTGTATGGGTAGAACTCTTCAACACCCGAGTCCGGAATGTGGAATAGGACTGTTCCCTTTATTTGAAGCTGTCTAAATCTTACAAGTTCCAAGTATGTAATGTTCTTTTTATAGCGGTATATATAATATTTTTTTTAAAAGATCATAGTTCTGAATGTGAAATGGCACTGATCTGTTTGTGACTATCTGAAACTTACAGGGCTTGAGTTCGAGTAGATTCTTTGTAGCAAGAACGGTCTTTATTCCATGATATTTTCCGACGGAACATACAAGTATTGGAAGTTTCCATGGTATTGAGAAGAATTATTTTGTAAGCTGTCAGGAATCAAACTTGTCTTGAGAATTTTTCTACAACTAATGATTATATATTTCATAATCTGAAGATTAAAAAGTCTGGAAAGAAGAAAAATACCTTCTCCTTTCTTCTTCCAATAGAAGTCTCTATAACACAAAAGAAGTCTGTATAACTCAATCATAGATTCACAGATAACTGATCTTTTAGTTTGAGATTAGCCTTGTACTGTAAATTCAAGGCATTATTTCGAGAATATCATTTTTATATATGTTTTTTTTAACGGTAACAGCATAAGTATAAATGTTTTAATTAACATTGTATCCCCATTATCTGGAATATTCCCTTACAATATTTAACAATTTCTGCAAAACATTTGACGAGAGAGAGAGAGAGAGAGAGAGAGAGAGAGAGAGAGAGAGAGAGAGAGAGAGAGAGAGAGAGAGAGAGAGAGAGAGTAAAATTCGTTCATAGAATCTGAATCCTAGTTTGCCACCATGTAATTTACCGAGGGGCTCACCAATACATACAAGGTTAAAAAACAATAATAAAAAGCAGCTTTTCATTGCCTTACTCCTTGACATAGATAAAATCAGTATGTATTTTGCCATTGATTGTTATGGCACTCTTCATCGGTTTACTCTTTGATATAGATTAAACCAGTATGGCTTTTAGCCATTGATTGTTATTGCACTCTTCATCGTTTTACTCCTTGATATAGATTAAATCAGTATGGCATCTTGCCATTGAATGTTATGACACTCTTCATCGTTTTACTCCTTGATATAAACTAAACTAGAATGGCATTTTGCCATTGATTGTTATGACACTCTTCATCTCTTTACTCCTTGATAGATACTATACCAGTATGTCTTTTTGCCATTGAATGTTATGGCACTCTTCATCGCATTTCTCCTTGTTATAGATTAAATCAGTATGTCTTTTGCCATTGATTGTTATGACACTCTTCATCGCTTTACTCCTTGATAAATATTAAACCAGTAGGTCTTTTTGCCATTGATTGTTATGACACTCTTCATCGCTTTGCACCTTGATATAGATTAAACCAGTATGTCTTTTTGCAATTGATTGTTATAAAACTCTTCATCGCTTTGCTCCTTGATATAGATTAAATCAGTATGACATTTGCCATTGATTGTTATGGCACTCTTCATCGTTTTACTCTTTGATATAGATTAAATCAGTATGTCTTTTTACCATTGATTGTTATGACACTCTTCATCGTTTTACTCCTTCATATAGATTAAACCAGTATGGCTTTTTTCCATTGAATGTTATGGCACTCTTCATCGCTTTACTCCTTTATATAGATTAAATCAGAATGACTTTTTGCCATTGATTGTTATGACACTCTTCATCGTTTTACTCCTTGATAGATATTAAACCAGTATGGTTTTTTACCCGCTTTATCGCTTTACTCCTTGACATAGATTAAACCAGTATGGCTTTTTGCCTTTGAATGTTATGGCACTCTTCATCGTTTTACTCCTTGATATAGATTAAACCAGTATGGCTTTTTGCCATTGATTGTTATGACACACTTCATCGCTGTACTCCATGATATAGATTAAACCAGTATGGCATTTTGCCATTGATTGTTATGACACTCTTCATTGCTTTACTCCTTGATATAGATTAAATCAGTATGTCTTTTGCCATCGATTGTTATGGCCCTCTTCATCGCTCTACTCCTTGATAGATATTAAAACAAGTATGGCATTTTGCCATTGATTGTTATGATACTCTTCATCGTTTTACTCCTTGATATAGATTAAATCAGTATGGCTTTTTGCCATTGATTGTTATGGCACTCTTCATCGCTTTACTCCTTGATATAGATTAAATCAGTATGGCTTTTTGCCATTGAATGTTATGACACTCTTCATCGCTTTGCTCCTTGATATAGATTAAACCAGTATGTTTTTTGCCATTGATTGTTATGACACTCTTCATCGCTTTACTCTTTGATATAAATTAAGTCCGTATGTTTTTTTGCCATTGATTGTTATGACACTCTTCATCGTTTTACTCCTTGATATAGATTAAATCAGTATAGCTTTTTGCCATTAATTTTTATGTCACTCTTCATCGCTTTACTCCTTGATATAGATTAAACCATTATGGCTTTTTGCCATTGATTGTTATGACACTCTTCATCGCTTTACTCTTTGATATATATTAAATCAGTAAGGCTTTTTGCCATTGAATGTTATGGCACTCTTCATCGCTTTACTCCTTGATATAGATTAAATCAGTATGATTTTTTGAAATTGATTGTTATGACACTCTTCATCGTTTTACTCCTTGATATAGATTGAACCAGTATGGCTTTTTGCCATTGATTGTTATGACACTCTTCATCGTTTTACTCCTTGATATAGATTGAACCAGTATGGCTTTTTGCCATTGATTGTTATGACACTCTTCATTCCTTTACTCCTTGATATAGATTAAGTCAGTATGTCTTTTGCCATACATTGTTATGGCCTTCTTCATCGCTTTTCTCCTTGATAGATATTAAAAAAGTATGGCATTTTGCCATTGATTGTTATGATACTCTTCATCGTTATACTCCTTGATATAGATTAAATCAGTATGGCTTTTTGCCATAGATTGTTATGGCACTCTTCATCGTTTTACTCCTTGATAGATATTAAACCAGTATAATTTTTTACCCGCTTTATCGCTTTAGTCCTTGATATAGATTACACCAGTATGGCTTTTTGCCATTGAATGTTATGACTCTCTTCATCGCTTTACTCCTTGATATAGTATGATATTTTGCCATTGATTGTTATGGCACTCTTCATCACTGTACTCCTTGATAGATATTAAACCAGTATGTCTTTTTGCCATTCATTGTTATGACACTCTTCATCGCTTTGCTCCTTGATATAGATTAAACCAGTATGTCTTTTGCCATTGATTGTTATGGCACTCTTCATCGTTTTACACTTGATAAAACTGAAATCAGTATGGCATTTTGCCATTGATTGTTTTGACACTTTATCGCTTTACTCCTTGATAGATATTAAACCAGTATGTCTTGTTGCCATTGAATGTTATGGCACGCTTCATCGTTTTACTCATTGATAGATATTAAACCAGTATGGTTTTTTACCCGCTTTATCGCTTTACTCCTTGATATAGATTAAACCAGTATGACTTTTTGCCTTTGAATGTTATGGAACTCTTCATCGTTTTACTCCGTGATATAGATTAAACCAGTATGGCTTTTTGCCATTGATTGTTATGACACTCTTCATCGCTGTACTCCATGATATAGATTAAACCAGTATGGCTTTTTGCCATTGATTGTTATGACACTCTTCATTGCTTTACTCCTTGATATAGATTAAATCAGTATGTCTTTTGCCATTGATTGTTATGGCACTCTTCATCGCATTACTCTTTGATATAAATTAAGTCCGTATGTTTTTATTGCCATTGATTGTTATGACACTCTTCATCGTTTTACTCCTTGATATAGATTAAATCAGTATAGCTTTTTGCCATTAATTGTTATGTCACTCTTCATCGCTTTACTCTTTGATATAGATTAAACCAGTATGGCTCTTTGCCATTGGTTGTTATGACATTCATCATCGTTTTACTCCTTGATATAGATTAAACCGGTATGTTTTTTTGCCATTGAGTGTTATGACACTCTTCATCGCTTTACTCTTTGATATAAATTAAACCAGTATGGATTTATGCCATTGATTGTGATGACACTCTTCATCGCTATACTCTTTTATATAGATTAAACCAGTATGGCTCTATGCCATTGAATGGTATGGCACTCTTCAACGCTTTACTCCTTGATATAGATTAAACCATTATGGCTTTTTGCCATTGATTGTTATGACACTCTTCATCGCTTTACTCTTTGATATATATTAACAAAATGTCTTTTTGCCATTGATCTTATGGCACTTTTCATCGCTTTACTCCTTCATAGATATTAAGCCGTATGCCATTTTGCCATTGATTGTTATGACACTCTTCATCGCTTTGCCTGATATAGAATTAAATCTGAATGTCTTTTGCATTGAATGTTATGGCATTTTCCATCGTTTTCCTCCTTGATATAAGATTAAATCAGTATGGCATTTGCTATGATTGTTATGGCCTTCTTCATCGCTTTACTCCTTGATAGATATTAAACCAGTATGTCTTGTTGCCATTGAATGTTATGGCACGCTTCATCGCTTTACACCTTGATAGATATTAATCCAGTATGTCTTTTTGCCATTCCTTGTTATGACACTCTTCATCACTTTGCCCCTTGATATAGATTAAATCAGTATGTCTTTTGCCATTGATTGTTATGGCACACTTCATCGCTCTACTCCTTATTATAGAATAAATCAGTATGTCTTTTGCCATTGATTGTTATGACACTCTTCATCGCTTTACTCCTTGTCATAGATTAAATCAGTATGTCTTTTGCCATTGATTGTTATGACACACTTCATCGCTCTACTCCTTATTATAGAATAAATCAGTATGTCTTTTGCCATTGATTGTTATGACACTCTTCATCGCTTTACTCCTTGATAGATATTAAACCAGTATGGTTTTTTTACCCGCTTTATCGCTTTACTCCTTGATATAGATTACTGCATTATGGCTTTTTGCCATTGAATGTTATGACACTTTTCATCGCTTTACTCCTTGATATATTAGGACATTTTGCCATTGATTGTTATGGCACTATTCATGGCTTTACTCCCTGATGGATCTTAAACCAATATGGCTTTTTGCCATTGATTGTTATGACACTCTTCATCGTTTTACTCCTTGATACAGATTAAATCCGCATGATTTTTGGGGTTGATTGTTATGACACACTTCATCGCTCTACTCCTTATTATAGAATAAATCAGTATGTCTTTTGCCATTGATTGTTATGGCACTCTTCATCGCTTTACTCCTTGATAGATATTAAACCAGTATGGTTTTTTTACCCGCTTTATCGCTTTACTCCTTGATATAGATTACTGCATTATGGCTTTTTGCCATTGAATGTTATGACACTTTTCATCGCTTTACTCCTTGATATATTAGGACATTTTGCCATTGATTGTTATGGCACTATTCATGGCTTTACTCCTTGATGGATTTTAAACCAATATGGCTTTTTGCCATTGATTGTTATGACACTCTTCATCGTTTTACTCCTTGATACAGATTAAATCCGCATGATTTTTGTTTTTTTTTTGCCATTGATTGTTATCACACTCTTCATCGTTTTACTCTTTGATATAGATTAAATCAGTATGTCTTTTGCCATTGTTTGTTATGGCACTCTTCATCGCTTTACTCCTTGATATATTAGGACATTTTGCCATTGATTGTTATGGCACTATTCATGTCTTTACTCCTTGATGGATTTTAAACCAATATGGCTTTTTGCCAGTGATTGTTATGACACTCTTCATCGTTTTACTCCTTGATACAGATTAAATCCGCATGATTTTTGGGGTTTTTTGCCATTGATTGTTATGACACGCTTCATCGCTGTACTCCTTGATAGACCAGTATTGCTTTTTGCCGTTGGTGGTTATGACACTTTTCATTGTTTTACTCCTTGATATAGATCAAATCAGTATTGCTTTTTGCCACTGAGTGTTATGACACTCTTCATCGCTGTACTCCTTGATATAGTATGACATTTTGCCATTGATTGTTATGGCACTCTTCATCGCTTTACTCCCTGATATAGTATGACATTTTGCCATTGATTGTTATGGCACTCTTCATCGCTTTACTCCTTGATAGATATTAAACCAGTATGGCTTTTTGCCATTGATTGTTATGACACTCATCATCGCTTTACTCATTGTTATGGATTAAATCAGTATTTCTTTTGCCATTGATTGTTATGACACTCTTCATCGCTTTACTCCTTGTTATAGATTAAATCAGTATGTCTTTTGCTATTGATTGTTATGACACTCTTCATCGCTTTACACTTTGATATTGATTAAATCAGTACGGCTTTTTGCCATTGAATGTTATGGCACTCTTCATCGCTTTACTCCTTTATATAGATTAAATCAGTATGGCTTTTTGCCATTGATTGTTATGACACTCATTATCGCTTTACTCCTTGATAGATATTAAACCAGTATGGTTTTTTTTACCCGCTTTATCCCTTTACTCCTTGATATAGATTACTCCATTGTGGCTTTTTGCCATTGAATGTTATGACACTCTTCATCGCTTTACTCCTTGATATAGATTAAATCCGCATGATTTTTGGGGTTTTTTTGCCATTGATTGTTATCACACTCTTCATTTTTTTACTCTTTGATATAGATTAAACCAGTATGGCTTTTTGCCATTGATTTTTATGACACTCTTCATCGCTGTACTCTTGATATAGAATAAATCATTACGGCCTTTTGCCATTGATTGTTATCACACTCTTCATCGCTTTACTCTTTGATATAGATTAAATCAGTATGGCTTTTTGCCATTGATTGTTATGACACTCTTCATCGCTTTACTCTTGATATAGAATAAATCAGTATGTCTTTTGCCATTGTTTGTTATGGCACTCTTCATCATTTTACTCCTTGATAGATATTAAAAAAGTATGGCATTTTGCCATTGATTGTTAGGACACTCTTCATCGTTTTACTCCTTGATATAGTTTAATCCAGTATGGCTTTTAGCCATTGATTTTTATGACACTCTTCATCGTTTTACTCCTTGATATAGATTAAACCAGTATGGCTTTTTGCCATTGATTGTTATGACACTCTTCATCGCTTCACACTTTGATATAGTTTAAATCAGTATGGCTTTTTGCGATTGAATGTTATGGCACTCTTCATCGCTTTACTCCTTGATAGATATTAAACCAGTATGTCTTTTTGCCATTGATTGTTATGACACTCTTCATCCCTTTGTTCCTTGATATAGATTTAACCAGTATGTCTTTTTGCCATTGATTGTTATGACTTTCTTCATCGCTTTACTCCTTGTCATAGATTAAATCAGTATGTCTTTTGCCATTGAATGTTATGGCACAGTTCATCGCTTTACTCCTTGATAGATATTAAACCAGTATGTCTTTTTGCCATTGATTGTTATGACACTCTTCATCGCTTTGATCCTTGATAGATATTAAACCAGTATGTCTTTTTGCCATTGAATGTTATAGCACTCTTCATCGCTTTACTCCTTCATAGATATTAAACCAGTATGTCTTTTTGCCATTGATTGTTATGACACTCTTCATAGCTTTACTCCTTGTTATATAGATTAAATCAGTATGGCTTTTTGCCATTGAATGTTATGGCACTCTTCATCGCTTTAATCCTTTATATAGATTAAATCAGTATGGCTTTTTGCCATTGATTGTTATGACACTCATTATCGTTTTACTCCTTGATTGATATTAAACCAGCATGGCTTTTTACCAACTTTATCTCTTTACTCTTTGATATAGATTAAATCAGTATGGCTTTTTGCCATTGAATGATATGGCACATTTCATCGTTATACTCCTTGATATAGATTAAATCAGTATGGCTTTTTGCCATAGATTGTTATGGCACTCTTCATCGTTTTACTCCTTGATATAGATTAAATCAGTATGGCTTTTGGCCATCGATTGTTATGGCACTCTTCATCGTTTTACTCCTTGATATATATTAAACCAGTATGGCATCTTGCCATTGATTATTATGACACTCTACATCGTTTTACTACTTGATATAAATGAAATCCGTATGGCTTTTGCCATTGATTGTTATGACACTTCATCGCTTTACTCCTTGATAGATATTAAACCAGTATGGTTTTTTACCCGCTTTATCGCTTTAGTCCTTGATATAGATTACACCAGTATGGCTTTTTGCCATTGAATGTTATGACTCTCTTCATCGCTGTACTCTTTGATATAGATTAAATCAGTATGGCTTTTTGCCATTGAATGTTATGACTCTCTTCATCGCTTTACTCCTTGATATAGTATGATATTTTGCCATTGATTGTTATGGCACTCTTTATGGCTTTACTCCTTGATAGATATTAAACCAGTATGGCTTTTTGCCATTTATTGTAATGACACTCTTCATCGCTTTACTCCTTGATATAGATTAAATCCGCATGATTTTTTTTTTTGCCATTGATTGTTATCACACTCTTCATAGTTTTACTCTTTGATATAGATTAAATCAGTATGGCTTTTATGCCATTGATTGTTATGGCACTCTTCATCCCTTTATTCCTTGATATAGATTAAATCAGTATGGCTTTTTGCCATTGATTGTTATGACACTCTTCATCGCTGTACTCCTTGATATAGATTAAATCAGTATGTCTTTTGCCATTGTTTGTTATGGTAGTCTTCATCGTTTTACTCCTTGATAGATATTAAAGAAGTATGGCATTTTGCCATTGATTGTTATGACACACCTCATCGTTTTACTCCTTGATATAGATTAAACCTGTAATGCTTTTTGCCATTGATTGTTATGACACTGTTCATCGTTTTACTCCTTGATATAAATTAAATCAGTATGGCATCTTGCCATTGATTGTTATGACACTCTTCATCGTTTTACCCCTTGATAGATATTAAACCATTATGGTTTTTTTACCCGCTTTATCGCTTTACTCATTGATATAGATTACACAAGTATGGCTTTTTGCCATTGAGTGTTATGACACTCTTCATCGCTGTACTCCTTGATATAGATTACATCAGCATGGCTTTTTGCCATTGAATGTTATGACACTCTTCATCGCTTTACTCCTTGATAAAGTATGACATTTTGCCACTGATTTTTATGGCACTCTTCATCGCTTTACTCCTTGATAGATATTAAACCAGTATGGCTTTTTGCCATTGATTGTTATGACACTCTTCATCCCTTTACGCCTTGATATAGATTAAATCCGCATGATTTTTGGGGTTTTTTTGCCATTGATTGTTATCACACTCTTCATTTTTTTACTCTTTGATATAGATTAAACCAGTATGGCTTTTGCCATTGATTTTTATGACACTCTTCATCGTTTTACTCCTTGATATAGATTAAACCAGTATGTCTTTTTGCCATTGATTGTTATGACACTCTTCATCGCTTTACTCCTTGTCATAGATTAAACCAGTATATCTTTTTGCCATTGAATGTTATGTCACTCTTCATCGCTTTACTCCTTGATGGATATTAAACCAGTATGTCTTTTTGCCATTGAATGTTATGGCACTCTTCATCGCTTTACTCCTTGATAGATATTAAACCATATAGATTAAATCAGTATCGCTTTTTGCCTTTGAATGTTATGGCACTCTTCATCGCTTTAATCCTTTATATACATTAAATCAGTATGGCTTTTTGCCATTGATTGTTATGACACTCATTATCGTTTTACTCCTTGATAGATATTAAACCACTATGTTTTTTTACCCGCTTTATCCCTTTACTCCTTGATATAGATCAAATCAGTATGGCTTTTTGCCATTGATTGTTATGACACTCTTCATCGTTGTTCTCCTTGATAGATATTAAACCAGTATGGTTTTTTACCCGTTTTATCGCTTTACTCCTTGATATAGATTACACCAGTGTGGCTTTTTGCCATTGAATGTTATGACACTCTTCATCGCTTTACTCCTTGATATAGATTAAATCCGCATGATATTTGTTTTTTTTTGCCATTGATTTTTGCCACACTCTTCATCGTTTTACTCTTTGATATAGATTAAATTAGTATGGCCTTTTGCCATTGATTGTTATGACACTCTTCATAGCTTTACTGTTTGATATAGATTAAACCAGTATGGCTTTTTGCCATTGATTTTTATGACACTCTTCATCGTTTTACTCCTTGATATAGATTAAACCAGTATGGCTTTTTGCCATTGATTGTTATCACACTCTTCATCGCTTTACACTTTGATATAGATTAAATCAGTATGCTTTTTGCCGTTGAATGTTATTGCACTCTTCATCGCTCTACTCCTTGGTAGATATTAAACCAGTATGTCTTTTTGCCATTGAATGTTATGGCACTCTTCATCGCTTTTCTCCTTGATAGATATTAATCCAGTATGTCTTTTTGCCATTGATTGTTATGACACTCTTCATAGCTTTACTCCTTGTTATATAGAATAAATCAGTATGTGTTTTGCCATTGTTTGTTATGGCACTCTTCATTGTTTTACTCCTTGATAGATATTAAACAAGTATGGCATTTTGCCTTTGATTGTTATGACAATCTTCATCGTTTTACTCCTTGATATAGATTAAACCAGTATGGCTTTTTGCCATTGATTTTTATGACACTCTTCATCGCTTTACACTTTGATATAGATTAAATCAGTACGGCTTTTTGCCATTGAATGTTATGGCACTCTTCATCGCTCTACTCCTTGATAGATTTTAAACCAGTATGGCTTTTTGCCATTGAATGTTATGGCACTCTTCATCGCTTTACTCCTTGATGGATATTAAACCAGTATGTCTTTTTGCCATTGAATGTTATGGCACTCTTCATCGCTTTACTCCATGATAGATATTAAACCATATAGATTAAATCAGTATGGCTTTTTGCCATTGAATGGTATGGCACTCTTCATTGCTTTAATCCTTTATATATATTAAATCAGTATGGCTTTTTGCCATTGATTGTTATGACACTCATTATCGTTTTACTCCTTGACAGATATTAAACCAGTATGGTTTTTTTACCCGCTTTATCGCTTTACTCCTTGATATAGATTACTCCAGTGTGGCTTTTTGCCATTGAATGTTATGACACTCTTCATCGCTTTACTCCTTGATATAGATTAAATCCGCATGATTTTTATTTTTTTGCCATTGATTGTTATCACACTCTTCATCGTTTTACTCTGATATAGATTAAATCAGTGTGGCTTTTTGCCATTGATTGTTATGACACTCATTATCGTTTTACTCCTTGATAGATATTAAACCACTATGTTTTTTTACCCGCTTTATCCCTTTACTCCCTCATATAGATCAAATCAGTATGGCTTTTTGCCATTGATTGTTATGACACTCTTCATCGTTGTTCTCCTTGATAGATATTAAACCAGTATGGTTTTTTACCCGTTTTATCGCTTTACTCCTTGATATAGATTACACCAGTATGGCTTTTTGCCATTGAATGTTATGACACTCTTCATCGATGTACTCCTTGATAGACCAGTATGGCTTTTTGCCGTTGTTGGTTATGACACTTTTCATTGTTTTACTCCTTGATATAGATTAAACCAGTATGTCTTTTTCCCATTGATTGTTATGACACTCTTCATCGTTTTACTCCTTAATACATATTAGACCAGCATGGCTTTTTATCCGCTTTATTTCTTTACTCCTTGATATAGATTAAATCAGTATGGCTTTTTGCCATTGAATGATATGGCACATTTCATCGTTTTACTCCTTGATAGATATTAAACCAAAATGTCTTTTTGCCATTGAATCTTATGGCACTTTTCATCGCTTTACTCCTTCATAGATATTAAGCCAGTATGCCATTTTGCCATTGATTGTTATGACACTCTTCATCGCTTTGCTCCTTGATATAGATTAAATCAGCATGTCTTTTGCCATTGATTGTTATGGCACTTTTCATCGTTTTCCTCCTTGATATAGATTAAATCAGTATGGCATCTTGCTATTGATTGTTATGACACTCTTCATCGTTTTACTCCTTGATATAAATTAAATCAGTATGGCATCTTGCCATTGATTGTTATGACACTCTTCATCGTTTTACCCCTTGATAGATATTAAACCATTATGGTTTTTTTACCCGCTTTATCGCTTTACTCATTGATATAGATTACACAAGTATGGCTTTTTGCCATTGAGTGTTATGACACTCTTCATCGCTGTACTCCTTGACATAGATTAAATCAGTATGGCTTTTTGCCATTGAATGTTATGACACTCTTCATCGCTTTACTCCTTGATATAGTATGACATTTTGCCATTGATTGTTATGGCACTCTTCATCGCTTTACTCCTTGATAGATATTAAACCAGTATGGCTTTTTGCCATTGATTGTTATGACACTCTTCATCCCTTTACGCCTTGATATAGATTAAATCCGCATGATTTTTTTTTCCCATTGATTGTTATCACACCCTTCATCGCTTTACTCTTTGGTATAGATTAAATCAGTATGGCTTTTTTGCCATTGATTGTTATGGCACTCTTCATCGCTTTACTCTTTGATATAGATTAAACCAATATGGCTTTTTGCCATTGATTGTTATGACACTCTTCATCGCTTTACTCCTTGATAGATATTAAACCAGTATGTCTTTTTGATATTGAATGTTATGGCACTCTTCATCGCTTTACTCCTTGATAGATATTAAACCAGTATGTCTTTTTGCCATTGATTGTTATGACACTCTTCATAGCTTTACTCCTTGTTATATAGATTAAATCAGTATGGCTTTTTGCCATTGAATGTTATGGCACTCTTCATCGCTTTAATCCTTTATATAGATTAAATCAGTATGGCTTTTTGCCATTGATTGTTATGACACTCATTATCGTTTTACTCCTTGATTGATATTAAACCAGCATGGCTTTTTACCCGCTTTATCTCTTTACTCTTTGATATAGATTAAATCAGTATGGCTTTTTGCCATTGAATGATATGGCACATTTCATCGTTTTACTCCTTGATATAGATTATACCAGTATGTCTTTTTGCCATTGATTGTTATGACACTCTTCATCGCTTTGCTCCTTGATATAGATTAAATCAGTATGTGTTTTGCCATTGATTGTTATGGCACTCTTCCTCGTTTTACTCCTTGATATAGATTAAATCAGTATGGCATCTTACCATTGATTGTTATGACACTCTACATCGTTTTACTCCTTGATATAAATTAAATCAGTATGGCATCTTGCCATTGATTGTTATGACACTTTTCATCGTTTTACTCCTTGATAGATATTAAACCATTATGGTTTTTTTACCCGCTTTATCGCTTTACTCTTTGATATAGATTACACCAGTATTGCTTTTTGCCATTGAATGTTATGACACTCTTCATCGCTGTACTCCTTGATATAGATTAAATCAGCATGGCTTTTTGCCATTGAATTTTATGACACTCTTCATCGCTTTACTCCTTGATATAATATGACATTTTGCCATTGATTGTTATGGCACTCTTTATGGCTTTACTCCTTGATAGATATTAAACCAGTATGGCTTTTTGCCATTTATTGTTATGACACTCTTCATCGCTTTACTCCTTGATATAGATTAAATCCGCATGATTTTTTTTTGCCATTGATTGTTATCACACTCTTCATAGTTTTACTCTTTGATATAGATTAAATCAGTATGGCTTTTTTGCCATTGATTGTTATGGCACTCTTCATCCCTTTATTCCTTGATATAGATTAAATCAGTATGGCTTTTTGCCATTGATTGTTATGACACTCTTCATCGCTGTACTCCTTGATATAGATTAAATCAGTATGTCTTTTGCCATTGTTTGTTATGGCACTCTTCATCGTTTTACTCCTTGATAGATATTAAAGAAGTATGGCATTTTCCCATTGATTGTTATGACACACTTCATCGTTTTACTCCTTGATATAGATTAAACCTGTATTGCTTTTTGCCATTGATTGTTATGACACTGTTCATCGTTTTACTCCTTGATATAAATTAAATCAGTATGGCATCTTGCCATTGATTGTTATGACACTCTTCATCGTTTTACCCCTTGATAGATATTAAACCATTATGGTTTTTTTACCCGCTTTATCGCTTTACTCATTGATATAGATTACACAAGTATGGCTTTTTGCCATTGAGTGTTATGACACTCTTCATCGCTGTACTCCTTGATATAGATTACATCAGCATGGCTTTTTGCCATTGAATGTTATGACACTCTTCATCGCTTTACACCTTGATAAAGTATGACATTTTGCCACTGATTGTTATGGCACTCTTCATCGCTTTACTCCTTGATAGATATTAAACCAGTATGGCTTTTTGCCATTGATTGTTATGACACTCTTCATCCCTTTACGCCTTGATATAGATTAAATCCGCATGATTTTTTTAGCCATTGATTGTTATCACACCCTTCATCGCTTTACTCTTTGGTATAGATTAAATCAGTATGGCTTTTTTGCCATTGATTGTTATGGCACTCTTCATCGCTTTACTCTTTGATATAGATTAAACCAATATGGCTTTTTGCCATTGAATGTTATGGCACTCTTCATCGCTTTACTCCTTGATAGATATTAAACCAGTATGTCTTTTTGCTATTGAATGTTATGGCACTCTTCATCGCTTTACTCCTTGATAGATATTAAACCAGTATGTCTTTTTGCCATTGAATGTTATGGCACTCTTCATCGCTTTACTCCTTGATAGATATTAAACCATATAGATTAAATCAGTATGGCTTTTTGCCATTGAATGTTATGGCACTCTTCATCGCTTTACTCCTTGATAGATATTAAACCATATAGATTAAATCAGTATGGCTTTTTGCCATTGAATGTTATGGCACTCTTCATCGCTTTAATCCTTTATATAGATTAAATCAGTATGGCTTTTTGCCATTGATTGTTATGACACTCATTATCGTTTTACTCCTTGATAGATATTAAACCACTATGTTTTTTTACCCGCTTTATCCCTTTACTCCTTGATATAGATCAAATCAGTATGGCTTTTTGCCATTGATTGTTATGACACTCTTCATCGTTGTTCTCCTTGATAGATATTAAACCAGTATGGTTTTTTACCCGTTTTATCGCTTTACTCCTTGATATAGATTACACCAGTATGGCTTTTTGCCATTGAATGTTATGACACTCTTCATCGCTGTACTCCTTGGTAGACCAGTATGGCTTTTTGCCGTTGATGGTTATGAAACTTTTCATTGTTTTACTCCTTGATATAGATTAAACCAGTATGTCTTTTCCCCATTGATTGTTATGACACTCTTCATCGTTTTACTCCTTGATATAGATTAAACCAGTATGTCTTTTTGCCATTGATTGTTATGACACTCTTCATAGCTTTACTCCTTGTTATATAGATTAAATCAGTATGTCTTTTGCCATTGATTGTTATGACACTCTTTATCGTTTTACTCTTTGATATAGATTAAATTAGTATGTCTTTTTGCCATTCATCGTTATGACACTCTTCATCGTTTTACTCCTTCATATAGATTAAATCAGTATGGCTTTTTGCCATTGAATGTTATGGCACTCTTCATCGTTTTACTCCTTGATATAGATTAAATCAGTATGGCTTTTTGCCATTGATTGTTATGACACTCATTATCGTTTTACTCTTTGATATAGATTAAATTAGTATTGCTTTTTGCCATTGATTGTTATGACACTCTTCATCGCTTTACACTTTGATATTGATTAAATCAGTACGGCTTTTTGCCATTGAATGTTATGGCACTCTTCATCGCTTTACTCCTTTATATAGATTAAATCAGTATGGCTTTTTGCCATTGATTGTTATGACACTCATTATCGTTTTACTCCTTGAAAGATATTAAACCAGTATGGTTTTTTTTACCCGCTTTATCGCTTTACTCCTTGATATAGATTATTCCAGTGTGGTTTTTTGCCATTGAATGTTATGACACACTTCATCGCTTTACTCCTTGATATAGATTAAATCCGCATGATTTTTGTTTTTTTTTTGCCATTGATTGTTATCACACTCTTCATCGTTTTACTCTGATATAGATTAAATCAGTGTGGCCTTTTGCCATTGATTGTTATGACACTCTTCATCGCTTTACTCCTTGATATAGATTAAACCAGTATGGCTTTTTGCCATTGATTGTTATGACACTCTTCATCGCTTTACACTTTGATATAGATTAAATCAGTATGCTTTTTGCCGTTGAATGTTATGGCACTCTTCATCGCTCTACTCCTTGATAGATATTAAACCAGTATGTCTTTTTGCCATTGAATGTTATGGCACTCTTCATCGCTTTTCTCCTTGATAGATATTAAACCAGTATGTCTTTTTGCCATTGAATGTTATGGCACTCTTCATCGCTTTACTCCTTGATAGATATTAAACCATATAGATTAAATCAGTATGGCTTTTTGCCATTGAATGTTATGGCACTCTTCATCGCTTTAATCCTTTATATAGATTAAATCAGTATGGCTTTTTGCCATTGATTGTTATGACACTCATTATCGTTTTACTACTTGATAGATATTAAACCACTATGTTTTTTACCCGTTTTATCCCTTTACTCCTTTATATAGATCAAATCAGTATGGCTTTTTGCCATTGATTGTTATGACACTCTTCATCGTTGTTCTCCTTGATAGATATTAAACCAGTATGGTTTTTTACCCGTTTTATCGCTTTACTCCTTGATATAGATTACACCAGTATGGCTTTTTGCCATTGAATGTTATGACACTCTTCATCGCTGTACTCCTTGATAGACCAGTATGGCTTTTTACCGTTGTTGGTTATGACACTTTTCACTTTTACTCCTTGATATAGAATAAACCAGTATGTTTTTTTCCCATTGATTGTTATGACACTCTTGATCGTTTTACTCCTTGATACATATTAAACCAGCATGGCTTTTTACCCGCTTTATCTCTTTACTCCTTGATATAGATTAAATCACTTTTTGCCATTGAATGATATGGCACATTTCATTGTTTTACTCCTTGATACATATTAAACCAGTATGTCTTTTTGCCATTGAATCTTATGGCACTTTTCATCGCTTTACTCCTTCATAGATATTAGACCAGTATGTCTTTTTGCCATTGATTGTTATGACACTCTTCATCGCTTTGCTCCTTGATATAGATAAAATCAGCATGTCTTTTGCCATTGATTGTTATGGCACTCTTCATCGTTTTCCTCCTTGATATAGATTTAATCAGTATGGCATCTTGCTATTGATTGTTATGACACTCTTCATCGTTTTACTCCTTGATATAAATTAAATCAGTATGGCATCTTGCCGTTGATTGTTATGACACTCTTCATCGTTTTACTCCTTGATATATACTAAACCATTATGGTTTTTTTTTACCCGCTTTATCGCTTTACTCCTTGATATAGATTACACCAGTATGGCTTTTTGCCATTGAGTGTTATGACACTCTTCATCGCTGTACTCCTTGATATAGATTAAATCAGTATGGCTTTTTGCCATTGAATGTTATGACACTCTTCATCGCTTTACTCCTTGATATAGTATGACATTTTGCCATTGATTGTTATGGCACTCTTCATCGCTTTACTCCTTGATAGATATTAAACCAGTATGGCTTTTTGCCATTGATTGTTATGACACTCTTCATCCCTTTGCGCCTTGATATAGATTAAATCCGCATGATTTTTTTGCCATTGATTGTTATCACACTCTTCATCGTTTTACTCTTTGATATAGATTAAATCAGTATGGCTTTTTTGCCATTGATTGTTATGGCACTCTTCATCGCTTTACTCTTTGATATAGATTAAACCAATATGGCTTTTTGCCATTGATTGTTATGACACTCTTCATCGCTTTACTCCTTGATAGATATTAAACCAGTATGTCTTTTTGCTATTGAATGTTATGGCACTCTTCATCGCTTTACTCCTTGATAGATATTAAACCAGTATGTCTTTTTGCCATTGATTGTTATGACACTCTTCATAGCTTTACTCCTTGTTATATAGATTAAATCAGTATGGCTTTTTGCCATTGAATGTTATGGCACTCTTCATCGCTTTAATCCTTTATATAGATTAAATCAGTATGGCTTTTTGCCATTGATTGTTATGACACTCATTATCGTTTTACTCCTTGATTGATATTAAACCAGCATTGCTTTTTACCCGCTTTATCTCTTTACTCTTTGATATAGATTAAATCAGTATGGCTTTTTGCCATTGAATGATATGGCACATTTAATCGTTTTACTCCTTGATATAGATTATACCAGTATGTCTTTTTGCCATTGATTGTTATGACACTCTTCATCGCTTTGCTCCTTGATATAGATTAAATCAGTATGTGTTTTGCTATTGATTGTTATGACACTCATTATCGTTTTACTCCTTGATTGATATTAAACCAGCATTGCTTTTTACCCGCTTTATCTCTTTACTCTTTGATATAGATTAAATCAGTATGGCTTTTTGCCATTGAATGATATGGCACATTTCATCGTTTTACTCCTTGATATAGATTATACCAGTATGTCTTTTTGCCATTGATTGTTATGACACTCTTCATCGCTTTGCTCCTTGATATAAATTAAATCAGTATGTCTTTTGCCATTGATTGTTATGGCACTCTTCCTCGTTTTACTCCTTGATATAGATTTAATCAGTATGGCATCTTGCCATTGATTGTTATGACACTCTACATCGTTTTACTGCTTGATAGATATTAAACCATTATGGTTTTTTTTACCCGCTTTATCGCTTTACTCTTTGATATAGATTAAATCAGTATGGCTTTTTGCCGTTGAATGTTATGACACTCTTCATCGCTTTACTCCTTGATATAGTATGACATTTTGCCATTGATTGTTATGACACTCTTCATCGCTTTACTCTTTGATATAGATTACACCAGTATTGATTTTTGCCATTGAATGTTATGACACTCTTCATCGCTGTACTCCTTGATATAGATTACACCAATTTTGCTTTTTGCCATTGAATTTTATGACATTCTTCATCGCTTTACTCCTTGATATAGTATGACATTTTGCCATTGATTGTTATGGCACTCTTTATGGCTTTACTCCTTGATAGATATTAAACCAGTATGGCTTTTTGCCATTTATTGTTATGACACTCTTCATCGCTTTACTCCTTGATATAGATTAAATCCGCATGATTTTTTTGCCTTTGATTGTTATCACACTCTTCATCGTTTTACTCTTTGATATAGATTAAATCAGTATGGCTTTTTGCCATTGATTGTTATGGCACTCTTCATCGCTTAACTCTTTGATATAGATTAAACCAATATGGCTTTTTGCCATTGATTGTTATGACACTCTTCATCGCTGTACTCGTTGATATAGATTAAATCAGTATGTCTTTTGCCATTGTTTGTTATGGCACTCTTCGTCGTTTTACTCTTTGATAGATATTAAACAAGTATGGCATTTTGCCATTGATTGTTATGACACCCTTCATCGTTTTACTCCTTGATATAGATTAAACCAGTATGGCTTTTTGCCATTGATTGTTATGACACTTTTCATTGTTTTACTCCTTGATATAGATTAAACCAGTATGGCTTTTTGCCATTGATTGTTATGGCATCTTATTTGATGCATATGCATGGCAGATTATGTGCCAAGATTTGCCTGATAACCCCAAATCAACTATCTCGTCGTACATATTTTCACATCATACACGGTCAATTGCTTCGCTTGGGTCTCAAAATGCTGGAAAGGTATTGTCGAGAAAGATGCCTGTTCTAGGCAGATTAAGGTGGCATGAAGCCATGGAGCAACTTAGAAAGCGCGTTTCCCTTCCCAAATGTCACAGTGTTGAAGCTTCCCCCCCCCTCAGCCACGCTGTGATGGCCGTTGGCCCTGAATCAAGTAACTGTTGCATGGGGTCCGCTTTCAATCAGGGCTTGGATCTTGATAGTACAACTCTTTCATGTAGTTTGTACAAAACTGGAAGCAGTGTAACCGGACGGTAGCTTTCAGGGTCCATTTTTTTACGACCTTTGTACAGTGTAATTATGGTTCCTTTTTGCCTGTCTGCTATAAAATATTCAATGAATAGAACGAAATTAAACAAATTTTGTCACAGCTCGCAAAATAATATCCCATTATAGATAATATATTCATTCCGCGTCATATCGCATCTGGCTTTTTTTTGGTTTGTTTCATAGTTCTTACAGGAGATTTAAGTTTTCTCGAACTAATTTCTTGCTCAATCAGAAGGTTATTACATTGGCAAGATGTGCTTTTTATTTGTTCGTGTTCCTCAATTTGGACACGAAACGATTCTTCATAAATTTTATTTTGGTTTATGGTACCCATAAACCAAAATAAAATCTATGGTACCCATAAACCAAAATAAAATCTATGGTACCCAATGTTTTTAAAGTAATCCGCTAATGCGTTTGAAAGAGATTGTGGGTCAATGTGCATAGCACTATTACGCTCTAGTGTGAAACTAAATTTTGAAGCCTTTGGGTTGCGGTGTTAAACTAATATTTTCAAGAATCTAATGTCACATTCTGCTGGTTCTTCCCGATTGTGAACATTTGTAAATTAATTCTTCTTTGGCTTAAAATTAAACATTATGAAAGTTTGTTTACATCACCCGTACTGAAAAAAAATACTTTGTGTTGTATTTTCATCATTGTGTATCAACAGGTCATTGACATACGCTTTATTATGCGGAACAGCACGAACTTCCAAAACACATCAATTTTAAGAAATTACACGAGTCATTGAACTCAGGTTGTAGGTATATGTGTCTATAAAAATGATCAAGTAGATACGTAAGCAGACAAAGAAAGCCAGTTACACTTATAGGGAGTCAAAAGTCGCCAATCCTGTTACATGGATCTATTACAAATACGTTTTGTTCTGCATTTATTTATTCTTTTCTCAAGTAATTTTACACACTGTATGCTACCATGTGCTTTGTCTTTTGTCATTTTAAAACAATGAATTTCATAAAGAAATAAAGACAAGGGGATTCTTTTCGCACTTGGGCCAAAATGTAATTAAAATACATGTAGTTACATTTGTATGCGTTTTCTCATTATCTGATAATTTATAAGAAGAATTACTGAATTTGTGACAGAAATAAAGAAAATACGAGTTATTTTCTCATTTATTCTTTTGGCGCTTTAGTAGTAACATTATAAATATATTATAAGTGCACACACACACACACATACATACATACATACATACATACATATATATATATATATATATATATATATATATATATATATATATATATATATATATATATATATATATATATATATATATATATATATATATATATATATATATATATGCTCTTTTTGTTTTGTTTGTATAAGATCATTGGCCTAAATACCGGATTATACAGTAAAGAAACTGTATAATTGGTGTTAAAAGCATGGGCATTTTACAAATCTACAGTTTGGTGGTAAGTAATATAATCAAATACATATGACAGAATATATTTGGAACGTATCTTTCATTAGCTAAAATGCAAAATAAATAAACTAATCTTTTCTTTTGATTATACAATTGGTAACAAAGAAATTACAAATTATTTCATAGCCTGTGTATTCGTATTTTGTAAGAAACCTAACTCTTCTGAGTAGTTTTGCATATTGTTACAAAAAAAGGAACCCATCTTCAATTTACTGTTGGTCGAATTTTAATACAGATTTTATATCATTGTCTTCACAAATCTCAGACGATTTGAGGAGAATGTCTTGACACGGACATCAAATAATTTGAGCACAACCTTTGCCATTGTTTGGTGACGAAGATCCGTGTTATCTTTTAATTTCTTTACTGGAATTAACGTTTAAAGATTTAAAGTTTAAAGATTAAAAGTTTAAAGATTAAAGTTTATAGACCATTCTTGAGATCGTCATAAATATGAATGTCTCGCAAAAACGAGGCTAAGCTAAGCAGATTGCAACTATACTGCATGTAATATATTGTATAGATTCAATTTGCGAGGGAATATATTATATTGATCGCGGCTGTAATGTATTTTATAGAGATTGTTTCTTTTTGCGTAAGAATATTTTAACTTACATAATTACTGTTGTATATATTATAATGACGAAAACTTACTCGATATGTCCATTTTCTTAAAGGTAAGTGATTTACGTCCTATCTTGAATGTTATATTTCTCTACAGCACACAAAATATAAGTTAACAATGGAGAAAAGAAACTATTTATTAAAGCATGAATTTTCTTTCTGATTAGGTATGGTTTAAATGTACAGCTATGATTAATCATCACTGTGGGCAAAACACGATATCAGAATAAAACATTAACAAAATGTGCATAGTGACACAGACTGCCCTTTTAACCAACCACTTCCCCTAAACCAGTAGAGATTTTGTGGTGTTTTTTAATAAATTTGGGTATATGTTGATATGCGTGCATTTTAATTTGTATCAGAAATGCACAACCTGGTTGTTTTTTTATAGTGCTTGTTGCTTTTAGTGCCTGCGGTTGCTAGGAAATGTGTCTTTTCCTTTAAATGACATAGTTTACTTTTCTGAATCATGTATCCACTGACAGCATCGATATACGATTTTATTCATCCAAACAATTTTTTGTTTCAATAACAGACTGGCAGTTGTATATTTACCTATAAAACAGCAGGACTATTTGTTCATTGCTGTCTGAAAGCCATTCAGATATATATATATATATATATATATATATATATATATATATATATATATATATATATATATATATATATATATATATATATATATATAAAGAATACAAATCATATGGCGAATAACAACCCTTTCAAGCGTACTGGATCCACCAAAGGATCACGTGTGTCAGGGATTAATTAAAATAGATGCAATAAACTGACGACGAACAGTACGAAACTAGTAACTAACTAGCCTAAGCGCTTTCGACTCTTAATGAGTCTTTTTCAAAGGCAAATACAAAACATATATACGATAAACAAATAAACACAAAAACGTTGTGTTTGTAAACCTCTACATAGCTGTCTTCACATGTTCTAAAACTATAAATACAACCAGCTTGTATAGACTAGATGCAGAAACTGAAAACGTTGTATAATTCCCTAAAAGTCTACAAGCCAAAGCGACATCTATTTATACTTTTTGTACATATGTAACGCAGATTATATCCCGGATATTTGATTCTATACCGGTTATTCTTATAGTAAAAATTGAAGGATAATAAGATTTAGAAAATGTTAAATTTTACTAGTGCATAGTTTTCATTTTCTAGTCTTCTTGAGCAATTTATCCCTTCTCTTTTCTCTAATTATATTTCTGTATTACAGATTGCACTACATAAATATTATATGATGTTGAATAACCAGTAGGAATCTGTTCTTCACGTATGTTATTGTTGGTGGCCTAGTATTGTGTCTCCATTTAAAATTTTGGTAAATAATTTCAGTATTGGTATTCCTCCAAAATTCTTTACATAATCCTTTGAAGAAGCTGCCATTCTTAAAAAGTGATATAATTAAAACATTTTTCCATCTATCATGAAACGTACCATTATAGAAATTAACTTTGAAAACGGTGTTAAATAACATACTATGATATATTTTTTTACAATTTAGAGATTAGGGGCCCCGAGTGGCCGAGAGGTCTAAAGCGCTGTCCGTTACGGATCACTGCCATCTCACCTCTGTCTGCGTGTGTTCGAGTCTAGGATTCGGCTAATGTAGATATGTGAGAAAGCTTGCCAGTAGCTTCTCGTGGGTCGGTGGTTCTTTCCGGTGATTTCCCGGTTTCTTCCTCCACCATTAATACTGGCCGCCATGAATAGCCTATCTTGTGCTGAAAAATGGCGTTAAGCCCAACAACAACAACAACAACAACAATTTAGAGATTCTTCAGGAACCCCGTCTTCACCACGTGATTTGCTGCTTTTAAGAAGTTTGAATGCTTTCAATACTTCATTCTCATATCTTTTGGAGCTAAGAATCTGATTTGATAAGATAGTGTGTATATAGTTTTTACCTTATCGTCATTGTATATACCACAGATATTATTCCCATGATTTTCATAATATTTCTAACACATACTACAAACAAGGTCATATTATGTATGAAAAAAGAGTCAGAACGCTTTTTATTTTAAATCTAATATATTTTTCGGGATTTTCAAGCGAGTTACTCTAAGATATTGAATATATAAGATCCCATGATATAAAAATTTGATTTTTCTTTTTTTCTTTTTTTTTAAAAAAGAAAACTTAGTCTGCAGTTCGCTAACATCTAAGGACAAATGTCTTTCCAGAACTATCCAGTATGATGAATGGCCATATTTGTGCATGGAATATATGCATGAAGTAGGTAATATGTCAGTTTAACTCTTTTACCTATCGGTCGGAAAGTCAAGGGGTTTTGGAAATATTTCATCAAACGTTGAAGAATATGACTAGGTCAGATTGATTTGAAACAAGAAAATATTAATTAATGAAATATCAAACAATCTCGACCACAATCATTACCATATATATATATATATATATATATATATATATATATATATATATATATATATATATATATATATATATATATATATATATATATATATATATATATATATATATATATATATATATCCAAGTAGTATAAATAGTTGATGATCCTCTCTCAGAGACCCTTACCCTCAAACGGTATACGTTAACATTTGTATCAGCAGCTCTTTTTAACTCAAAATGATGACTTTCAGATAAGGCTTATCTAACATATTTCTAACTTATTTCTGACAAAAATATGTTTTGTCGGGGTAGGAGTGTCTCCGAGATAGGATCAGCACAACTATCTCTTATACCTAATAGCCAAAATAATGTTGTTAATTTTAGATAAAATGTGATATCAAACAAGTGAAATATTATATATAATGTCATTCTCAACCCGACAAGTTGGATTTAATCTGACAAACAGATTTTGTAAGAGATTAAATTCTGTCAAATCAGTGTCAGGTTATACTGGTATAAAAGCTAAAATAATAAGCTGTTGTTGGCATCCGTCCGTCTTTGAGAGACGATGGTGTAACTCCCTGTTTTGGTGCCTTATCTGCACCGTCGCAAGTGGCTGAAGAGTCCGACCCTTGCGTGACAATCTTTGTTGCACTTGCTGCAGGTGAAGATTGAATATTGTTGAGGCTGTTGTTGTTTCGTTTTCCTCTTGGCTCTCTTTGTAGCGAGGTTTGCTTTTATCCCTTCCTCGGCTTTCTGAATGCCTTGTCTCACAGCAAGTCGCCACTCGTAGCGTTTGTTAGCACAGCTCTCCCAGTTGTTGACGCTGATGTTGACCGTTTTCATGTCCTTCTTGTTCTTGCTGACGTCTTTGTATCGCAGACGTGGCCGTCCAGTCGGTCATGTGCCTTCTGATAGCTCGCCCTATACTAGGTCCTTGGGAATGCGGCCTGTATCCATTGTCTGACGTGGCCGATCCATCGAAGGCGCCTCTCGCTGAGGGTGGTGAACATGCTATACATGCTGGCCCGTTCCAGAACCTCCGTGTTGTGTACTTTGTCATGTCACTGGTTGCGCAGAATGCTCCGCAGGCATCTCAGATGGAAGCTATTGAGTTTCCTTTCCTGGCTCGTGTAGGTGGTCAATGCCTCGCTACTGTAGAGGAGTGTGCTCAGCACACATGCCTGGTAGACACGCAGTTTGGTCTTCTCAGTGAGGTTGAGATTCTTCCAGACCCTCTGGTTCAGTCTTGCCATAACTTCTGCTGCCTTAGCAATCCTGCCGTTCACTCAGCATCAATGGAAAGCGAGCTGCAGATGGTGGACCCAAGGTATGTGTAGTTCTCAACAACTTCAAGGTTAAACCCATCAATGGTGATGGTTGGAGGGGAGCCTACATCCTGCGCCTTTACATTCGTCTTCTTCAAACTGATGGTCAGTCCGAACTCTTTACAGGCGAGGGAGAGGCGACATACCAGCTGCTGAAGTCCTTCTTCTGTATGTCATGTCAAAGCTGCATCGTCAGCGAAGAGCAACTCACGGATGAGAACTTCTGTGACTTTGGTCTTTGCACGGAGACATTTGATGTTAAACAGTTTGCCATTTACCCTGGTGTGAATGTACACTCCCTCGCTGCAGTCCTTGACGGCTTACAGGAGGAGCACGGAGAAGAAGATGGCAAAAAGGGTTGGTGCAAGGACACAACCCTGCTTTAATCCACTGCTGACTGGGAAGGCTTCTGATGTTGCACCGTTGAAGCACACTATGCATTGAGTGTTCTGGTGAAACGATGTGATGACAGCGAACAATTGTGGGGGGCAGCCGACCTTCTTTAGGAGTTTGAAGAGTCCGCTCCAGCTGAACCAGAGGGGCATTTGCTGCTCATTACACTTTTCCTGCAGTTGACGTAGTGAGAAGATCATATCTGCAGTTGACCGGTCAGCGATTGTATTAAAAAAAACAGTAGGTTACCATATATCAACAAAAATATGGATCGGTATGATATCAGAATAGTAGGTTGGGCAGATGATGTAATGAACTTTATTGATAATATAATCGATATTTTATTTGATAGCTATATTACTAAACCAAAAGACAAAGATAAACAGCAGGATTACATTCGGTCTACCACTCTACAAGTTATGTCAGATAAACTTAATGAGGTTCTAAGAGTCTCTTTCAGACATACCCCCCATGGTGAAATTTCCAAATATATGAGACGAAACTATAGAAACTTACAGAGCATATATATATTTTAGATGTAGGTCTTTTTTGTGACCTCATTTTTGTTCGGACATTACCCACATAGAATTCTAAAATATCCGAAACCGAAACTTCCGAAACTCAGAGGTCTGTTTATTTAAAGGTTTTTGTTGTGTTACGACTCTGTAGTTAAAGTATTTGTGTGTTAAGGATGAATTTTGTATAAATCTTTTTATTTCATTAAATGTAATTATTAACATAATTATATTAATATCAGTCTAACATGTTTTTGAAAAACTGTTTACTCTAGTTGTAGATGTAACTCATGTGAGCACGTACTGTTAATGATAACAAATTCATTACAAGTATCGAGGAATAGCTATGAAGATGATTGGCTGATACTGGGTCAGGCTTTCATAATGTCCAGAAGTATTACGAAATTGCATGCGTCCTCGTGTAGAGTACGAATTTAATTTCTCTAACCTGTATGATTGTATTGTTTGTATTAAACTATATACATACATACATACATACATACATACATACATACATACATACATACATACATACATACATACATACATACATACATACATACATACATACATACATACATACATACATACATACATACACACACACACATATATATATATATATCTATATATATATATATATATATATATATATATATATATATATATATATATATATATATATATATATATATATATATATATAGTACACTCTCGATTATCCGCGGTAATGGTGGGGAGAGCTAGCGCGGATAATCAAAAACAGCGGATAAACCAAAGTGCATATATACAATCCAGATATAGTGGCATAAAATTAACTTAGTTAATCTTTTCGCCGTAATATCCTACTTATGTTTACCTTTTGTGATGCAGGCCAATGTTCTTCTTCACTAATATCCTAATGTCGTAACACGAAAATAAATAATTAATTTTAATACAATTATATTGAACATTAAAATACAGGAAGATGAATAAATGAACAAACAAAAACAACGAATGTTTAGGAAAAGTAGTCTTTTATTGATTTTTGTTTTAATGACATAACTTCTTTCTTCTTTATGGTTGCTCTCAATCTGTGTAATACCAATTTATCTGAGAGCAGATAATCACTTTGATGCTCCAGATACTCTAGCAAACCCTCAGTCCATTGAAGAGCAGATGAATTGTTCATCCTTGTTTCAGGAATAAGTTCCATGTCTTCGTCGTCACTCTCATCAGAATCTGTTGTCTGCCCTTTTGCACTTTTAATGATTTCACTGTCGGACAAAACCTCACACCCTAGATCGTCACAATCAACATTAACTCATTCTAAAATATTTCCACTATCAACTTCCTTACCACCCTCTGTACTCTGTAAAATGGCGGCTAATTCAGACGTCGAAATCTCTTCTTTATCGAAACTATAACAGTCGACAGTTTCAACTTCAGGAAATATTTTTTCCACGATTTACTAATTGTGGTTGGCTTTATTGAATCCCAGGCATGTTCAACTTCGTAGATAGCATCCAGCAATGATACTATTTTTGAGAAAGTTTTTAAATTATTGCCTTTTTCCACTAACTGCTGCAGAAGTCGTCCTCTATATAGCCTTTTCATAGCAGAAATCACCCCTTGATCCATTGGCTGGATTAGCGCGGTTATATTAGGTGACAAATAATGTGTTATTATTTTACCGTCAGCAGACTGCAAAAGCGCTTTATTTGGATGGCTTGGAGCATTGTCTAATAAAAAAATGGCTTTCTCTGGCAAACCTTTCGATCTCAGATGCTCGCGAACTTGTGGTACATAGTTTTCATGGAACCATGTTTAAAAAATTATGGTATCCATCCAGGCTTTCTTCTGATTAAAATATGTCACAGGCATATTGGTTTTTTCAGTTCCCTTGAAACAACGCGGCTTTTTCGCTTTTCCGATTACAGCTAGTTTCACTTTATGAAAACCAGTAGCATTTGCGCAACATAAAGCAGTGATTCCTTCTTTGTTGGATTTATGCCCCGGTACTCGACTTTCTGATTTATGTGCTAATGTTTTTGTGGGAAGACATTTCCAATTTAGGCCAGTTTCATCAGCATTATAAATTTGTTCAGGAGTCACCTGTTGCTCTTCTATGAACTTTTGAAAATCATTTCGGAACTCATTTGCAACTGTTTCATTGTTGGTTAATTTTCCCCATGTATAGAAATCTCACGTATTCCATGCCGCTGTTTGAATCGCGTCAGCCATCCCGAGGATGCATTGAAATCACCTTCCATTCCTAATGTATCAAAGTATAGTTTTGCCTGTTTTGCGCAGATAATTCCTGAAACAGGAATGTTTTGTGCCCTTTATTGGTTAAACCATTGCAACATCGCTTTATCAAGCTGATCGTAAGTTGACAGTTTCATTGTTTTTCTGCTTGATAAGCCACTTGATGAATCAGAATTACTGGCGTAGTTAATCAATTTCTTTTTATTTTTTCGGAGATCGCGAACTGTTGTTTCAGCTATACCATATTGTAAAGCTAAGTTTTTGGTAGACCCGTCTTGCTCAATTTTCTTAATTATGTCGAGTTTTTGGTTAATTGTTAAAACTACGCGCTTCCTTTTCCGCTTCATTATCCTCTTTCCAACACAAAAACTTAAATACAGTATTTTTGGACACAACTGAAGTAGCCTACTGTACTGATAACAACTGAAGAATCGTACTGTTCTTTTAACAGAGCTCCTTCCCCCACTACCAAAAAGAAGGCGTTTAACATCCGCAATTTCCTTGGGACAGGAAATAAAGCCCTATTATAAAACTATATAACAACTCTCGCCAGTAACCAGTCGTAAGCCCGAGTCGTCGTTAAACAGATCGGTAGACTTCCTGTATAAAATTTTCGATTGTAAAATCGTCGCATAACTCCCCATCTTTTTAAGATATGGAGTAAAAAATTCTTTAAAAATACATTGCCGCGGTTAATCCGCAAAGCGGTTAAACCGCGCGCGGATAATTGAGAGTCTACTATATATATATATATATATATATATATATATATATATATATATATATATATATATATATATATATATATATATATATGATGTATGTATATATATATATGATGTATGTATATATATATATATACATATATATATATATGATGTATGTATGAGTATGTATATATATATATATATATATATATATATATATATATATATATATATATATATATATATATATATATATATATATATATATATATATATATATATATATATATAGATGCAATAAACTGACGACGAACAGTACGAAACTAGTAACTAACTAGCCTAAGCGCTTTCGACTCTTAATGAGTCTTTTTCAAAGGCAAATACAAAACATAGTTACGACAAACAAATAAACACAAAAACGTTGTGTTTGTAAACCTCTACATTTCTGCCTTCACATGTGCTAAAACTATAAATAGAACCAGCTAATACATACAAACATATAAACCATACAAATACAACTATAAATATTTATATATATAAATATATATTCATCAGATGTTAATAATTTTTATCTCAAATTAACAAGTATGTCAATAATTTCATTTTCAATTTCAGCACCACCATTTCCAACTTCTTTTGATGATATCAATAACATTAATCTGCCAATCATTTCAGCAACTGATGAAAATATTCTAATCCCTGTTCCTGTTTTTCCATCTCTTTATTTTTTACGCGATTTGTATCGATTACTTGAAAGAATTTTCTTTCAAAAATCCAACTCCTACCAAAAGGTTATGTTCTACTAGCTTCTGTTGTTTTACCAAATACAAAAGCAATAATACTATATCTTATTCTATCATAAAGTGGAAGCATTTTTTTATTTTTATAACCGTGTTCAACTCATTTTAGCAATAGCTCGGTCTTTCATCATTGCACTTTTTTTATTAATTAACATGACATATTCTTCACCACTCCATTTACTTATATTATCAAGATCTTTTATTTTCTGTTTAAAAAAATATTATATTCATCTTCTGTTATCTCATAATTTGCTTTTTAAAGAAAAAAGTATTTGCTCTCCAACTTTCATAAACTTTGCAGTCAACTTGCCAACTCTATTTTGCTCCTCTTTAAGATCTTTAAATTCTTCTGATATTTTTTTTAGAATGTTTTTAATTTCTTGTGTTGTTAATTCTGCTAACCTTCGTTCAAATTCCAGTGGATTATTAATTTACCGAACTAGTGCAGTTTGTCTTACAACAGGATCAGCTACATTTGCTACAAGTGTCTCAACTCATCTTCATTTGTCTTCTTCATGTCTCTCTTGTTGTTCCTTAACTAATCCAATCAAACCTTTTTCTTGTAATATTTTAAGTTCTTCTTTTGATAAGTGGTTTTTCAGGTTGTTTTCCAAAGTAAAGCTTCAGTAACTAGCTTGATAACCGTGGTTGCTGTTTACGCTGCAGTTATCTGTCCGCATCGTGCTTGATGTACTTGCTGTTTAGATTGTGCCTAAGGTTGTGCATTTTTTAAAATAGATTTTATCTATGTTTTCTATAGATTGCTTGTCTTTACATTAATTATATAATATTTTCGATAAAAATTACTGTAAATATGTTTCAGTACAAAATGAAAACATTTTACTGGCATCATTTGTTAATTTATCAAATAAAAACATCATAGTTATTTGCCGTTGCTTGATGATATAATTCAATAAATTTATCTTTTGTTACATCACCGCATGGTTCGTTTTGATGTGCATGATTGTCATCAATGAAAAATATAGACTAATTGCAGATGTACTTCCATGTGTATGGAAGTACTATATTGTTTCACGTATACTTTGTGACATTTTTATGACATTTTCATATTTAATTGTAATTAGTAATGGATCAAATGTATAACTGACTACTAAGTATATAAAGCTTTAATTTATAACCTTTATTTTTCTTATTGTGATGAAGTGTTGTACATATTTTGTTTGTATAGTGTGCTTGACTTTGTTCATATTTGATAATATAGTTGCATAGCGTACCTGATTTATGACTTGTTTGTAAGTGATGAATAAATGTTTACTTGAATTTAAAATCTAGCCTTGATATGACCTTAGAAGGTTCTAGAAACGAACGTGTTTACGGATTTGATGGGAAAACGACCCACATCTTGGTCATCTTATTGTCTCTTAGGTTTTAATATATAGATTGTGATCAACAAAATTATTCATTTCTATCTTAACATCAATATTTGTGGAATGAATTTTAGCTGCGCTCAGTTATACGTTGAGAGGAATTATTTATTCAAATTATTCATTGGAGTTAGAAAGTGATCATTGATATTTGGACTAAAATATTATTTTAACTTAGAGACCACGTGTCCGCTAACCCAAGTTAGAGGATCCACCCAACCTACTGGTTGCCATGAACACAATCCTCTCACTATTATCAATTTATCAGCATGTACAACGACCACGTCAAGAAAACTTCACGCGGCATTTCTTAATTCCGTGTCCTTGAATATCGTCAGGCAATATGACCCTGAAAATTTTTTTTCCTGAATTTAATCATGTGCTGGCTCACTTTGGATAAATTATATTTAGTCGCGCCATCCGCATATAATGGATCGTGTTTGTACTTTTCGATTTTAGCAACGATGCTGGTTTGATTGCAGCTGATAGGGACCCAACAACAGGGACTACGAACCAGTCGAATATATCGCAGACACCGGTAGTGCGCCGTCCGTGAACGATTTAGATGCGCAGTTGAATAATCTTGTCTTGTGTACGACAACGTGATGCTAGATCAACAACAAAATGTGTTAACGCCGACGACGCCATAAAAACACGTACGTTATTTATGCGAGTCAGCGTTATGTTCATGCCTCTCAAGTGATCCACGACAAAGCGTTAAAATATCTACTCAACCTTGCAATCGTGAACTCTCGATCAATTGAACTAATTTTCGAGGATGTTTTCAAACAGCAATTTACACTATTTGGGGTTGATTTAATGTCAGCTCGCAATTTGTCAGGAAATCGCGACTGCCTAGCGAATACCAATCCAATCCTCAAGCAGATCGAGTGTACGAAGTGAGATAACAAGAAATTAAAAAAAAAAAAACCCAACAGATTGATAGCGAATCAAGAAAACTTTCGAATACTTTGCGATTACATCGCATTCCGTGGTCGAGTCAAAGATATGCTTAATTCGATACATGCTTCGTGTGTAGAGCTCGTCGCTGGCTTTGAACAAACATTTGCGTCGCTCATTATACTTACCAAAGAAACTGCGACAACCTATATTTCGTTGTGGATTAACATCTCTGACGCAGGACAAATGGAAGATAACATCCACAAACTCTACCATATCACGTTCAAAAAGCCACAAACGCTGCCGCTCAAGAAGTCCGCGTAGAAATCCAAGACGTCGCTCAATGATTTGTAATGATGGAAACCTTGTTACCCTAACATCGATCATCATTAAACACGAAAGAAAAAATCAGTTAATAGATACGTCAAAGGATTTATGAGGAAGCAGTAGCATTTGTTGCGTTTCTCCTGTCAAACTGGACAGATTTTATGTTACGCAAACAAATACCCAATAAAATAAATCCTGGTTCGTTATTGCAGGAATGGAACAAATGGGTTTTCGGAAGAAAGAAATTGACGCTACAAGTGCACAAGGTGCTGATTATGGTCAATTTATGTCTATCGTGATCTCAGTCAACAATATTCTGAGCAACCACTGATAAATCCAGGAAAGGATATAAAAAAAAACAGAAAAAAAGAAAAGAAAAAAAGAATGATCAGTATTATAAGAGAGTGGACGAACTTGCCAAATACATGTCGGGTTTTCTTTTTTCGCTCTGATAACACGTCTGACGAAGTAATCAACGAAACAAGAAATATTTATTGTCATACTTGTCTAGGATATCCGAGTCAAACTCACATACGATTACCTATGAATGATTGATGTCATTTGTACGAAATTTACGACGATGTCTACGATGACTGAAAGTCATCCCGATCAGCTCAATCGGCGTTTCTATTAAAAGAAACTCGAATTTAATGCCACCACGAGAATAAATTTACTCCGCGAAATGAACTCATCTTTAACAAGTTAGTGCCGAAATATGGAAAGCCGCAGGTACCTGGCGGTGATTAAAATGTTTCCCTATATTATCTGCGTTTTTCCATAGTCGTATACAATTCCAATAACGGTCAAATTTTAATAACTTCTATCAGCCCTGAATTTACCATATTTTTTTCTCGTCTGCGATAGAAGCTCTACCGAGACATACGCTGGAAACAAATAGCATTTGCATCGCCTCGCGTATATTACAGTTGGCCACATTTACCCTTTTGGTCGTTTGGAGGTTTACGCAAAAATAAATCGCTGCTGCATTACCACAATGGATGCGTCAACGATAGGGCCCCACAGTGGGGCTACCTACTGGTTCATACGAATATAATTATGAGCCCTGTTAAGTGTTTTTGCGTGTTCAGCATATTTGGCTTTCAAAAGAATGTCTCCCTGTTTCAGCGCTAGGTCTGTGAGGTACAGTGTATAATGCAGAAATGCACCTAGTTTCACGAATACACCAAATTCAGGAAAAAGAAAGTCAGTTTCAATCGAGTGCAACCTCTGTTTGCCATTGAGATCAGGATGTAGGTAGATGTGAAAATAAAACTGATTACATAGATAAGTAAGCATACAAGTATGTGTGTGTGTGTGTGTGTGTGTGTGTGTGTGTGTGTGCGTGTGTGGTAGTGTGAGTGGAGCGCAATTCTGACTGTTTTGCAGTTTTAGGGCAAAATTGACTAGTGCCGATTAAAAGTTAAGTTCAAAAAGAGTAGAGACAAAAAATTGTTAACAACTTCTGGAAGATAAAGCCTTAAAAGTAAATGTACTTCATTTTTAAAAAAAAATGAAAGATAAAGGTCAAGATGCTATTAGAGGTATATCAAAAAAAAAGATAAAGGCAAGATTACAAAGAAAGGTATTTAAATTAAAACATTACTCTAAACTAAGATATAATCTTTATAAGATATGGTCAATTTTTTTTAAATAAACAACATTCTTTTAAAAAGTCTCCGATTGTATTCTGGTGGAGCCACTCAAACTATTTAACTGAGCATAATAAACTAGAAAAGGCCAGATCTGTACTTTATTTTTTTTTTAAATCTTAAACTATATTATGCTATCTTATAAACCTACTAAAATGTTATCTGACACTGGCAGAATATGCACTTTGGAAAAAAGAATGATACTTGAAGGAACATAGCAACATACGTATGTACATAAATATGTGCTCACGTATGGTAGATACTTCTTTAATTTTGAGTTAATTTCGGTAAGTTGTGGAAGCCTTTGAATAAATTGTCGTTTGAATTTATTTATTTATTTATTTATTTATTTATCTATAAGGTTTGTTTCTCTATTTCGTAATTTCTGTATTTGGTAATTATGTGACGAGATGAAACTGCTAGAAGAATACAATATGCAGATCAGACTTGAAAAACAACGAGTTATTTCCCTTTTACCGCGTGATGGTAACGTCATGGTTACAACAAATCTAATTCACGTTACAATTACAAAAAGGCAGCCCCAAAATTCACCCACAACTCTACCAAAAACAAGCCAAAACAAAATAAACCCACCCCCACCCCACCACGAAAAAAAAAACGAAAGCAAACAAAGGACTAATGAATTAGAATCCATATTTTGCGTGAAAAAATATACAATTTTTAAAAATACAATTCTACTAGATTTTGTAAATGTTAATTTTTGACGAATACTGTTGTTTTTTTATTATAATTTTAATTCAAATATTTCAAATCAACAATCTGCATCGTGTTCATAAAATAAAATTAAATAACAATCATACGATATATGTTCAAAATCACACAAGTTAACTCCGTTTGTGCATCAGTGGAAGTACGAAAAACCCAACAAAAATTAGAATGCAGAAGACGCAAAGAAACTATTATATTCTCTGACTGAAAGAAACGATACAGACGATGCATCCCTAAAAATTCGCCAGATAACTAAATTTAATTTCGTACTTAAGCTGCATAAAGTTAACAGGTATTTTATTAAGAAATAAAGCTATGGGGGAAACAACATAAAATAGTAGTATGTCCTTCAGAACTGGAAAATTTTTAGCTGTCAAGTTTTAAAAACTAAAAGTACAGCAAAACTAGTTTTTTTTAAAAATATTTTGTTTCCACGTTGCTCAAAGTTTTGATAAGTCTGTAGCGGGCCGAGTTCTAGACCAACACACAAGACCGCTGGACCATAAATGTATAAGAAGACATTCTGTAGCTGGACGTGCAGAACACAAGAGTAGTGACCAACATGCCACAATGACTCTATTTAGAGATACCCTTGTATACTGTCTTACAGATTAATAAGGCATTAATTAATAACTGGATGTATGCTAATTTTGAAAAGCGATGTTGAAGTTACCAACTCCCAGATGGATGTACCCTTTTTTCAAACTGGTTTCCAGAGCAACTGTATCTATAGCCATTTGCCATAAAGTATATATTTTTCACTGTTCATAGGCAGAGTAGACTTCATCTGAACTGAAAATCTTTGTATTATTTCGATATTACTGTCCAGTTTATATAATAACGAGATCTTTATCTTAGAGGATACTTGGTCTAGGATCGTAAATAGTTACATATTTTGCAGACTCAATTATGGTATAATTTGCAACCAGGAAATGGACGTCTAGACACTTTTTGTTTAGCAAATGAATGGCAATCACTTTTTCGGCAACGGTGGCATTAGAGTGCCGTAATAACTTGCTGAATATTAAGTTTGATATATCATTCTTGCTCATTACGTTATTCAGTTTGGCCACCTGGCTTCACGTGAGGACAGCAGACTTTGTAGTTATTTCTCACTGGTACAAATATACAGATTATAGTATTATGATTAGAAATTTTCAACTGTCACCAGAACACGAAAATGAAATTTGCTAGTTTTCAAAGCTTAACCAAAAATTTATTAAGTCCAAGGTTTCATACGTAGTTTTGAATGAACACTCTAAACACGTGATTGTGGAGTTTGAGATTACTCATCTATATAATGCCAAAGACACTATGGTGTGAAGATTCATGTGCATGCAACATTTTGCATATATACTTTATTTTGTGTGCTTGACCTTTGTCCTTCATTGAGGATAGAGTTTTGGTGTGTACCTGCTTTTTGTCTTGTTCGTAATTTATAAATAGGTTTAAGTGGATTTTAGTTGATGACCTAGTACTGATTATTACTTATTATGCATATCTATATTGTGTTTAATTTTTTAGATAATTATATATTGCAATGATTTATTATCAACAAGACATTATACGGCTCATTATTGTACATGAGAGTATATTCTAATGCTCGATAACGAGTTATACAGAGTTTGTTTATTTGTGTCTGAATTCTATATAAGATTTACAGTTTGGGGCAATTTTTCATTGGTTGATTAAGCCATTTGGATTTGTTGCGACATACGTCATGTGGGTTGTGTTGCGACACGAGTCACGTAGGGGTTAGTAATAGAGTCGAGCGGTTTATATTCCCATTTTTATTACTGTTCTTATTTACTTTCGTTCCTCAGAAATGTTTAATGTTGCATTTAGATTTAATTTGATAAGAATCATTTACTAAATTATTCATCGGAATTACAAAGTACTTATTTTTGACTAAAATATTATTTTGGAAATTATTTTACATATATTCAAAGGAACTCTGAATGGTAAAATTGTGAATCATCAAGACTTTAACACATCGGCACATTCCAGACCATTGCTACAGCGGAGTGTTCAAGGACTGGAATTCATTCGGAACACCACTGAAATTCATCCATAACTCTATATTTTGAAGTTGTTACATTTCATTTTAATAACTTAGAAAATTAAACTATTTGTGAAGTTTTACAAAGCTTGTTGCTTTTTGCTTCTTTCAGTTAATTCACAATACTATAAGTTTCTTTTACATTTTCCCTTTGTATTCTAAGGATATAATTTTTTAATTTTAGTAAACTTGTTTGTTTTTTATTTTATGTTTCTTAGTTTAAGATTATGTAGTCGTAATAGTATTCACATTTATAAGACTTCTTTCAGGATAGCTATAATGTCATTTAAGGCATCACCTGCGTAGGCAGAAACTTTTTGTCTTTCATTATTAACAATGTCCGATGTTGTGTGAACGTTTCTGAAAGTAATATATCATCTTCATCGTATGATTTATTTAATAAAATTTTATCACAGATGTGTGTGTGTGTGTGTGTGTGTGTGTGTGTGTGATTGGTAGCTTTAACAAATTTTCAGTCATATCGCTACGATGTCAATGTGTGCAATTTGATGTTGGTGCCTTTATGTGCTGGTTGTTCCTGCCTTCCTTGCGTATGCAGAAAAAAAATGTCATAAAAAATGCCAGTCGCAGTAGAAATTCCACGTTACGCGGAAGTATGTTTATTTTTCTGTTGCACTAATATGGCTACTGAAAAGAAAATATGATTGACCCCCTCCCCCAACAAACAAAACTATTCTTTCTTCTATGATTGGAATAATCACAGGAAGATACTTACAAACAGATAAATACGAACCACAAACAGTCGCAAATCTGGCTCTGACAGACATTAAATTAAAATATAAAAACAACATAGGAAATAGAGAGAGAGAGAGAGAGAGAGAGAGAGAGAGAGAGAGAGAGAGAGAGAGAGAGAGAGAGAGAGAGAGAGAGAGAGAGAGAGAGAGAGAGAGAGAGAGAGTCTAAGTCTAATTAATGAATTATACTTAATGCGAAGATTTTAAACGGCTTTCTATCATGCGTGTCACCGTCCTTTGAAGCACTGGCAAGGACATGAGTCCAGATGGGACCATCTTACTGGCAACGGCGCGAGTATGGATCGGACTAGACTATCTCTCTAAACAATACTTTGTATCATTAGCATAAAGTGTAGATGGAAACATTTTTGAAATTAAAAAAAAAACACTGGATTTTTCAAAAACGAAATAAAACTGTAACAAGTACATCGTACCGTGAATCGATAGTAATATAACCAGTAGGTAATTTCAAATTTGGTATAACAATATGTTTGATGCACACAATTGGTACTGGTAAAAATATAATGTGGAGAAATCCAGAAAACGCTTCCTACAAAGTTTCCATAGGTTTGGTACAATCGGTAATTATGAGTTCAAAGCATTTCTCTCCCTGGTTGATTTTTCAATAACAACGAATCTTCTCTCAAATTCAAACGTTTTTTCTAAACAATCACGTGAACTGAAAAAGAAAGATTTTGGAGATATCAGACTTCATTTTTTTCACCTTACTAAAATCACAAAACATAAAGAGATAAGTATCCCAGAAGCTTCTACACATCAGTTGTGTCAGCCTCCTTTTGCATGAATACGGCCTTGCAACCAACATATCTGTCAACCCTAAGATCTGTCTCTTCTTGAGGACGCTGTTTTAAACTATCCAAAAGTATTATAGACGGCTTTCCGAATCTAGCCGCTTTAATGCCTTCCATCAACAAGTGCTTTTCATAAATAGTTTTTTCCTCTGTTTTGTTGTTGTCGTCGTTCGTTAATTCATCACAGTAGCATCAAGAATCTGGTGACATATCATAAAGAATATATATATATATATATATATATATATATATATATATATATATATATATATATTATATATATATATATATATATATATATATTTATATATATATATATATATATATATATATATATATATATATATATATTCTTTATGGAAAGTTACCCAACTATGTTACCTTTTTCATAGTGAATCTAAGAACTAGTCATTACCTTTTCATTTACGTTAAAACCTTGTTATCTTGCAAAAATTCAGTATTCAATCTAACATCATATCTGTTTAAATCGTGCAATTACCCTCTTGTAAATGCATGCTTCTAAATTTTGGTTTCCTATCGCATCCTTGCCGTTGTATAAGCTTGGAATTATGTATTGCACCTGGTTTTAAAAATTATCTCATAAACTACCTATAATTTGAAAGTTTTATCTCTATCAATTAAAATTTATTCAAAAGAAAATTGAGTAGTCTACATGAATTTATCTTAGTAGTTAAAGCTTAACTTTGCCGATTTATAAAATTTGCTGAATCACATCTAGACTTACATAAAATGTTACCAAATTTAGTCCTCGATATACTTTGCTTGATTTTATCTTAAATATTGTTCAAATGAGTTATTTGTTGCATTAAAACTCCACCATATATCTCCAGTTTCATTCTGCAAAGTCTTTAAGAAAGAAAAACGTCATTGCTTCCCTTGAAGATCGATGTCTCTAACACCTGGTCTGTTTTTGCAAATAGAAGATTCAATCATTTTGCAGTGATAATTCTGCAGTACATTCTGTCGAGGTCAGCGCGACACTTAACCATTAAGGTTGACGTATGCGTTCGGCTAGCAATAAATTGCTGACTGCGAGGGGTGGGATATTCTCGGTTGGGGAATGAAATGAATTTTAGTAGAGTCCGTTTGATAACGGTCAGACAGATAGAAGATGCAAATGTTTACGTAAGGTCAATAGCGGAAAGTAACAACAGTTAAGGCAAACCAGAGAAAATATTAGGAAATAGAGGGCTTTTTGAAATAAGTGTCATGATGATCAGAATATTTATTAATAAAATGGGTTTAGAGAGGATTTTTCTGACTTCGATGAGAGTGAAAAAAACTTTAATCGGTTAAAGAAAGTTATCTTGATTGGCTAAGCTAAACGGGGGATAGGGTGTTCCCAGACGGAATTCAGGGTTTTCTGAGGCAAGCCAAAATGTAGCTCAGCGTATCAGTAAAAAAAAAACTTTTCAAATTAAATTGTATAATGGACGAGTGTCGAAAAGTTGAGGACTAGAGAAGGAGAAATTCGACTTCATAGAAAGGTGCTAGTCTCGAATAAAGCGTAAAGTAGGTCTCACTTGCATGCAAAATAGTCAATGATGTAAGTTTGTAATTATTTGTTGAATTTATTCATTTTTACGTCTATACTTCGCTTTTCCGTTAGTTCAGAAAATGATCGTACGGGTTTTACGAGTATATACTCTTAAAATACAGAACAAAAAAAAGAGTGAAAAACAGGAAGCTTTGTACAATTAAAATAATAATTTATTTCCCTAGAATGCAAAGTGAAAGAGTAAAATAAGGAACTTACGGTATTGCAATTTAAATCTCAAATAATCATAGAGTTACAGTCCTTATCATAAAAGTTATGAAAAAACTTTAGTGGAAACCCAAATTAAATCCAGCGATGAAGGTGTTACTGTGCCTGTGGAAGCCTGTATCGTGTTTCTGTACCAACAGTCCTTTGCTGAAACACGGAAATATAATTACAGAGAAAAATCTCTTAAATAAAATAATCTGAAGAAGTAAATTCCAGTGTAATGAACTTCTGCACAAACAGTAATACCAAATGATTCTGCTAGATGCTAAGGCACGAAAGACTAATATTTTTTTTTCAGTAACAAGATTATATAGTACTCTGTTTGACCACTATAATCATTTTATAATAAAAACTAGTACCTAATGGAAAATTTATATTTGGAAGGCTCTAATTGTTTGCTAAAATTATAATATAGAAGCACTATGTCAGGTACGCCAGGGTCACCCCAATAACCTAGACCCAGGCCCATATAAACATCTTTACTGATATTAATAATGAGCCTAATATTAAACCCATTCACATAGAGAATAATTTAGCTATGTATCAGTTGTTTAACAGAATTTTACCCCCACCTCCAGTAATTTAGGCAAATAGAAATTAAACTTGATTTTCGACAAGGTTAATTACAACAATACACTGTTGCATTACAATAGCATTTAATAAACATTTTTTTTTAAATAAAAAAGAACAAACTAACAAACAATGTAAATTAAATATACATAGCACAGGCATATGTCCTGGATGTAACAGAAATCACGTATTGTAGGAATTTTAAGCATCTCTCTGATATGAATTGTGAGAATTTGTTTATCTTTTATGTTTTGCATCATGTCTGCTGAGAAATTTGTCTTCCTTGTCTGGAAATATATGTCAATGGATCGTTAATTAGCAAAGCAACGTTGCTAGGACAATGAGTAAAGTCCAATAATTCATTCGTGTAGTTAAATTGTGAATTCGTTTCAACCAAGAATCAATGGTACTAGCATTAGGAACGTTTGTCAACTGACATAGTGCAGCTATTGATTTAAAACCACAGCGGGGAGTAATGGTTTGTCTGAACGGTCTAGCTTTGTCGTGGTTCTAAGAATGCTAGTAACCGGTAACAAGACATCAATTTATTATAGTAAGGTGTTTTTTATATTAGTATTTGGTTTCAAGCTGACCATAGCTTAGTTCTTTCGCTGTAATAACAACCATACTTTAATTTCGCACACATTTGATAACTCTATTTACAAGAGAAAGTGTATTATTCCAATGTCATGTTCAGTTTCATTTTGTTTATGTAATCGATCAAATTGTTATCTTGTGCATATGGGGTGGTTGGGCCGTGTAGTTCTACCCAATATCTTTATTCAGATCTCTGTTATTCCATCCATTTAATATTTTGTATCATATTTACTCGATCCGAGTAATAACACAGTGGTAAATCATCTAGAAAACGATAATCGAACCACATAACAAGTGGGAATTCGTCACAATCTCTGACATACACGTTATCAACTCAACGTAAAACATATAACCAATATTTTTTTTACAAGTTTATATGGTTCCCCTACGCCGGAATAGTATAGGGTCTTGAATTTGTATTAAAATAATTTAGTCTATACGAATATATTTATGTACAAGTTCAATATCTCATCTATGATAATTCGAAACCAAATTGAAAATATAAACGCAATTTTATATAAACCTAAACATAATTTATAAATTAAAAATGAAATTTGTCAAGTCAATGCGAATGAAATTATAGCATCGATGAGTCCTGTTCGTACGTACCTACTTTATAATGCCAGCTTATAGCTGTGACATAGTGGAGTTGCGTTGCAGGTGTTTTCATCTGAGTGGTGTGAACGGTTATTAATTGAAAAGCGAGACTCCTGACATTGAAACTTATTTTAAAAAATATGTAAACCTTATGTTATTCCATTGATTTTGCTACATCTTTTTTTAAAGATGAAATGCATCGCTCATTGTACAAAAAAAAAACAACAACAAAACAGCGTCTGAATGAAAAAATACGTCACAGAAGTCCAGTCAAGTTTTGTTTTCTTTCTTTTTTCTAGATAAGATAATGACAATGAATAAAAAAGACTATCCTTGACAACTGTTTAAATCCTCATCATAAGGCTGCACTCACTTTGCCCTACCCCCTTTATGCACAGGGCTTACCATTTACCTGTCATGCATGCGCTATACAATAGGGATTTCCGAAGTTGTGGTGTAAACCAGCTCTCTTAATGTCGCCCATTCGGTCTCAACATTCTGATTTGCCTGAGGGGTGAATTTCAGACGTTTTTCCAGGGCATCTACAAGCGACTATTTGGTACTAGAGTGTTTCAGCTTGGCTATACTCAGTCTTTTAGAAGCTTTCTTTCCCTGTGGGCATCTTTTAGGCTGAATGCGGATGTTGAGCTTGGTGATGATGAGGCGGTGGTCTGTCCAGCAGTCAGCGCCACACAAGGACTTCGTCACAAGCACATCCTGCCTGTCCCTTTTCCTGACAATGACGTAGTCGATGAGATGCCAGTGCTTAGAGCGAGGTTGCATCCATGACGTTCGGTTATGGGTAGGAAGGCGGAAGACTGTATTGGAGATCAGCAGTTCATGCTCGGCACATGTCTGTAGCAGGAGGAAGCAATTGCTGTTACAGTGACCAACTCCGTGTTTTCCTAACACCCATTCCCAGAAAAAGTGATCACAGCCAACTCTTGCATTGAAGTCGCCGAGAATGACGAGCTTGTTTGCCAACGGAACATCATAAATAACAGAGTGAAGATCCTGATAGAACTTGGCCTTCACTTCATCTGGGTTGGTTATGGTTGGAGCGTAGCAGCTGATGATGATAAAGTGTTTTTTTTTCAGGCAAGAGGGGGAGTTTCATGGTCAAAAATCTATCGTTTACTCCCTTGGGTGGTCCAGCCAGTATGTCAATTAGTGTTGTCTTTACTGTAAAGACGACACCAACCTCAGGGCCCTCACAGCTTCGGAAATCCTAGGACCCTCAAATGGAAAACACCAAGACTGGTTTGATGAGAACTGCGCTGAAATCAAGCAGTTGCTGGGTGAGAAACACCGCTTCCACCAAACCTACCTTAACAACCCCAATTTCACCTCCAGTAAACATGCGTTCATCAACATACGCAGAACAGTTCAGCAAAAACTCCGAGAGATGAGAGACACTTGGCTTAGCAACAAAGCTGATGAGATACAGTGCTACGCAGACAAGCATGACATGAAAAACTTCTACAATGCCCTGAAAGAAGTGTATGGACCTACATCTTCTGGGTCATCACCCCTTCTCAGCGCAGATGGTAACACTCTAATTACTGACAAAGAGAAGATTCTTGAACGATGCGCAAAACATTCTGACAGTGTCTTGAATCGCCCTTCATCCATCAACGAGGAAACCATCAAATATCTCCCTGACTTACGCATCAACGAATCACTGGATGACCCTCAAACCTTGCTTTAGACACAGAAAGATATTCATCTGCTCTCCAGTGGCAAAGCTCCCGGTTCAGATGCCTTCCCAGCAAAAGTCTACAAGGAAGGTGGTACAGCTTTGATTGAAAGGCTCCACGAACTGTTCTTACTGATGTGGCAGCAAGAGACAATCCCGCAGGAATTCAAAGAGGCTTCCATAATCCACCTATACAAACGCAAAGGAAACCAACAGGCCTGTGACAACCATCGGGGTTTTTCCTTGCTCTTAATTGCAGGAAAGATACTCGCCAGAATCCTACTTAATCGCCTCACTGTGCACCTTGATCAGGGACTCCTGCCAGAAAGAAAGCTAATGTGGTTTTTCGGAAAAAACATTGGGACTATTGACATGGCGTTTGCTGCAAGGCAGCTGCAAGAGAAATGTCAAGAGCAAAACGTTGACCTTTTCTCCATCTACATCGACTTGACAAAGTCTTTTGATACTGTCAGCAGAGAAGGATTATGGAAGGTATTGGCCAAGTATGGATGTCCAAAAAATGTATATCCATGGTTCAGCAATTCCATGACGGCACGCAGGCGCGAGTCCAGGAAAATGGAGAGTTATCTGAACCATTCCCAGTAACCAATGGAGTCAAACAGGGTTGTGTTCTGGCACCAACACTGTTCAGTCTTTTTTTCTCCACCATGCTGACTAATGCTTTTAGAGATGGAGTTGTTGGAGTCGGCATCAGGTACTGTACAGATGGAAAACTGTTAACCCCAAGAGGCTACAAGCGAAAACCGAGGTTATGACAGACAACATCAGGTAGTTCTTATTTTCTGATGATTGCGCCCTCATTGCTGGCTCAGAAGCAGACTTACAATGCAGCGTTGACAAGTTCTCCGGTTCCTGCACAAGCTTTGGTCTCACATCAATACCAAGAAGACTAAAGTCTGCATCAGTCAGCCCCGGGAAAGCCCTATATTGAGCCAAACATCACCGTCAACAGCCAAAAACTCAACGTAGTGAACCACTTCACCTACCTTGTCAGCACAGTTTCACAATGCGTCACCATTGACGACGAGGTGAACCTCCGCATTGCCAGAGACAGCGCAACTTTTGGCAGATTGTATGAGAATGTATGGAATAGAAGAGGCATCAGCACCACGACCAAGCTAAAGGTCTACAGGGCAGTTGTACTCCCCACATTAATCTACGCATGCGAATCGTTGACGGTGTATCAACGCCACGCCAGGAAGCTGAACCACTTTCACACTATTAGCCTCAGGAAAATAATCAATATCAAATGGCAGGACAAAGTCCTAGACATCGATGTACTAGCCAAAGCAGGCCTCTCCAGCTTTCACACCATCCTGATGTAGTCCCAGATATGCTGGGCGGGACATGTTGTACTCATGCCAGACCACCGGCTGTCTAAGAGACTCTTCTATGGCGAGCTACAGCAAGGACAGAGATCCCACGGAGGTCAGAAGACACAATTTGAAAGCTGCATTGAAAGCGTTCAACATAGACCCTGACTCATTGGAGCAAACAGCTAGCGATCGAGTCACTTAGCGTTCCTATCTACACAAAGGCTCCATGCTGTGTGAATCGATAGCAGCTGCAGAGATAAAGAGGCAAGTCAGGAAAGCAATGTCCCAGCAACCCTACTGGAGATATCCCACTTATCCCGTGTCCATTCTGCAACCGAACTTTCCGTGCAAGGATTGGCCATATCAGCCACCTGCGCACACAGAACAGAACCAGCCCCTCCAACTCACGAATGACTAGAGTGGTGCTCGTCGACTCGACGGTACCTAATGGGCTCGCATCATTGCTTACAATTTACTGTCATACGTGTAGTTTGTATTTATTATATAGTACATGAACGACGGTAAATTGTAAGCAACGATACCAGCCTCGGTGTATAGTACCTGTATAACTAGCAAATTTTAAGCAACAATACAAATCTCCTTATTATGCTGGGCTGCGGAGTCAGGACTTTTGGGCCCTATGCAATATTTTTCAGTAGGCTCTTATGAAATACAAAATAAATATTCTTCTCTTATGTGGTTGGTCCATTGACCTTAATGCGTTTATTCCTAGTTTTCCTATCCTAACCTGTCCTACATACATACATACATACATACATACATACATACATACATACATACATACATACATACATACATATGCACGATAATCACAGAGAATATGTCCTTCGTGCATGAATGCATTCTCTTTAATAGGGTTAAACATCCCATACACACCGGTTTAAGGTGAAAGTTATCCGGGTTCTTCAAGATCAATAAATGGGTCGATATTATTTGTGAATAGCAGAATAATAGAGGTGCCACATCATATCCCAGATAACGAATTCCTGTATTTGCAAAGAAAATTCCGTATTTAGCACACATATTTCGTTAGAAAGAAAAAGACAAAGGTAAGTTTTAATAAATATTACTAATTGACATACGGGTGCAAGCAAGAGGACCATAATTAAGATTTCACAAACTGCTCCCCAAAATCGATAGCCGTGGAAATAAATTTTCTTTGTAGCTATGCAGTGATTAATATGTTGTGGAGTGTAGCCTATTACGTAAATTAGAAGCATAAAGTGGATATTAACAGCAATTACCCGTGTACATGCGTTGCACGCGTCTGCTACAGCTTTTGTAGAGTATCACCTATTGTCGATGATGCTGCAAGCTGATAATAATGATGAGTTTTGAAATGGCAAAATAACCGATTGTGAGTTTTTTTTCATTTTCCATTAGTACTTTTGGAAAGTAGTAGAAATAATAATAATAATAATAATAATAATAATAATAATAATAATAATAATAATAATAATAATGATAATAATAATAATAATAATGATGATAATAATAATGATGATGATGATGATGATGATGATGATAATAATAATAATAATAATAATAATAATAATACTGATGATGATATTCTTTGTAATCATAAATGATGTAGCTGTTGAGATACAGGATTAACAATATAATCAGTGGTAAAAAATTCATGTGGTTCCTTTGCTTTCTATTAGTTAGAGATGGTTTAATGTTCTTGTAATGTCAAAGCAACAGTTTTTACAGAAGACCAGATTCGTTATTGAAATATATACAAGAATCTACAGAAATCATTTGTTGTGGTGGTTTGAGAATGCTCAGGTCGTACTGATCCTGATATTTATGTTTTGGAGGGTGAGGTCTTACTGCCTATATAATGTCGCTGTGTAGCATGTACTAACATTGTAACAAAATGTCAAATTTTCAGGAATATCTTAGACAGTATGCAGCCAATATCAATAATTTTCTACAAATTAAAGTCATAAAGTTTTAGTCAGACTTTACTTAGTCTGATGTCTTTTTTCTAATATATTCAAATTCTTACACAAGCAAATGGACCTATTTTTAAGTTCTGTTTGCCTACATTTCAGTTGCCTGGAATGCAATGGAAGCTAGAAATGTTGAAACTGGATTAAAATGAAGTATGTTTCTTTAACAAAACGAATAAAAATTTATTAATATTGAAGAAAGTGTTTTATTAGCTTCATTTAGTTTAATATTCTTGTCATCCATTTAACCGACTTTAATATTCCTGGCTTGCATTGTAGGACTAGCTCAGGACATATAGATGCTAGTATTGGACCTCACTGTTCTTAGATTGAAAATCTTGTGGACTCTTGGTAACTCAAGTCAGTGATCCTAAATTTTCTGAAACTGAGTTCTTTAGATATACTTTTTCCCTAGCAGTTTTTTAGGATGAAAAAAAAAACAATCAGGATTCTCTTGATGTCAAAATTGATGTATAAGTATGTATACTTTTTTGGATGCATGAATATTGCAAAAGCTGATTAATCAGTATGGAAGCTTTTTGTTGCTGGCAGAACTTGTGTTTATTAGAAACATTTAAAAAGATCAATTATCAATCATTTGCGAGCTATCAAGCAATCATAAAATGATTGTAATGTAATTAGGTGAAGCTGTATATATAAGAACTTAGCACACAAGGAGATAAATGTTAAGATTCTAGGTTTTACACTGTAAGAAAAAGGAGTGAAACAAAACAAGTTGATGAATCAAGACAAACTTTATTTCTCTAAGTTTCTTTAAGTTACAAAGTGAAAATTTAAGAGACATGGTTGTGAATTAAATTACAAATGATCCTAAATGTCTTATCACAAGTCCAAAAGTACTGAATATTCAGAATGAATTCCAGTAGTTTTGAATGAAATGATATCTCAGTTATATAATCCAGAATGTCCATGAAAGAGTTCTCAGTAATTCAAAAGTAGTTTTAACACAAAGTCAATGACCATTTTGAAAGTGCAATGAATAATTTATATTAATAATTCCTCTCAAATTATATCTGAGCACAACTGTAACTGATTTAACAGGCTGATCATAAAACAGGAAAGAATATGTTTACCATTCCTCTTTATGTATTTGACTTATGATGCAATAAATTGCTCTAGAAAGCCCAAATTTATGATGGAAAATTCCATCAAATGGTAAACAAGTGTTATGTATATTTAATTTGAATTGTTTGTTTTTCTCATTTCATTAATTGCAGTGGGTTATATAAAGTTGTATTTTGTAGCCAAGTTCATTTCCTAGCTGAGTTGCCATTATTACTAGTATAGTGGTGGGTATAGTCATGGATGCCATTATTACCAGTATAGAGGTGGGTATTGTCATGGATGCCATTATTACCGGTATAGTGTTGGTAGTCATGGATCCCATTATTACCGGTATAGTGTTGGGTATAATCATGGATGCCATAATTACCGGTATAGGGTTGGGTATAGTCATGGATGCCATTATTACCAGTATAGTGTTGGGTATAGTCATGGATCCCATTATTACCTGTATAGTGTTGGGTATAGTCATGGATCCCATTATTACCAGTATAGTGGTGGGTATTGTCATGGATGCCATTATTACCACTATAGTGTTGAGTATAGTCATGGATGCCATTATTACCAGTATAGTGGTGGGTATGGTCATGGATGCCATTTGATTATTTATTATTATCATCATCTCTAAAATTCCTGGACATAAGGTGACTACACTAGATCACATTCCACTTTATGTAAAGAGAGAGAGAGAGTACTCTGTCACTGGTCCTTAGATTTGTCCTGTCCAAATGTCACTCAAACCAACTAAACCAACTGACAGATTGGGGCCATACAGAAACAGGTGTAGGATGAATAGTATAAACCCTGGCATTGCAAGACAGCAGGTCTTATTCTTTTTTGTTTGCAGATGGATGAGCATTTTGTTTTAGAAAATATATGATATGAGAACAGCATCATTTTAAGTGTACAGTCCATATAGTGTGTACAGTCCATACAGTCTCAAGACCAAAACCCCTTGGTTTGTCCAAAATTAAATTTTCAGGTTTTAGGTTGTTGGTTAGTTGGATGATTGTTAATGGCATTTTGATTGAGACCTGATCCAATCCATCCTCATACATAGAAGTGCAAATAAAATCTTTTGAGAAAATAATGAAGCAGTTCCCATTCCCTAAAGTCTGTAAGAACACACTAGATTAAGTACAGTATTATTATGTTTGTTTTTATTTTATGTACATCTTTTGTAGCTAAAGATGAGGTTGGCATGACAAAACTTTCTATCTGGTATCAGTGATAATTAGGATAATAATTGTATTTGTGCATATTCAGTGTTTGGGTTTTAATTTATTTTAAATGGACTTGGGCTGTTTGAAGATTATTGATGTGCGACTTGTCTGATTAAATTTCAATTTTTTAAGGTTGATTTCACTTCAAATTAAACATTTTGGTATTTTTTGTGTGGTTATTATTGTTGAGGGATACCAGTTTACTGACTTAAAATTTATTGAAATTATGTGACTGAAATATTATTAAAGCTATGTTAAAAATCCAAATCACAAAAACTTACTATTAACTCCATGAATAATGTATTTTTTGTTTTACTTTTAACAATTAACACCCTGAAGTACATAAACTTTGAAAACAACAGTTGACATATATAGTGCTATTTTGAGGTGTTGTGTGTGGTTTGGGAGTCAATACCAGTGACATAGCCTTGGCCATGCAGCAGATGAGGTAAAAAGTTAAAATAGCAATAAAGGTAAATTTTGAGTCACCAGTAAAAGGCTAAGTAGGACATGTTGTGATAATACATGTAATTTGTAGGCTGGTAGTAATTGACACTACTGCTTTTGATAGGGAAGCCCATTTCAGCAAGGTCTGATATGATTATAGTGTATACATAATAGTATGCAGGGTATGGTTCCAAATGTTGAAGAAAAAATACTTAACCAATTACAAATGCTAAGATGAGGACAACACGGGAGTTCATTATTTGGCACAGGCAAATGATTGCTGGTTTCATTTAGAAGGTTACAACTACTAGACCATACTGAAATAGTCAGGATGGTTCATCAAGACAAGAAGCTTATGGCTACTGCCATTGTTTAATAGAAACCATGTGCTTGAAATCAATAATGATCAATATTCCAATATGCAGGAAGAGCTAGCTAACATACCCACATGTACATCTTAGTGAAAAAGCCAGTTTTGAGATATGTACATTAGTGAATAGCCATATCAGAGATATACACCTTAGTGAATAGCCATATCAGAGATATACATCTTGGTAAATAGCCATATCAGAGATAAACACCTTAGTGAATAACTATTATCAGAGATATACATCTTAGTGAATAGCCATAACAGCGATATACACCTTAGTGAATAGCCATATCTGAGATATACATCTTAGTGAATAGCCATATCAGAGATATACACCTTAGTGAATAGCCATATCAGAGATATACACCTTAGTGAATAGCCATATCAGAGATATACACCTTAGTGAATAGCCATATCAGAGATATACACCTTAGTAAATAGCCATATCAGAGATAAACACCTTAGTGAATAGCTATTATCAGAGATATACATCTTAGTGAATAGCCATATCAGAGATATACACCTTAGTGAATAGCCATATCAGAGATATACACCTTGGTGAATGATCCATATCAGAAATATACACCTTGGTGAATATCCAATTATGAGGTAAGCATCTTAGTTAATAGCTTACAGAGATATACATGCTGTCATCCTATATCCAATACATGGTAATATGTACACTCATCCTGAACAGCAAAACTATGTGGTTTTTGATATTTACTATCAGATAATAGCCTATAGGGGTGATAAGAATTTATACATAAAGAAAACAGACCATGTTTTATGCCATTGATATGTTAGAGGACATACACTGTAACTGTTGCTCCTTCAGTCTCTTTTCATATCACATATCAAACAATATTGACAAGCATGTTTGTTATAACAACACTTGAATGAATGATGTGGCATTCATAGGATCCAGCTTGCAAAGTGACAAGTTGCTTTCTAAAACATGTTAATACTTGTAGTGGAACTCTTGCATTTTCCTTTGTTTGATCCTGGGAATCACATAAAAATTGGCAGCTGCAGTTGGTTTAATGACCATTGGGTGTTATAATTGGATAAACTGAATGCTAACTATAGCAATGTTGCTTTATGAACCTGTTTTTGTTTCTTACACAGGCATGTCTTATTGATTATCAGCCTCTGGAATTTACACTTTGTCCAATAGGATGAGAGTTAAAATTATTTGGTAGCATGATTTGTTTATATTAACATTGCCTGTATGGAGCTTTTGATGAATTCTTTATCCAAGGCAAATTACTGATGTTTCTGGTTTAAAGCACTTTGGATATAGTTAAGTCTAATTGATTGGAAATTATCATCTGACTCACTACATGTTTGTGAAAATTTGTCACCAGTACGATTGACACAACAGTTGAATTGCCTGAGTAGTTAACTCTATATGTACATTTGCTTACACAGCATTGATCTCAGACTGGATCAGGGTTCTTTAATATCAGGAGCAGACTGAACATAAGCCATTTAATTTGGGCAGGTGCTTCAGATATTTTCATTTCTACCAGTTTAATTTGGAGCCAGTATATTTTTCAACATGAGGTCAGATGGAATGGTGCAGGTAATATATTAGTGATACATAAAATGATGCACATCTAAGACCAAACTTTGTATATTTGTACATGTTTATCAATCTGTAAACAGCATAGAACCAGTCTTTATATTTGCATAATGCTTTGACAGACCAGAATTCATGTTGTTAATTTTACAAATTAATTCAAGTGAAGGTTGTATGTGCTAGTATGTTTATTTGGTTGGGTGTTTTATAGCACATACATTTCGAATGTTATACAGGGTTAAGTAGAGTATAATGCTAAAGTAGAACACACCACAGTAGCCAATCTTGACTATAGAAGGTATTGAACTGGAAACCTTTTAATCACAAGTCCATTACCTTAAACACTGAGCCACATTGTCTTGTCATCTTGATGTGGGTTCTCTGGTTCATAACAGAAGTTATAGTGTTTTACTGGATATATCAAGCAGGGGAAATAAAACCTCAAGTGCCATTCCCAGGACAAACTAATGCAGCTGACTGGTAGGTTTGTCAGATATGCTGGCATATCATCCAACAGTAGATTTAGGTTTGCATGGTTGCAGTTAGTTGTACATTTGGTTAAATATGGTACATAAAATAATATACACCAGTATCTGCTAATTTAACAAAACCTAACACCATGATGAGCCACATGTTGTCTAACACCATGATGAGCTATTTGTTGTCTAACACCATGATGAGCTATTTGTTGTCTAACACCATGATGAGCCATTTGTTGTCTAACACCATGATGAGCTATTTGTTGTCTAACACCATGATGAGCCATTTGTTGTCTAACACCATGATGAGCCACATGTTGTCTAACACCATGATGAGCCATTTGTTGTCTAACACCATGATGAGCCACATGTTGTCTAACACCATGATGAGCCACATGTTGTCTAACACCATGATGAGCCATTTGTTGTCTAACACCATGATGAGCCATTTGTTGTCTAACACCATGATGAGCCACATGTTGTCTAACACCATGATGAGCCACATGTTGTCTAACACCATGATGAGCCACATGTTGTCTAACACCATGATGAGCCACATGTTGTCTAACACCATGATGAGCCATTTGTTGTCTAACACCATGATGAGCCACATGTTGTCTAACACCATGATGAGCCACATGTTGTCTAACACCATGATGAGCCATTTGTTGTTTAACACCATGAGCCACATGTTGTCTAACACCATGATGAGCCACATGTTGTCTAACACTGTGATGAGCCACATGTTGTCTAACACCATGATGAGCCACATGTTGTCTAACACCATGATGAGCCACATGTTGTCTAACACCGTGATGAGCCATTTGTTGTTTAACACCATGAGCCACATGTTGTCTAACACCATGATGAGCCACATGTCTAACACCGTGATGAGCCATTTGTTGTGTGTAAAATATTTGGAAAAGCTGCATTGAAATGCAGTATTTGAATCATCATGTCCTCACCATGTTCTTGATCTCAAATGTTGCTTGCAAACCATGTTTAATGATATTTGATCTTTAATGTAAAACTTCCTAGACTAAGGATGGTCTTTTTTTGTCAAGTTTACTTGATCAGCAGTCAGTTACTTTCCTAGACTAAGGATGGTCTTTTTTTGTCAAGTTTACTTGATCAGCAGTCAGTTATTTATCATAATTGTTAGATGACAGTATTCAGTTTTTGTATTAGATATGTACCTCCATTTTCATTGTTGCTGTCATTAAAGTTTGCATGTATATGAGGTGTATCATGTACCTATGCTACACACACACACACACACACACAAACACACACACACACACACACACACACACACATATATATATATATATATATATATATATATATATATATATATATATATATATATATATATATATATATATATATATATATATATATATAATACCTATGCTATCAGCTAACTATGCTATATTATTTCCTTAATTCTCTATTACATATGTTAGGCACTCACCTGTTCACAACATATTAAAAAATTGGCATGAGTTATGCTGCCTTTTTCAAAAATGTTTGTCATTGGATTGAAATGAACAGAATTTTTAGTGCAAGTGATTTTTCTAAACTGGCAAAAATCACATTTTCTTTCTTCACTTATGCAGAAGACAAGTAAATAAAGATTTTCTTCAGTCCTGCTTTGTCATGCAAGTCACATTCTTCACTGACTAGCAAATATCTAGGAAAAACTCAAAGAAAAACATGTGAATTATTTTCTTAGGGACTTTAGTATGATGTATTAACAGCAGATTGGTTTAGTGTAGTTACATCTTTATTTGGCTCAATTAATATAGTTATGCCTTAAATTGGCATAGTATAGTTATTCCTGTGATTGGCTCATTGAGTGCAGTTCTGGCTTTGATTGGCTCATAGACTGTAATTATGCCTTTGATTGGCTTAATGAGTGTAGTTATGCCTCTGATTGGTTCATAGAGTGTAATTATGCCATTGATTGACTTATCCAGTGTAGTTATGCCTCTGATTGGCTCATAGAGTGTAATTATGCCATTGATTGACTTATCCAGTGTAGTTATGCCTCTGATTGGTTCATAGAGTGTAATTATGCCATTGATTGACTTATCCAGTGTAGTTATGCCTCTGATTGGTTCATAGAGTGTAATTATGCCATTGATTGACTTATCCAGTGTAGTTATGCCTCTGATTGGTTCATAGAGTGTAATTATGCCATTGATTTACTTATCCAGTGAAGTTATGCCTCTGATTGGCTCATAGAGTGTAATTATGCCATTGATGGGCTTAATGAGTATAGTCACTTACAAGTTAGGTCCAATTACATCAAACAAAGAACCTGATCTGCCATTGCATAAAGCACCCACAGATCAGAGTTTATATTCTGCTTACTTCTAGCAAATATAATAGAACAAGATATATTAGTACATTATAAGGAGTCAGATCTGTCAGTGCAGTTGTATTAGAGCTATATGCAGGATGTTCTTGTGGTGAAGAGACTTTTTAATGATTGATACCATTCTGTTGGATTATATGAATATAAAATGTCAGTTAATAGGACCCTAAGCATTCTGTCTTCTGTCAGAAGGAGTTCTTGGCCTGGCATTTTTGCAAGCTTTGCTTTAAAAGAAAGCATTTTGAATTATATTACATGTATACAATAATGATTGTGGTACATTTCACTCAGCATACATTGTGATGCCTAGATCTGTTCCTTTGTCACACCCATTCATCTAAAACTCTTTGTAGAATTACATGAAAGTCTCACTCACCAATGTGGTTGGAAGGTGCCAGAGCTAAATGATTTAGTCTGTCCAGGACCAGGAGTCTCTTGGGGCTATGGGAGTGCAGACATATATATTGATGAAATGTCAGTCACAGGAATGTACTACATACTTACTAGTATAATTTGCATTTTCATATGAAAGTAACAATTTTTTCATATATGTGACATAGGAATAGGAAGTGTGTTGTAAATAATGATGGTATGGTTGGATAGTCAGTGTATAATATACTATCACATTCCCACCCATGTGTTACCAATTTTATTTCTGTACAGCTATAGCTGTCTATCATTTATTTACAGCAAACATTTTAGTTTTTGCATAGTGACTTAAGTTGTAGACATTTTGGCTTGACCAAAGAAGGTCTTGCAGTAAGGTATGGAAGAGGTCTATTAAATTTATTTTTATTTCTTCTGGGAAACACTTGTTTGCTTTTTTGGCTTTGTGTCATTGTGACAGTCATGGAGAATGTGTAATAGTTATGGTTTAAGTTTTTTATGTGCTTATACTTTCAAAATCCTAGATGCATTTTCTTCATGCTTGCAATAAATTATTGGAAATTTACAACAATTCATTAAATGACCTACATGCTTGCCACATTGACCTTTTGAGTCAAGGTCATAGTCATAGAAAATGTGCTTGATAGTTTTGATTAACATTTTTGTTATGCTTCAAATATCTGTTGATGGATTTTCAAAGCAATTCATTCTGCAATGTTCTCACTCACATTTTCTGCTACAGTTCTTTGATGTGGGCAGGATATGCAGTCACTGGCCTTCTCACATTTTATTTCAGACACCTTTTAAATAACTTTAAATCATCTGTAAATTTTTTTTTTAGCATTTGTCATTAACTCAGATTCATTTGATATTAACTCAAATTCATTTGTCATGAAGTCAAATTCATTTGTCATGAAGTCAAATTCATTTGTCATGAAGTCAAATTCATTTGTCATGAAGTCAAATTCATTTGTCATGAAGTCAAATTCATTTGTCATGAAGTCAAATTCATTTGTCATGAAGTCAAATTCATTTGTCATGAAGTCAAATTCATTTGTCATTATAATGAAAAAGAAGATTTGTATGCACCAATAAGTCAATAAATTAAAATTTCACCATGAAAGCAGATAAAATGAATAACTCCACAAAAGAGAAAATTAAAGGGAGAATAAAGAAATTGAAAACTTTGAAGGATGATTTGTTTTAAATAAAACCCATAGTGCACTGAGAACATCACCAGCCACAAGTAACTGATACAGGATAATGAAGAAACTGAACCAGCACAGTTTCACTTGGTATAAAATGGATGATCTCGATGGTGTTTCTTGAATTTTTTAAAATTTTATTTCTCTGCTTTTCCAAGAAAACTTTTGTAACTGTTTTCTGCTCAGACTGACCTACAGGTATATGGTAATACAGGCAAGTTTACAGCAGCACTTGCATGCAGGTGTACATAGTACTAGAAAGTTTACAAAAGTACATGCATACCATGTATGTTATTACTAGCAAGTACATATACATGCATACAGGTATATGGTAGTACATACATGCATACAGGTATATGGTAGTACATACATTCAAGTTTACAGTAGTACATGCATACAGGTGTATGGTAGGTAGTACATGCATGCAAGTTTACAGTAGTACATGCATACAGGTGTATGGTAGGTAGTACATGCAAGTTTACAGTAGTACAAGCATACAGGTGTATGATAGTAAATATATGCAAGTTTACAGTAGTACATGCATACAGTTGTATGGTAGTAAATATATGCAAGTTTACAGTACATTCATGCATAAAGTTGTATGGTAGTACATGCATGCAAGTTTACAGTACATTCATGCATAAAGTTGTATGGTAGTACATGCATGCAAGTTTACAGTAGTACATGCATACAGGTGCATGGTAGTACATGCATGCAAGTTTACTGTAGTACATGCATACAAGTTTACAGTAGTACATGCATACAGGTGTATGGTAATACATGCATGCAAATTTACAGTAGTACAGTAGTACATGCATACAGGTGCATGGTAGTACATGCATGCAAGTTTACAGTAGTACATGCATATATGTGTATGGTAGTACATATATGCAAGTTTACAGTAGTACATGCATACAGGTGTATGGTAGTACATGCATGCAAGTTTACAGTAGTACATGCATACATGTGTATGGTAGTACATGCATGCAAGTTTACAGTAGTACATGCATACAGGTGCATGGTAGTACATGCATGCAAGTTTACAGTAGTACATGCATATATGTGTATGGTAGTATATGCATGCAAGTTTACAGTAGTACATGCATACATGTGTATGGTAGGTAGTACATACAAGTTTACAGTGCTACATGCATGCATGGATAAATGTCACAGTGTACCTTAAGCACTATATGAGATGATAGAAAATATATGATATAATTTAAATTAAATTAATAATAATTTAAAAATAAAATTTAAAGTCACTGATATGATTCCTTTGAAAGAATGGTCTTGGATGTTTTGGAAGTCCTGTTTTGGGACTGGGAAGAGGGGGACTAGATCAGTGTACCTAAGTGGGTGGCAGTGAATATATGAGATAGTAGTAAGCAGTGCTGGATGTGGAGGCCCTTAGGCAGTCAAAAATCTTTGGTCAGCCTCACAAATTCTCTCCTAATAAATCAAGATCAAATCAATTCAATATTATTTTGATCTGTTGTCGAAGGGACCCTAGGCTGGTGGATTCCTTGCCTATTCGGTAATCCAGTACTGGTAGTAAGGAGATGATCATGCTTTGCATTATAACTTCCATTGTAATTTATTTGCAGTGTAGCTTCCACTGTAATTTATTGATGACTAGGATTTATTTGACATTGTAATTTAATGTCCACTGTAATTTATTGACAACTAGGATTTTTTGACATTGTGGTAAATGCACCTTTTTGACCCTCCTTTCTCATTAATGTCACTGTCTGGACTGAAAAAGTCTGGTAATGCAGTCCCACATTAGAAGACTGTCTGTGGGCGATAGCTATATTAGATGCAATACTCACACATTATAAGGGTGTATGTGGTGGATAGCTATATTTCTTGTTGAACACCTTTATAAGGCTGTCAGGGGAACCAGCTGTATTGCTATTAGTACTCCCACATCATAGCGCTGTCTGTGGGGGCTAGCTATATGATTTGCAGTACTCCCAAATCAATGCAGTACTCCCAAATCAAAACACTCTGTGGTAGCTAGCTATATTACTTGCAGTACTCCCATCCTAGTTAGGCTGTGGAATCTAGCTATATTTCATGCAGTAAAAAGTGATCTGTGGTGGCCAGCTGTATTACCAGCAGTATTCCCACATAATTAGGCTGGCTGTTGAAGCTTGCTGTATTGCTAGGAGTATTTCCACATTATATGGCTATCTGTAGTGGCCAGCTGTATTACAGCAGCATTCTCACATAATTAGGCTGGCTGTTAAAGCTTGTATTGCTAGGAGTATTTCCACATTATATAGATTATATAGATTCATATCAATAGACTTTTGAGAAAATAATACCTTAGAGCACTTGCTGCAGAAGACAACATATGAGTTACATGTATCACAGCTGTTTCATGTGGTATCTCTCTTTATCTGCTATTGATGACATAGTACACAGTAAACATTGATAGTACGTGTTAATCTAAATATGCTCTCAGTAAATCTATTTACTGTATATTGTAACATCCTTCCTTTTCATAAAAAAAAATTAACGAACTTGGTACATGTAAAAACAAAAAAATTAAAACACTTTCTGTGTATGATAATACAGTTTAAAGAACTTGACTTATGTCTAACAGTAACTAACTTAACTAGTCTATTTCTGAGTACACATGTTCTTAGACAAAATCTTCATATTTCTTTGGCGGTTTAATGTTTCTGGTCCTTGTTGATTTGTATGAGTTTTCGAGATTGACCACAGGATGTCCGCTCACTGCTTTTGGTTTGGGCGATGATTCCACATGAATTGAATTTTCTGTACACTGAGAACTTTTGCCTTCCATATTTACTTCTTCACTAGTGGCTGTATTTTTACTAGACTCGACACTAGATTCACTTGCACTTTGCTCTTCATAAGCTGTTTTTTTTTACACACTTTCGATCATTGAAAACACTTGGATCAGTGATCATTGGCTCTGGAATGGCTTCTGATGCAGTCCTGATGTACTTTCGGTTCCTTCTGTATAGAAGCCCATTTACATCGACTACATATGATCGTGGTGACTGTTGTTCCATACAGGTTCCGAGCCACCATTTTCTCTCTCGATCATTTGGTAGAGGCGCCATATGGACAGATTGTCCGATCACCAACTCTGGCAAGTCCTTTGCTCCTTTGTCGTACTGGAACTTGGACTGCTGGTGTTTCAGCATTTTCTTCTGTTGCACGTTTTCTACTACTTTTGGTTTTATAAGATCGTCTGAAATTGTTTTTGGTTTTATAAGCTCGTCTGAAATTGGCAATGTGTTTCTAGTTCGCCTGGACATTAAACGTTGCGTTGGACTGCTGTCCATTCCTTCTGTTGGGGTGTTTCTCCAGTCGAGAATAGCCTTCCAAATATCCATTTTGCTTTTAGTGGCCCTTTTTACCAATTTTGACAGCTGACTCTGCCTTTCTGTTTGACTGGCTATGGTACGGTGATGATGTGGCATGATCAAATTCCCATTGTTGTGAGAATTTACTGAATTACACACTACACAGCTGAGGACTGTTGTCTGATATCAAAGTATCTGGAATGCAGTGCCTACTAAAATGACCTTTCAGACAATTAATTATAGCAGCTGAGGTTGTGTCTGGTAATAAGTCCAATTCCCAGAAATCTGAATAGTAGTCAACTGTAACTAAGTAGTCTAACTGCCTAAATGTGAAAATATCAATGGCCACCTTGCTCCAGGGCCTGTCTGGAATATCATGTGTCATAAGCGTCTCTTTCTGTTGGTTTGCACTGTATTCATTACATATACTACATTTTTCAACATGATCGAGAATTTCACTGTTCATATTTGGCCAGAAGAGTGTGTCGCGAGATTTCCTTAGACATGACTCGACCCCCATGTGACTTGCATGTATTCGAGTAAGCATTTCACTGCGAAGTGTCTTTGGCACTATTAGTCTGGCTCCCTTGAAAACCACCCCATCTTGGACTGCTAATTCATCTCGAATCGTTCAGTATTCCCGAATTATGACAGGTACTTCCGCTTTGGAATCTGGCCATCCTGCCAGAATAACTGATTTTAGTGTTTGTAATGCTTCATCTTGGTATGAATGTACTTGAATTTGCTTAAAACGCTGTTCAGTCACATTAACTGTTTCAGCAAAGTTGATTGCCCATAGGTCTTGGTCAAGCTTCTGCTGTTGAATGCTGAAAACTTCAATAGTGTCATCATTGTCCTTCCATGTTGTTGGTAAGAATGCTCTAGATAGTGTATCGGCTATGTACATCTCGGTCCCTTTTGTGTATTGAATACATAAACTGTATTTCTGCAGTCTTAAGAGCATATGTTGTAGCCTCTTTGGCGCATTCAACAGTGGTTTTCCATAGATTTTTTCTAGAGGTTTGTGATCTGTATGAACAGTGACTTGAGAACAACCATATATGTAATGTTCAAACCGTTCACACGTGAATACTATTGCTAAACACTCTTTCTCGATCTGTGCATAATGTTTTTCTGCAGTGCTTAACGCACTTGAGGCAAATGCAACTGGTTGTCCATCCTGAAGCAATGTTGCTCCAAGTCCTGCTTCACTCGTGTCACATTGTAAAGTTACTTCGTCTTCCAAATCATAGTATCTAAGCACTGGTTGTTTAGTTACTAGTCGCTTTATGGTGTCAAAAGCTTCTTCTTGTTGTGATTGCCAATACCATAATTTATCTTTTGTTGTCAATATTCACAACGGTTCACATGCTTCTGACAAATGTGGTAAGAATTTGGAAAGATATGTCACTAGTCCAATAAAGCGCTGTACCCTTTTTACGTCGGTTGGGTCGGTTGGTCGGTTGGCTTCGGCATGTCTAATATTGCTTGTATCTTCTTTGGGTCAGGACGTATACCACTGGACGTGAGTATGTGGCCCATGTAACTTACTTCAGTTTGTCAAAGCTTCAGTTTGTCCTTGTTCAGCTTTAATCCTACCGTTCTTGCTCGCTCTAGGACACTAACTAGCTTCTTATCATGATCTCTTATGGCTTCTTCCATGGTTTCGCCTTGACCATATTCCAAAATATTGTCCACTATAACTTCAGTGCCTTGTAGCCCTTCTAAAGCATCGTGTTGTCTGCGCTGAAATTCCTCTGGTGCAGACGAAATTCCAAACGGGAGACGTAACCACCTATATCGGCCAAATGGAGTCCAGAATGTTGTAAGGTAGCTACTTTTTTCTTCAAGTTTTACTTGCCAGAATCCATCCTTTGCATCAAGAACTGTAAATACTTTGGCTTTCGACACTTTAGGAAGATTGTCATCAATTGTCGGCATCATGTACTTGGCACGCTTTATGGCTTTGTTAAGATCTTTAGGATCCAAACACACCCTGAGCTTATTTTTTCTTCTTACAACTACCATACTACTAATCCAGTCAGTAGGTTCCACCACTTTTGTAATGATCCCTTTGGTCACTAGTCGTTCGATTTCTGCTTTCACTTCTGTTTTCTGGGCAACTGGTACCCCTCTAGGCTCATGCTGAACCGGTTTTATAGTTTTATCAAGTTCAATGCTGTATGTCCCTGGTAGGTATCCAAGGCCATCAAACACATCACTATAATCTTCAAAAATGACTTCCTTGGTTAGTATTGTCTCTGTAGTTTGTACCACACTGTTTACCACGTTTACAGTGATGATGCCCAACTGTACGCTAGCTGCTGCTGACAATAATGTTGTAGCATCTTTGCCGGCAATCTCCACAACATGAAATTCCAGATTTTCTTTTACTTGACCTACAGTACATTTAATTACGCATTTTCCAACTGGTAATAATGTGCTCCTATCATATAATTTCAGCTTCGTTTTTGTTGGCACCATTCTTGGCTTTTTCTGTTTTGCTATGCGTGATAGAACACTGGTTGATATTATGTTGCATGATGCACCAGTGTCTATTTGACACTTGATTGACTTCTTATTTGTAGTGTTCGGCATTGACATGGTTATGTTTACAAACCATTGCTTATCGGTAAGGGCATTCAATGTATAGATTGACTCATCACTACTAATGTCCATTTCTTCTATACTGTTAACTTTTGTTCTCGAGCTTTGAAGACAGACTTTTGCAAAATGGTTCTTTTTTTCTGCATTTTGAACTCACCTTTCCATACGCTGGACATTCTCGCATGGTCTTTTCTTCCACCACAGTACCGACAGCTACTCTGTTCTTCCATTTCTGAAGTATGCTTCTTTTTTTCATGTTTGACTTTTTTTTTTGATGCATAGTTCACTTCTGCGGTAGCAGAAAGTTTCCTCATTTGGCTATCTGCTATCTCTACACATGTCTACCGCTTTCTCACATGTTAAGTCTGGTTCACGAAGCATGCGTGACCTTGCTCCACTGTCTCTGGTGCCTAACACTATTCTATCACGAATCATTTGGTTTTGTAGCGTGCCAAATTCACATGAGTTGGAGAGACCCCTAAGCCTGGTAACGTAGATGTCTATACCTTCGTTTTGTAATTGATCGGATGTATTGAAAACATATTGTTCATTTATGACGTTTGTTTTTGGAATGAAATGTTTCTTTAGTGCTTTGAGTATTGTACTCACCTTCTTCCGATCGCCATCCGGAATATCTAAATGTTGAAAAATTTGATAGCACTCTCTGCCCATAACACTCAACAGAGTAGCCGCGCGAATATTGTCTTCTTTTTTATCCAGACCTGTTGCTATCTCATAATTGTCCCATTGAGATTCAAAGAAAATCCAGTTATCCCTTAGATTACCCTTCACTTCGATTGCAAAAGGCACTGGAAGTTTGCCTGAAGTCATCTTGAAGCGGGCAGGAAACATGAGGACGGGGAAACATGAGGACGACGATCACAAGTCACAATACGTTCGGTTCCAATCTGAAAACACGATAAATCCAGAATTTGTTACACAGTCACATAGTCCGTATATTCCTGTGTATACCCGATTCCTTCCTGATGTCGACAACGTTTAATTCAGCCTGCATTTGGTGAAAATATTGTCTGGTTTCACATCTGACACCATGTTTCATGTGGTATCTCTCTTTATCTGCTATTGATGACCTAGTACACAGTAAACATTGATAGTACGGTGTTAATCTAAATATGCTCTCAGTAAATCTATTTACTGTATATGGTAACAACAGCAAATATCATTTGGTAGGCCATTCCAGTCATGGGAAACAGCAAAACTAAATGAAGCGTTACAATAACATTTTGTTTTCACCCAAGCAGTTCCAAAATAATATGATGTGCCTTGTGCAATACTCTTGTTGAAAGTGTCAGAAGGTTCATTATGGGTACAATTCATTATTGGTACAGTTTCTTATTGGGTGTGGTTCATTATTGGTACAATTCATTATTGGTACAGTTTCTTATTGGGTATGGTTCATTATTGGTACAATTCATTATTGGTAAAGCTTCTTATTGGATATGGTTCATTATTGGTACAATTCATTATTGGTATAGTTTCTTATTGGGTATGGTTCATTATTGGTACACTTCATTATTGGTACAGTTTCTTATTGGGTATGGTTCATTATTGGTACAATTCATTATTGGGTGCAGTTCTTTATTGAGTATGATTCACTATTGCTACAATTAAATATTGGCCACAGTTCTTTATTCGGTATGGTTCATTTTTGGCATAATTCATTTTTAAGTACAGTTCTTTATTGGGTATGATTCACTATTGGTACAATTCATTTTCATTATTGGGTATGGTACATTATTGGGTAGAGCTTTCTGAGAAAAAAAAATATGTACAAATTTCATTATAATTGGGGATGGCTTATCATCAGATGGTTTATTAGTATTATAATATACAGAAAGATGAGTTGGCGTGTGATCAAACAACTAGTATTATGGGAAACAGAAAGTTGGGATGGCTTATCATGAAACAGTTTATGAGTATTATGGGATACAGAAAGTTGGGATGGCTTATCATGAAACAGTTTGAGTATTATGGGATACAGAAAGTTGAGATGGCTTATCATGAAACAGTTTATGAGTATTATGGGATAAAGAAAGTTGAGATGGCTTATCATGAAACAGTTTATGAGTATTATGGGATAAAGAAAGTTGAGATGGCTTATCATAAAACAGTTTATGAGTATTATGGGATAAAGAAAGTTGAAATGGCTTATCATGAAACAGTTTATGAGTATTATGGGATACAGAAAGTTGAGATGGCTTACCATGAAACAGTTTATGAGTATTATGGGATACAGAAAGTTGAGATTATTTAGGGGGCAGGGGCCAGTTATTATGTACAAATAAATGTAATGCTGCAATTAGCAACCTAGTATAAAAAAAATCTTAAAAAATCAACTACACAAGTGAGGTCAAAAAGATCCATATTTTTGGATGTTTATATAAAACAAAGCATTTATTTAAACCTGCTATTTTCATGTCTGAAGGTCATTTTTGACACCATGTGATGCTGACAGTGCAAAGACAAGCCCTTTTCCTAGATGACAATTCTGCAAAACAATGAGTAATAAAAAAATTCTGGCTGATGTTATTGAAAATAGGTGTCATCGAAGCCGTTTCTAAGATATTCTACTTGCCCCCAACCCACGTGTTTACTGCTATGGCTGGCTAGCTCTTCTTCCTAACCGATTATTTATACTTCCCCATCAATATACTGCAGAGTAATTATGGAAGATGTACATGCCTGACATCAATTTCAAGAACACCATAAGCCCGAAACATCTAGTACACAAATATATCAATATCTTTAATTAGTAAACAATAATAACTGAAAAAGTCACGATATAGCCTTAAGTAAAGAAATTTGCCAGTGACCAATTTACAACATTGGACCCTGTCACCTTAGCATTAAACAGCTTATTGGTATTATGGGATACAGAAAGATGAGATAGCTTGTTATCAGTTTATCAGTATTATGGGCATACGTATAGTCCATAATTGTTGCATTTTCTATTTAGGTATAAATGTATGAATTTAAAATGATCAATGATCAGGTAGAATTATTTAGTGAACTGAATAATGCCATTGTATGAAATAGGTGATGTACATGGCACACAGCAGTTTGAAAGAAAATTGTTGGTATTGATTCTAATTTTAAATTGCAAGACTCCTTTCTGTACAAGTACGTTACCTTGCTGATGAGTATCATGCATTAATAATAAAGTTTGTTCCGTTGGATAATAGGACATGATCCATTGTTTAAAACAAGAAATGTATTCAGTTTGTAGCAGTTGAAACACAATCTCTGTTGACATTGCTTGTACATTGTGCTGGTGGTGTTTGTAGCAGTTGAAACACAATCTCTGTTGACATTCCTAGTACATTGTGCTGGTGGTGTTTGTAGCTGTTGAAACACAATCTCTGTTGACATTCCTAGTACATTGTGCTGGTGGTGTTTGCCAAGTTAATGGGATAATTATGATTACTTGGTAGCAGTCACCAGATGAATGTATATGACTAGATTCAATTCAGCATCACAGCAATGAATTATTGGGGCTTGCTAGATTAGATTATGGGGGGGTTTACAACTCCTCAAGCAACCCGTGCAACTGCGGGGTAGGGTGGGGATTGGGAGTCGGATTCAGGGTGATCCCACAATTCAAACCAATTCTTTTTTATTGAAAGGGGACCTCATAATTTAGTTTTGCTTGTGTCAAGGGGTTGGGGTGGGGCAGAATATCTTGTTACATTATTGTTCTGGATGAATCTTTATGTTACACTGTGCCAGTATTCTGCAGTATGGGCTTCTTCCTGGCTTGTATTACACCTGTAATACCTGGATACCACTCCACACAGTAGGGTGCAATGACAGTCTGCTTTAATACTATTTTTGTACGCTTATATTTTATATCCCTGAGATGGGACATAGAGCATTTTGTGTGTTAGGATATAGTTGTTTTTAAAAACTTTTGGTTCAGTAATCCATTACCCAATTTAAATCATATTTGGAATATTATATCATCACATAATATCCTTTTCTCATGACCACTGCTGCTTTTGGGTTGTGACTGGGTTTGTTCAAGGCATTAATAATTATAATAGGGCACTATGGGTTTGTTTAAGGCGTTAATAATTATAAAAGTGATGCATTTTGGTTAAAGTTGTTATTCACACTAATCTTTTCATTTCCTTATTCACTTCATTTTTTGAAAAAAACATTATCACATACACACCTTTCTTGGTAACATTCCTGCCTCTGGGTGGGGGTCATTGGGTCAAGAATTATAATATGGATAAATTTAAGCTTCTGATTAAAGTTTTTTTAAGCACATTCAGTCCAGTACTGAATATACTTGGGTCAGACTGTGTAGACCCTGATTTGCCATCCTATATTGTACTGGCAGATTAGGGACTGTGTTGTTCAGTTGATCACTCCTGTCAAACCACACAGACCCAGACATACCAGCTCATGATGTAATCCCAGATCTGAATCTGTGCATTTTGTAGTTGGATCTAACTTGTATGTAAATATATCCAGTAACCTGTACTTTTAGTTATTTTTTTTGGAATGATAACAGGATCACAAACTCAATGTTCAGTATGATTGGTACCCTGGGGTAGGTCATGTTGTAATGGAATAACACATGGTTGAAACTTATGGCTAAAGTTTTATTCAGCACTTACCATTTATTAACTCCTTAACTGATTCAATTCATATATAGAATATAATATCATCACATATTTCATATATGGAATATAATATCATCACATATTTCATATATGGCATATAATATCATCACATACTTCATATATAGAATATAATATCATCACATACTTCATATATAGAATATAATATCATCACATACTTCATATATGGAATATAATATCACATACTTCATATATGGCATATAATATCATCACATACTTCATATATGGAATATAATATCACATTCTTCATATATGGAATATAATATCACATACTTCATATATGGCATATAATATCATCACATACTTCATATATGGAATATAATATCACATTCTTGATATATGGAATATAATATCACATACTTCATATATGGCATATAATATTATCACATACTTCATATATGGAATATAATATCACATACTTCATATATGGCATATAATATCATCACATACTTCATATATGGAATATAATATCACATACTTCATATATGGAATATAATATCACATTCTTCATATATGGAATATAATATCACATACTTCATATATGGCATATAATATTATCACATACTTCATATATGGAATATAATATCACATACTTCATATATGGCATATAATATCATCACATACTTCATATATAGAATATAATATCATCACATACTTCATATATTGAATATAATATCATCACATACTTCATATATGGCATATAATATCATCACATACTTCATATATAGAATATAATATCATCACATACTTCATATATGGAATATAATATCACATACTTCATATAAGGCATATAATATCATCACATACTTCATATATAGAATATAATATCATCACATACTTAATATATGGCATATAATATCATCACATACTTCATATATGGAATATAATATTATCACATACTTCATATATGGAATATAATATCATCACATACTTCATATATGGAATATAATATCATCACATACTTTATATATGGAATATAATATCATCACATACTTCATATATGGCATATAATATCATCACATACTTTATATATAGAATATAATATATCACATACTTCATATATGGAATATAATATCACATACTTCATATATGGAATATAATATCATGACATACTTCATATATGGCATATAATATCATCACATACTTCATATATGGAATATAATATCATCACATACTTCATATATGGCATATAATATCATCACATACTTCATATATGGAATATAATATCATCACATACTTCATATATGGAATATATCATCACATACTTCATATATGGAATATAATATCATCACATACTTGGTTGGAAAAATTCTATGTTGTGTATCCTGGAAGAAGTTGAAACGTTTACTTAGTAACTGAAAGTGTAGGTTTTTTGTCTAGAATTTCATACACAAATTGAAGGGGTATTTTAAATATTGTATAACCTTTTCAACAATCTAAATGTAAGAATCTAGTATATCACATTAGGCATTTTTAAATTTTGATGACTATATTAATAATAATAATAATAATAATAATAATAATAATAATAATAATAATAATAATAATAATAATAATAATAATAATAATAATAATAATAATAATAATAATAATAATAGCAATAGAATCAGCTTGATCCGGTGCTTTACTCATTTTTAAAGGTGAATAAAAATAATACTTGCTTGCAGAATACTATTTTCAAGTAACCAGAACCATAAACTTATAATGAAAATTTATCCTTTCATAGGTCATTCCAAACCATAGCTATCTTTCCAATGGTGATTCCAAAATGTTCCAAAGTTCAACCCATAGGTACCTTTTCAGTGGTGATTACAAAATGTTCTTTAAGTCCAACCCATAGGTATCTTTCCAATGGTGATTCCAAAATGTTCCAAAGTCCAACCCCTAGGCACCTTTTTAATGGTGATTACAAAATGTTCTTTAAGTCCAACCCATAGATACCTTTCCAGTGGTGATTACAAATTGTTCTTTAACTCCAACCTATGGCTATCTTTCCAGTGGTAATTCCAAAATGTTCTTTAAGTCCAACCCATAGGTACCTTTGCAATGTACACTAGTCTTCACTCTTTACCAGTTGTAGATATTACTGCAGCTTTATCAAAGATAAATTTGCCTTCTCATTGAATCATACATAGTAAATTGAGTTTTTTATTAAATGCATCATTTTTATTGTGTGTATTGCTGAAAATAAAGAATTTTTCCAGTTCTAAATCTCTTTTTATCAGTAAGGGCAGTTAATTTGTTAGACATTGTGAAAGGTGATCTGTCTGTACTTGTAACATTTACAATCTTTCCTGGCTGTTTTAACCTCCCATTTTATATGCCAGAGCAGCACAAGTGGGTATTTAGACTGGAATTAGGGATCACATTTCAGTTAAAACAGGAGGCCTTGTAACCAAAGCAAGGTCACCAGTAACCATAGTCTCACATACTGACCTATTTATGGCAGCTTTAACCTGCAGAAAGAGGAATCTTTACTGTTCAACATTTGGAAGCAGTGGCAAAAAACTTTAGCCATGTGCTGTCCTTGTCCGTGGCTTTATTAGAAGAGTTTCTTCACCTATGGACACATACAAGGTCTTACTGTAAGAACCTTCTGAGAGATGTTCCTATGGAGGCAGAGACTGTATTCAGATGGCTTATTCACTCTCTGGCCTCATAGGATTTAAGAGACCAGCAACACAAGTCCCTGGCATCCGCAGCTGTCCTGTCAAAACTGACCAAGAAGTGAAGTTATCATGACTCAGGTCTAAGGGTTTGTTGGAACAGTTTTTCAAGCTGTGCAACCCTAATCAAGCAACAACCTGAATGCAGAGCTTCTCAGCAATTAGGCCATAATAGGGTCACCACAAAGGCCCCTCTGCATTTCTGAAGGACCGGATGATATCTCTTGCAGAGTGTCTTTTCTGTTGGTTCCTGTAGATAATAGGCTAAAGCTTTTTTCAGAAGCTTTGTTTGTCATCATGGATGATGGCTGTTTTCTCTCTAATATAAAAGGCGGATACCTGCTTTGGTTTTAAGATTTTTCTTTCTTAGTAAAGCCCTTATGTTATTCTTTTAATTGAATCTAGTGTGATTAATGGAAAAGGTACACTTCCTTCGTCAGAAGGGTGCAATACTGAGGGTGTTAAATTGGCCAATTTCTGGTCTTACTCCCAGATTTTGCTGGTATCAAAAAAGGGGGAAGTTTCAACTAATTATTGACCTTTCTTATTTAAACATGTTTGCACAGGAGGAATCCTTCAAGATGTTGACTACAACCTCAGACAGGAATGCCAAAAGACGTGGTGACTGGGTGATCTGCAACAATCTTAAAAACAACAAGTACCTTCTCATCTCTCTCTTTCCACCTCACATGAAGTACTGCCAATATTGCTTGGATTGGAAAGTCTTCTGATTTCTTGCTTTGCTGTTTGGTCTTGACTCCATGCCCAAAATGTTTACCAAGGTCATGAGAGTAGGTGATATCCACTGGGATTACTCTCTAATATTTTGATGATTGATTATCCACTGCAGGTCACTTGGGATCACTCTCCTCTAATATTTTGATGATTGATTGTTCCACAACAGTCATCTGGAGTCCTCTGAGACTTGATCTGTTGTAGGTCTATCATCTCTATCATTTGGAGTTCCTGAGACTTGATCTGTTGTAGGTCTATAGTGACCAGGCTGGGTCTTTTACCTAACCTGGAGAAATTGGAGCTTACTTCATCTCAATATTACATTTTTGTGGGGAAATGAATTTCCTCTATAACAGAGGACTAGTCTATATCACAGAGTAGACAAGAACCCCTGACCCTTGGTGGTGCTAACAGGCAAGACAATTTCCTCTATAACAGAGGGCTAGACTATATCACTTGGGACAGAGTAGAAAAGAACCTCTGACCCTTGGAGGTGCTGACAGGCAAGACAATTTCCTCTATAAGAGGGATAGACTATATCACTTGGGACAGAGTAGACAAGAACCCCTGGAGGTGCTGACAGACAAGACAATTTCCTTTATAACAGGGATAGACTATATCACTTGGGACAGAGTAGACAAGAACCCCTGACCCTTGGAGAAGCTGACAGGAAAGACAAAGTTGTTGACTCATCTTGTTATTTTTCTTCTGTGGACTTTGAAGTACGCAGTGGACCTGGTCTCCTAGGCAGACTGCATACATGTCCCATCCAGTTTTTCATTTTGGCATATTGGGAACTCAGATTTATCTAGGTCTCTTTTTCCACCTTTTTTCTTTTTGGTGGACAAACATGGGACTGGTTTTTGACAGGAGTCCCCATATATTCCTTCAAACTAGACTCTTATCTATTAAACCCTACAACAACAACTTGTCTACTCTGTCCCATCATTAAAATTAGTTTTAAAACCTCCCCCACCATATAAAAATAAATTCTGCTGCTATAACAGGCTAAAAAAAGTTGGGTCATTATGCAGGCTTATATGTAAATTATATTTCTGTAGCATATTAATTTGTACATTGCCAATAGCTATGAAGTATTCTGAATTTGAAAAATGATTAAATAGGACCTGTGGTTTTGGCCATTTAACGTGAGGCTTTCCATCAAGGATGTTCCTATGTTAATATTGATCTAAGTGGTTTAAATCAATTCTGGTATTTTTCAGTTTCCATCTTTCTTTAAGATGATTGATCTGTCAGGTTTGGTTTGTTTAGGACTTTGAAGCCGCAGCACATATTATTGAATAAAATTTTTGCAAAGAGTACAGGTTCTCTTGATAATATGTCTGCCGAGTTGCAGCATTTGGTATTGAATTCTGTGTTTACCTAGCTCAATGGTTTTCATGGTAACAAGTCCTCCTGAATGGATGGTCATATCAAGATGTTTTTTTAAAGACTTTCTATGATGTGTAGTTGATCAGGAATGAAAATGGTGGTGCTCTGATCTCCAGTCTGGCCACAAAGACTGCCATATTTTGACATCATATTAAAGGATTCTAAAGCTGATATTTATTATGATTCTTGTTTAGCTTGACATGGAAAATACAAGCTTTATAATTGCACCTGATTAGATTTTTGAAATAAAATTAATTAAAAGAATGAGTTTTCCAGAAATATATTTCAATTCAAAATTATAAAGACTTGCATTAGACAAGATTAAACAAAAATGTTTTGGAAAAAGTTTTTTTTTTAACATCTTGATCATTGTGATAAATCCATTTTGTTGCTATTTAAGCAATGTTATCTAATGAATTTCCAAAATTATATAAATAGGTTGAAAACCCCAAAATATGTATGTACTGGAAGATACTCTTCTAGATTATCAGTTGTAATACCTAATTCTGATGTAACCTTGCTTTGCTTGGAGCATTATGCAAGAGATTTTCTTTTAAATGGTACACAGTCTAGTTCTACACGTTGACTCCCTGACTGACCTACTGCTGTACTATAGTTGACTATAGCTTAAAGGACACATGGTACTAATTGTATGGAAAAATGGGAACCAGTCTGGAAATGGGTGAACATTTAATAGAGTATATATGGGTTTGGGTGGCCAGGATTGGTTAATAATATAAGATATGTTTTATGAAAAAGAATCTTTTGAGAACTTGTCTTAGTTGTAAGTGAAAAAAAAGTACATTGTTTTATTGACGGAATTCAGTCCCTTAACAGTCTTAAATTTAGAACACTCATTAATAAAATTAGCACCTGACTTTTTGGTGTGGAATTGAAAGCACACATTTCAAACACATGCAGGTCCAGAAAATGCTGCGGCTCATATCCTTCTACACAGAAGCTGACATTCAAGTTTCATCTATACTGATAAATATAGGTTTGATCATGGACACTCATACATTTTCAGTTATTGAATTTTTAATATTATGTTGTTTGCATAGGTTTACTATGGAAACTGAATTAGTATGGTGACTTCATATTTGATCTTTATGACCTCAGAGAAGCATTCCCCAAAGATCTTGCAAGACTTGATGCTGGTCATTTGATTGCCTTAACTGCCAGGATTTATCTAACTCTTGTATTCAAACCAAAATGCACAAAACCTAGACTCTATAACCACTTATAGCCATGTATCAACTGTCATATCACACTTCTTTCAAAGACTTAATGTGTTGTAGAATTTCCAAAAGTGTTATATGTAGTGGGAAATTACTTGTAAAATAATTTCTTATAAGCTAAATAATTCAATATTACACAGGCACTTTATGCCTAGGAAGAGAGCTGCAAATTTCAAAACAGATGCCACCACACTAAATGTTTGGCTAGAAATGGAAACTTGTTATCAGTGATTTGTTTACAAACACACCTTCTAGCCATTAATGATTTCTTTGCTTCCCTGGCTTGACACCTGAGCATAATATAAAATTCCACCATTGGGGCTAGAGGGACTACAGAGTACAGATAATAGGTATATAACAGAATTTATTGCTACTAAAATTAACAGTAAATACAGATTTACCCAGTTAAAGAGCAGTAATTAAGGTCATCAATATATTTTAGAAAATGTTTCTTCTCATCTAAAACATAACACAATCCCACCTGAAATAAATTTTGCACTATGATATATCTGTGTGGACAACAATGAAGTGAGATACAGGTTTCTTAATTAGTCTGGACAACAATGCAGTGAGATTGAAGTTTCTTAATCAGTTTGGACAACAATGCAGTGAGATACTGGTTTCTTAATTAGTCTGGACAACAATGCAGTGAGATGCAGGTTTCTTAATTAGTCTGGACAACAATGCAGTGAGATACTGGTTTCTTAATTAGTCTGGACAACAATGCAGTGAGATACTGGTTTCTTAATTAGTCTGGACAACAATGCAGTGAGATGCAGGTTTCTTAATCAGTTTGGACAACAATGCAGTGAGATACTGGTTTCTTAATTAGTCTGGACAACAATGCAGTGAGATATGTGTTTCTTAATCAGTCTGGACAACAATGCAGTGAGATATGTGTTTCTTAATCAGTCTGGACAACAATGCAGTGAGATACTGGTTTCTTAATTAGTCTGGACAACAATGCAGTGAGATGCAGGTTTCTTAATTAGTCTGGACAACAATGCAGTGAGATATGTGTTTCTTAATCAGTCTGGACAACAATTCAGTGAGATGCAGGTTTTTTAATCAGTCTGGACAACAGTGCAGTGAGATGCAGGTTTCTTAATTAGTCTGGACAACAATGCAGTGAGATGCAGGTTTCTTAATCAATCTGGACAACAATGCAGTGAGATACAGGTTTCTTAATCAATCTGGACAACAATGCAGTGAGATGCAGGTTTCTTAATCAATCTGGACAACAATGCAGTGAGATACAGGTTTCTTAATCAATCTGGACAACAATGCAGTGAGATGCAGGTTTCTTAATCAATCTGGACAACAATGCAGTGAGATGCAGGTTTCCTAATCAGTCTGGAAGAAATTGAATTGCATGTATTCTTGTATCATGGTTCAAAATTTTTCTATGTACTTGATTATGATATTGGAAAAGATGTTGGAGTCACCAGATATTGTTGATGATGTTACGCACTTCACATTTCCTAAGCATGATTAATGCTGATTTGTCATGTGCTTTGTCAATCACTAGGTTGTCTTTTGCATGTTGATGTGCCCTTAAAGACCAATCACTCCCTGCCATTTTTGCTTTTTTTAGATTCTTGCTGAAATGTATCTTGGCTCTACAATAGTAACATAATGTCCAGTCTGATTCAGATGTGCACAATTTCCTTAAAATCAATAGTAAACCTCATTCTTGCTAGAAATAGTGTGATGTTTAATTTATGATGGTCTTTCAAAGTAATAGATTTGGTTGCTGCTATCACATCATTTATTTTCTATTCATTCATTGTTACAAGCCTACTCAAAATTAGTACACAGTGGAAATTGCAAATAATTTTTTTTTATTGTTTACCAGCTGTCAGCATGTAAATAATAGAAAGCTTTTTCCAGAATTCTTCCTCACAGCAGGTTTTATTTTGAATGTGATGTTTTAATTTGCTGACTGATGCATATGCAGTGTTGTATGAAACTAATCAAATCGTCACTGCTGGGAGCTAAAAGCTGATTGCTCCAAATGAACCTATATTTGTTCTTATAATATTGTAAATGGTGTAGAAGACTACCTTTCACAAAAATTTTAAACTGTTTTTTATGATTGTTTACCAATCCCGATCAGGGGAATAGACACATAGTATTACATATTTTTGTGTGCACTGTCTTTAGATCATAAATTTACTTTTGCTTGAAAGACTTCCTTCTTTATTGCCAATGTAAGATACTTAAAAATCTTCTAAAGATAGTGTAGCAGGGAAAACGAAATATTGGAGATAGTTTCACACCATATTTTGGAAGTTGAAGTTGAATTAAGAAAGCAGTAAAGTGTATTAGATTACCCACCATTTCTCCAAACAAGAGTTAGCTCCCTTAATAGGACAGCTCATAAACTTGAATTATATGCAGCATATCAACATTATTTAAATTGTCATGAATTTTGTTAATATTTTAAATTATGATTTAATATTTTAAATTATGATTTAATTGCCAAATTTTGACATTCAATATGGTCACTCTAGCAACAGGATGCACTTCTGCTGATGTTAGAATTGTGTAAATTGTGCAGACTGTGGTAAAACCTCTGGCAGATGAATATTGATTTTCTGTACTGAAGAAAATTTATGGCATATTATTTCCATTGACATATTACTAATTGCCTTCTATGTACATTAGTCTAGGTCAGTTAGTTTTATTTCTTTCTTAGTGCTACCATAGATATGATTTTGGTGTTTTATGACACAGCTACATAAGCAGGTTGTTTTGTGCCAAGTCACTTGCAGTAAATTGCCTTCCTCCATGACACACCATGGTAGCCACCTGTCTGATCTTTTGATAGGATTCAAACCAGCACTGTTTTTTTCTATTGTGCAAAAAACATGGTTAAAAATAAAATCAAATTTTCTCATTTAATTTTTAAGAAATATGTTCTGCACAAAAAAATGGTCATATCAACATAGGTTTTCACCACAAGACTTTATGATGTCTACATGTAATTGGACTGGAAATTAACATGGAATCACTGAGGAGTCTGATTGCAAACTGAGATAGTTACCTTGTGTGAGGAGTAGGGGCGGGTGTTGAGGAGTAGGGGCAGGTGTTATCATTAGTTTTCCCCAATTCATGGATAGAAGCACATGCCTATATTGTACATTCTTGGTTAAAAGTATATTCATTTAGAACAGCATTTTTGCACACTATAAATACTGTTATGCCTGGAGTCATCAAACTTAGCAAGGGGATGCATTCTGGCAAACTCTATACCTGATCACACACTAGAGTCATGAAGCTTGTCACAGGGATGCATTCTGGCAGACTCTATACCTGATTACACACTAGAGTCATGAAGCTTGTCATGGGGATGCATTCTGACAAACTCTATACCTGATCACACACACTGAGTCATGAAGCTTGTTATGGGGATGCATTCTGACAAACTCTATACCTGATCATACACTGGAGTCATGAAGCTTGTCATGGGGATGCATTCTGGCAAACTCTATACCTGATCATACACTGGAGTCATGAAGCTTGTCATGGGGATGCATTCTGGCAGACTATATACCTGATCACACACACTGAGTCATGAAGCCTGTCATAGGGATGCATTCTGGCAGACTCTATACCTGATCACACACTAGAGTCATGAAGCTTGTCAAGAGGATGCATTCTGGCAAACTCTATACCTGATCACACACACTGAGTCCTGAAGCTTATTATGGGGATGCATTCTGGCAGACTCTATACCTGATCACACACTAGAGTCATGAAGCTTGTCATGAGGATGCATTCTGGCAAACTCTATACCTGATCACACACACTGAGTCATGAAACTTGTCATGGGGATGCATTCTGGCAAACTCTATACCTGATCATACACTAGAGTCATGAAGCTTGTCACAGGGATGCATTCTGGCAGACTCTATACCTGATCACACACTAGAGTCATGAAGCTTGTCATGGGGATGCATTCTGACAAACTCTATACCTGATCATATACTGGAGTCATGAAGCTTGTCATGGGGATGCATTCTGGCAAACTCTATACCTGATCACACACACTGAGTCATGAAGCTTGTCATGGGGATGCATTGTCAGACTCTATACCTGATCACACACACTGAGTCATGAAGCTTATCATGGGGATGCATTCTGACAAACTCTATACCTGATCACACACACTGAGTCATGAAGCTTATCATGGGGATGCATTCTGATAAACTCTATACCTGATCACACACACTAGAGTCATGAGGCTTGTCACAGGGATACATTCTGACAAACTCTATACCTGATCATACACTGGAGTCATGAAGCTTGTCACGGGGATGCATTCTGACAAGCTCTATACCTGATCACACACTAGAGTCATGAAGCTTGTCATGGGGATGCATTCTGACAAACTCTATACCTGATCATACACTGGAGTCTTGAAGCTTGTCATGGGGATGCATTCTGACAAGCTCTATACCTGATCACACACTAAGGTCATGAAGCTTGTCATGGGGATGCATTCTGACAAGCTCTATACCTGATCACACACTAGAGTCATGAAGCTTGTCATGGGGATGCATTCTGTCAAACTCTATACCTGATCACACACACTGAGTCATGAAGCTTGTCATGGGGATGCATTCTGACAAGCTCTATACCTGATCACACACTTCAGTCATGAAGCTTGTCATGGGGATACATCTTTATACACACTACACCTAGTCACAATGGTAGGTCCATGACTCATATCTCATATTTCATTTAACTTCTGTTACATTTTGTATTTTATTTCAAAAGCTCCGTTAATCATAGAATTATCAGACTCTAAGACCTGATTCTTACAAAAAAGAACATTGTGACTAGTAATTTACATTTTACTGGCTTGGGTTAAGTTTTTTTTTATTATTTCAGTACCATTCAGTATATGTACTGTTATGCAAAGACTCATAAAACTTGGTGAAGGGGTGCATTTTGACGAATACTACAACTTTATAAAAATAGGTCACTATGTCTCATTTTATGCATCACTGTTTTTGGTTAATTTTTTTTAAAATAGTTTTTTTATGCATGAATCACTAACTAGACAGTTGTACAAATCTCAGAGTATTACACCTGTACAAATCTCTGAGTATTATACCTGTACAAATCTCTGAGTATTATACCTGTACAAAAAAGTCACTGTTATTATACATTTCGCATTGTACTGGTTTAGCTTAACTTTTTTAATTTGGTGTTGTAGGTGGGTGGGGATGTTAGCTTTTGGGGGACTTTTATTGTTGCTCTAACAATGTTTGAGTTATATCATCGCTATGATGTCTGCAGTATGACAGGTTGTAGTGATGTCTAGCAGTGGGATATCATGCTGTAGACATGTAGCATCATATTCCACCCAGTCACATTATACTGACACCAGGCCACCCAGTCACATTATACTGACACCAGGCCACCCAGTCACATTATACTGACACCAGGCCACCCAGTCACATTATACTGACACCAGGCCACCTAGTCACATTATACTGACACCAGGCCATCCAGTCACATTATACTTACACCAGGCCACCCAGTCACATTATACTGACACCAGGCTGACCAGTCCTAACACTAACCTCGTAATGATGAGTGCCAAGCAAGGCAGCTGCAAAAACCATTTTTAAATGTCTTGGGTATGACTTCACTGGGGTTTGAACCTGTGACCTACTGTATATGAGGTGGACACTTTAACCACTAGGCCACGAGAGCGGTCTAAATTTAGTTTTGTGACCACCTATCTATTTTGCATATTTTATATATGATGTTGAAATGTGGTGAAGGTATGCATCGTGATGAGCACTACTAGGTCATTTTTCCACCAAGGTCAAAAAAAAAAAGAACAAGTCACATTAAATAAGTCAATTGATGATTCTGCACAGGACTGAATATTGCTAGAACATAAAGTTTTCCAGGAGCAGATATTGGAAGTGACCATGACTTATTAGTAACAATGTTTTGCCTCCACCATAAAATGGTCAAAAAGCCTAACCAATCAAGAATCTGATTTGACCTTGAAAAATTTAAAGATCCAAAAGCAGTAAATTTGTGCCTTTGATAACCCTGGACAGCAAAAACACCAACCAATTTAAGTCTTTAAAAACCACATTCAATGCAGCTGTGACTAGCACAGCTAGTGAGATCATTGGCAAAGATCACTGAACAAAGAAACCTTGGATCACAGCAGATGTCCTCGAAGTATGTGATGAATGAAGAAAACTGTAAAAGAGATCATGAAGGAGCTAGAAAATACAAAGAGATAAACAACATGATCAGGAAAAGCATGGAAAAGGCAAAGGAATCCTAGCTAGAAAGACTGCAAAATCAAAGACAGTCTGAGTAGAAATGACAGACAAATGGCATATCAACTGGTGGAAGATCTCACAACCCATCAACAGGGAAAGACTATCACCATCTAAGACAAATCTGGCAAATGCCTCCCAGAAGATCAAGAGATCCTCAAGTGATGGACAGAAAACTGCTCAGATTTGTACAATCATAAGACCCAAGGAGATCCAGCAGTACTAAATTGTCCTCAGGCAGAAGAAATTGATGACAACCCCAATTTTTGTGAGGAAGTAGAAATTAGGTTACTAAAGAAAGGAAAGTCGGTTGGCACTGACAACATATATGTACCAGCAGAGCTCATTCAAGCAAGAGGAGAAGAGATAGCCAGTCCTAACAACAATCTGTAACAAAATATGGCCGACAGGAAAATGGCCCACCACATAGACTCTGTCCTTGGTCATCATGTTCCCCAAGAAAAAAAACCTACAGCTATCCCAAAACTACAGAACCATCAGTTTGATCAGTCACCCGAGCAAGGTTATGCTGAAGATAATTCTCAATAGACTAAAGCCTCAAGCAGAGAAAATTATTGCTTAAGAGCAGGCAGGCTTCCAAGCACCACAGAACAAATCTTCACTCCTTTGTGAGAAATACCTTCAGCAGAATCTATACCACATCTTTATAGATTTAAAAACAAGTTTGGATAGGGTATGGCCTGCACCTTATGGGCAACTATTAGGAAGTACATCAGCTCAAACCTGGTGTAGGTTGTTGAGCATCTCTATGACAATGCCACCAGTGCTGTCATCATCAATGGCAGCAGAGGAGATTGGTTTCCAACAATAGTTGGAGTCAGTCAGGGATGTACACTGTCACCTACACTCTTCAACATTTTCCTGGAAAGGATCATGGATGATACCTTGCATGACCACAAGGGGACTGTCAGCATTGGAGGAAGACATCAGCAGCAATATGGAAAGATACCAACATTGCTTTTGGTTCCAAAAAAGGCTGATGTACTCATTTGTCATATCCATCATTCTGTTTGCTTGTGAAATATGGATGCTCACATCAGATCTGCAAAGAGTTTCAAACCTTCAAAATGAGATGTTACCACAAGATCTTGGGCATCTCATACAAAGAATAAGTACACAACATGATCCAATGAGCCGTCAGAAGACCTCTTGATCACTGTAAAAAAGTGCAAACTGAAGTGGTATGGTCATGTCTCAAGATCATCTGGACTGGCCTATGTCTGCCGTTGCATAATATGCATATAAATTTGGGTCCATGTAGTTTGTTAGAAGTAACAAGCAAGATAGACCCTGATTTGTATATGCATTATGCAAAGGCAGATTAGGATCTTTCTTTTTTGCAGTGTGTCTTGACTTATATGTCAGCATATATGGTAGTTAGACAAAAGTTTCGTAATCAGATGTTGCTGTTAACTCATGGATTGATTATGTGAAATTAAAACTCCATTTCAAGTGGCAGTTAAATTTATGATTTTGTTTTTTTGTCATCAAAATGGAATTGGAGAAGGTAACTCAGTTGATAACTAACATTCATTCTTCAGTTTGCAATGGCTGTTGTACTGCTCACATTGAAAAGTCTGTTAACTCTGCCATCTTGAAACCATGTTTTCCACAAACAAAAGTAGCTGCACATGACATGTTTGACAATGGTACATGCTAAGTTTGGCCACATTCGGAGTCTGAGTTAGATTCCAATACATACAATATTTCTTCATGATAAGCCATTTTAGTCAATTTTTTTTAAACTGACGATGGGCTTTTAAACAAAATTATTAATAGTAAATATTTGCAAACATTTGTTTAAAAGATTTGGGGGGGGCTTATGATCCATAGCAAATTAGTATGATACTATAAAATGGGCAACTGATCTTGTACATATTTTCTTTTGTGGATAGATCTAATTAATTAAACATATGAATTTAAAAAAATTGTTCCATGAAACATATTTTTTTAATAAAATCATAAAATTTTTAAAAGAAAATTAGGTGAAAATGAGATATAAAAAATCCCAAATTATGATCAAAATTCACTATCAGGGAAATCAGTGATCAGTATATCATAAAACAAGTCAAGTCATGGTTTTTGAGACAACCCCTGGCAGATGTAAATAGAGAATTATAGATTTTTCTTCTACTCCCCCTCCATTGCTGTTGTTGCTGCAGCTCATATTCTATTGATTGTGGCCTCAGTTCAGCCATATTTGTGTAGGCGAGTTAGAGGCACTCCAAATAGTATTCCACGGCATACTTAAACATATCATTTCACAGATCTGGTAGCCAGAGGTAAATATTCTTTTTATTTATCTTGCAACAAATTTACTTGTGACATTTCAGCTTGAATAAATTATAAAGATTCAGCTTTTAGCAGTATTGATTATCACATATATTGTGAACAAGAGATGAATGTTAGCTTTTAACATTGTATATATTGGCTTTCTGCCCAGTTGTCTATTTAGTTGCTTTATAAGGAATGGCCATATGTGTCTCTTCCCACTTTGTAAGGGTACTGTTGAAATTTTCGCCATTTTAAGGTGGATTGCGCTCACTGACAAGAGAGCTGATCAGTCCCTCACATAGAGGGACTTTTCTTGTATGGGAATTAAAGTCCATGAAGCCACGGCCTGTCATAATCATTTTTCTTTGGAAGATGTTAGAAGAGTAGTGTTTTTGGTAGTAACACAATACTTTATTGTTTTACGTTTAATCTGTGTTGCACTTCTGACATGATTGTTCATTAGTTTATACTAGTTTCTTCAGGTTTTCCCTAGAACTGGCAAATTCAGCATTTAAGTGATAACTAATATATTACTGCTATTGAAATATAGTTTTGTAGGGGTGGGTTGTTAAACATTGTAATTAAGTAGTACTTACTGGTGACTATCACTAGATTTCTTTCTCCCATCCCACTCTGATGTCCTTAAAGTTTAGTCTAGGTTCAGCTTGAAGAGGATTTGTAATCTGCCATGGGATTTTGATATGGGAGTCAGACTGGATCGTTTCTTTATGTTCTGTGTTCTAAGCCAGAATAAAAGTGTTTCCTGTTGCACTGGTTTTAAAATTATAGTTGGCAGGTGCTTTTTTTATAAAAATTATTTATATCTAATGTGATTATTTTATCATGAGGGAATTTATGACAGTGTTAGGATCAGCAAAGGGATGGTTGGCTAACCTTAAACATTTGTTTTCTGCCTAATGGAAGGTTGGAAGAATGAGCTTAAACAAGGGGAGGCAAGTAAGGCAATAGTGTAAGGCAATAGTGACAGGTTAGTATTATATAATTCAATTCAGTGACCTCCTCCCAAAAACTTACATTTCAATGCTTGCCAAACATTTTAAGAAGAACTCTCAGTGACACCATTGTTTAATTTTACTGATCAACAAGAGCCTTGCTTACATCTTTCTTGTGACAGGGATAAAGGTTGCCAGTGTTTACATTAAAATTTGGTTTCATTTCTTCCAGGAATTTCTAACAAGTGCCTTTACAATATTGATACAAATACTGTTTGAAAAGCATTCATGTGATATAGATCAGTTTAATGTTTATACAGTTCAGTATAAGTTTCCACCTTATGGTCTGAGAAAACTTTGTGCTTGATGAGGGAATGATGTCGATATATTGGATATGAGAATGTGTTGAAATCAGCATACAGATGACAATCATTGGAGACACATTAGCGGCTTTCCATGGGAAAAGGATTTTGGTTTGGTATGGCTTTTTACAGCACAGCAGCACCAGTAGGTTATCTAGTGCTGATTTCATTGCAGTAATGTGATGTGGCCAATGATGTACTACCATGGTAGCTGACCATGGTTGATTCAGCTTTTTTGGATTCAAATCCAATCCCTTACGATCAGGAGTTTTGCATGTAAACCACTAAGGCACAACGGAGAAAGGAATCAACTTGTGTTAGATGTGAACATTGGCCATTTAAGATGTGAACATTGGCCATTTGATAAGCTAGTTTGATAGCAGTGTCAAATGTAGGTAGGACAAATCTTATATGTTTTAATTGTAATTTGTTTAATTCAGACCCAGATGACTATCAGAATCAGGGTTTAACTATATTTGGATACATGGAAGTTGGATCAGTTTATGTACCTATGGGCAGTGTTGATGCTGAAAAGTCAAAGTCAGGTTAAGAATAATGTAATAATCAATTGGTTCCTATTGTCTATTGCACCAGCTGACATTTGGAATACAAATATTTGTGGTGTGTCATGAATTGTGACAGCTGTGTAATTTTAGAGTCACTTTAGCTTTGTAAGCATTTGTGTTATATTGATCATGTAAGAGAAAGAAGTTGCAAAATTTTGAAGGGTGTTCTTTTTTGCTCTGTTGGAAGTGACAGGTATAGTAAAATCAATTTCAGATTTCTTAAATTAATTTGTATGAAAAACAATTTTCCAGTTAAATTATAATATATAACAACAGATTAAACAAGGAATACCTAACCTTTTGCAGGCAGTTTATCAAAATGGTGATTTAAAATTGTAAAATGGGCAACAAAAAGGGTTACTGGGCTTAAAATAAGGGAAGAAAATTGAACCTTGGCATTATGGGTAGGGTTCTATTACATATTATCTGAATTCTTGCAGACCCTAAGAGTCCTACAAATTTAAAAATCATTGTTGTAACCTTGAGCTAAAGGGAACATAACTTGGAAACCCTGGTGAAATTTGGTATCCTGGATAAGACAGTTTTACATGAAAGTGTTAGCTGTAGTACAATTAGAACATCCTTGTTTTTTTGAGTTGAGTAACTGTAAAAAAGAGACTCAAAGTAATAATTCAATTAGAACATCCTTGTCTTTTTGAGTTGAGTAACTGTAAAAAAGAGACTCAAAGTAATAATTCAATTAGAACATCCTTGTCTTTTTGAGTTGAGTAACTGTAAAAAAGAGACTCAAAGTAATAATTCATAAGGTTGCTGATGTTTTAAAGTATTTATTAGAATACATACATCCAGTAGTCTGATTCCAAAAGTGTTAATTTATTAGAAGACAGACATCCAGTAGTCTGATTCCAAAAGTGGTACTTTATTAGAATACATACATCCAGTAGTCTAATTCCAAAAGTGTTAATTTATTAGAAGACAGACATCCAGTAGTCTGATTCCAAAAGTGTTACTTTATTAGAATACATACATCCAGTAGTCTGATTCCAAAAGTGTTAATTTATTAAAAGACAGACATCCAGTAGTCTGATTCCAAAAGTGTTAATTTATTAAAAGACAGACATCCAGTAGTCTGATTCCAAAAATGTTACTTTATTAGAATACATACATCCAGTAGTCTGATTCCAAAAGTGTTTTTTTTTTATTAGAAGACAGACATCCAGTAGTCTGATTCCAAAGTGTTACTTTATTAAATGACAGACATCCAGTAGTCTGATTCCAAAAGTGTTACTTTATTAGAATACATACATCCAGTAGTCTGATTCCAAAAGTGTAAATTTATTAAAAGACAAACATCCAGTAGTCTGATTCCAAAAGTGTTTTTTTTTATTAGAAGACAGACATCCAGTAGTCTGATTCCAAAGTGTTACTTTATTAAATGTAAGACATCCAGTAGTCTGATTCCAAAAGTGTTACTTTATTGAAAGACAGACATCCAGTAGTCTGATTCCAAAAGTGTTACTTTATTAGAAGACAGATATCCAGTAGTCTGATTCCAAAAGTGTTACTTTATTAGAAGACAGACATCCAGTAGTCTGATTCCAAAGTGTTACTTTATTAAATGACAGACATCCAGTAGTCTGATTCCAAAGTGTTACTTTATTAGAAGACAGACATCCAGTAGTCTGATTCCAAAAGTGTTACTTTATTGGAAGACTGACATCCAGTAGTCTGATTCCAAAGTGTTACTTTATTAAATGACAGACATCCAGTAGTCTGATTCCAAAAGTGTTACTTTATTAGAAGACAAATATCCAGTAGTCTGATTCCAAAAGTATTTTTTTTATTAGAAGACAGACATCCAGTAGTCTGATTCCAAAAGTGTTACTTTATTAGAAGACAGACATCCAGTAGTCTGATTCCAAAAGTGTTACTTTATTAGAAGACAGACATCCAGTAGTCTGATTCCAATAGTGTTACTTTATTAGAAGACTGACATCCAGTAGTCTGATTCCAAAAGTGTTACTTTATTAGAAGACAGACATCCAGTAGTCTGATTCCAAAAGTGTTACTTTATTAGAAGACAGACATCCAGTAGTCTGATTCCAAAAGTGTTACTTTATTGGAAGACAGACATCCAGTAGTCTGATTCCAAAAGTGTTACTTTATTATAAGACAGACATCCAGTAGTCTGATTCCAAAAGTGTTACTTTATTAGAAGACAGACATCCAGTAGTCTGATTCCAAAAGTGTTACTTTATTGGAAGACATCCAGCTGTCCGATTCCAAAATTATCAAATTTTTGGAAGATAAACATGCAGATAGGTATGAATAATGGATCCTCACTTGCAGATTTTACTACTTTTAAGTCTTTAATTAAATTCCATCATTTATAACTTTTAATATAAATTCCTGAAAATGCAAAATTAAAATAATGGAGAAATCTTTGTTTTGAGTTTGTCATTATTATTGTTTACATTGCTATTAGTAATTACATATTAGTGAACCATGTAATGTCAGTGCATTATTGTGATGCAATAACAATGTACATAAGAGCAGTTAAAAATGATGACGGTTTTTGCCCAAATTTTGTTCTGGTATAAAGTCAAGAACATTATGAGTGGGCTGTAATACTTCCCTTTTTGAATGCTGTGAGTCATTGATGTTATTCTTCACTGTGAAATGTTATAGTTTGGAGAAAAATTAGTCATTCTTGAATATGCTAACCACAGTTAGATTTGATGGACTTTATATTTTCTGTCTCTTGCAATGCAGCTTTGATCTACATTATTTTCAGGACAAATTAAGTGTGAGTTTTAACGTAGTTTTTAAAAATTTTTCAGTTATATTGCTATAATGTTTGCAATGTAACAGTTTATAGTGATGTCTAGGACTGGGGCATCATGCCACAGACATGTCACCCAGTCACATTATTCTGTCACCAGGCTGACCAGTCATTAGCCTAACCTCTTAGTGCTAAGCGCCATGTGAGACAGCTGTTAGTACCATTTTTGAAAGTCTTTGGTATGACTCAGTTAGGGGATTGAACCCTTAACCTCCTGCATCCGAGGCAGACGCTCTAACTGCTAGGCCACTAGAGTGGTCAGGACAAATAATAATATTACCAAGTTAAAGTGTATAACTTTGAATCAAAATTCAAAATATTTAGCAGTCATTATTATTAGGATTAAAAGTAGAGTACACCATAAAAAAGAGAACATCTTGAATTATTGTTTTATTCTAAATGCTTTCAAATTTTCATTTTCTTATATTATCTAAATAGACTCTTAGAATTTGTAAATCATATTTGAAATTAAGTTTAAACAGCATTTGCTTCACAATGTTGAGTGTAGAAAAATAAAAGCCAGAACAAAAGTAAAATATGTGCAGAACAATGCAAACTACATGCCAGCAGGAATGTCTCCTCTTGAGGCAAGAGGTGTTATGCTGTTCATTGTAGTACAAATAACCAGGACAGGTGCTTTAGGGTGTAACACAGGTGTGCATTATATATCTAGTAGAGCTCAGTCTTTTTAACAACATCCCTTGAATGCAATTTGGAGGTAAGCTGATCAGATACCAATAGCACTGTTGTACTGTAAAAATGTGGGTATTATGCACTTATGTTAAAAAAAATTTCACATGAACCTTTCAGTAGTTTGTAACAAAAATGAGCATTGGTGCATGTGGAAAAAAGGATTATATCTAATGCATCATATTTGTTTGTTTGATGGTTAATCTTTAACTAATTCAGAAATATTATGCCTTGTCTACCATCATCAGTAGTAGTCAGATTGATTAACATCAAAACTTTACAAATAGTTGCAGCATGACAGATTGCAGTATCAGTAAGTGCATATAAAAAAGCACATACAGCCTTAAGTAATTTGAAAAAAAGTGAATTGGATTGTTATCCATATTTTACAGCATATGTTTTATTGGCTTATTATCCATGTTTTAAAGTTTGTATATACAGGCTTGTTAACAGCATTTTACAGTGTGTATATTCTGGCTTGTTATCCACATTTTACAGCATATGTGTATTAACTTATGATCCACATTTTGTAGCATATGTGTATTAACTTATGATCCACATTTTGTAGCATATGTGTATCAACTATGATCCACATTTTACAGCATATGTGTATTATGATCCACATTTTACAGCATATGTACCTGATGATGCTAGTCATTAATTTACTAAGGTATTCTATACTTTATGGAATCAGTTGATCAATAGTTCATTCTTTGTCTTTGTTAAAGGTAATTATTTTCCAGTTCCTCTGCATTATGTTACAAATGTTGTCAAATCAACCAATTAATGGTGTCATTTTTATAGCATGGAGATTTTATTCTGCATCAGGTTGTAGTATAGGTTTGCATTTTTTACATGGTATAGAACATGTTACTTTATACCTGGTGTTTGATATTATTGACTACAAGTAGTCTGTAGGTGACAGGATCCTCTTAGGTTTTTACCTGTATAAATTATTTTCTTTCAACTCAAGGCTGTTGTGCATTGATTTGGTTTTTTCCTATATAAATTATTTTCATTAAACTCTTGGGCATTGATGCTTTCAAGGTGTTTGCTAGTTTTGTGCTGTGATACAGTGAGATAGACTCTGTACAGATGATAGATTATTTTTATTGTTTTGCCTGGCAAGGCATAGGAAATGTAAGCCAAGGTGTAGGAAATGTATACATTCCTATTATTAACAATGTATGTAGAGAGTAGATCTTGTTTTCTTAGATTTTTATCTAATTGCTACAGGGAAGTTTGCAGTGTTCTGTGGTTTTCTTTTCATGCCAGTATTTTCTTTGCCTTTCCATCAGCTTTGTTACTCAAGTAGAAAATCTTTCAATACATTTATTATTTAGCCTGGTTAAGTAAAGAATTCATGCAAAATATCTAATTACATATGACATAGTGGTCCATGCATATACTGGTTGTATCCATTGGCATAAAAAAAGAAGGTCAGGTATGATAGTAAGTCCTCTTTAAATATTGGCTTTTGAATATTAAGATTTACTTTGTAGCTTTATGATATAGTCAGTAAGATGTCATTTCTTACCTCATGGTGGCTATGGGAGGAATAATTGGAAGTAAGATGACCTCATAATGTCTCATGAAACAATACAATTTTTTTTTAAACAGAATTTAAATAATTGAAAGAACAGTTTTTTTTTTAAAAAGGATCAAATCAGCAAAACGAGTATGCCAGCTTGGAAAATCACTAACTGTTTATGACACTTGCAAGCTCAGTCTGAATTTTGATGTGATGTCAATCAAACAGTATCACAGTAACAAATTTCACCAACCAATATAGACTTTTGTTGATGTTAGAGGAATTTGTTGAAATTGGATGAAATTTTTTAAATGCTGATTCAGCTATTGTTTTGTGAAAATTTCATTATAGGACACTGTTTCCATTAGTTTTGTGTGATCACCAATATTAAATGTACCTAAGTATTGCAGTAGATGTAGATCACCGGATATATTTTTAAGTGATTTGGAATCACTTTGATCCATAGGTAATACAAATTTGTCAAAAAGTTATTTATTCCAACTATAAATATACTGTATTTACATGTTTCATTAACACCCAGTTGAAAAAAATAGGACCTGAGCTGCTATTGCATGACCAACTGGTACCAGTTGTTCTATGTCCATACAATGTATGGAGAAATAAAAGGAACATTTTCTCAGGCTTTCCAAGAAAAGGAGCCTGTAAGGCCAAATTGGTTAAATTTATAGGGACTTTATAAATCTTTGGGACCTTGTCTTTTATTTTATCATGTCCATGTACTGAATTTATTATGATAATGTGATTTTGTTAAATGTCCAGCCTGTACCATGGATATGATGTTAAAGCAGGACTGGGTGTCCACTACATAAGATGAGCACCTGATTTTAATGCAGTCATATTTGGCTTTATAGCATCTATCACTCATCATAGGAATCAGATGTCTAATTATTAATTGAACAGGGTACCAGTCCAATTTTGGTGAGACAATGAATGCTGCACTTAACACTTGGTTATAATATATTTGTGGAATTTTCAGATTTTAATTGTGTGAGGCTTTTATCACAAGTCAAGTTCTGCATAGATTTTTCATGTACACAATTTCAGTGTTTTCCTTCAGGCTAAATTATGTTGTGCCAATCAGGTGCAAAACTGATGGTAAAAATTGCATTGATTGCATTGATTGCTACCCTGTTTTAGAGACATTTATGTAGAGAAAATGCAATGAAGCGCATAATTTTCGTAGTTCTTGAAGGTTTCTTCATTCAAAAAGTACAGCACATTGTACTGTGTACTGGGTTATTGGTTGCACAATGCAGTTTTTGAAAACTTTGATGTTTATGTCCTTGGAAAATGAATTAAATATCTGATCTTGTATTGCTTTGCAGACACAAACCAGGCTGGTATAAATTTCATACCTGAACAAACAAATATAATGGTGGTATTTATAGGAGGTTTAGCTGGATGGCTGTGATCCTCACATGTACTGGGTCATAAGGTCAAATCAAAATACCACATTTACATCCTTTGGATTCACTACTATTTATTACCTGCAAGTATATTGCTACTATTTATTAACTACATGTACCTGCAAGTATAATGCTACTATTTATTAACTACATGTATCTGCAAGCATACACATGTGTAGCAATATGTGCTCAGTTCTGCATTGCAAGGTACTTCCAGTGCTCTTTCACATTAAATGATATTACATAAATTGTATGTTGTTCTAATTCTTAGTTTTTCTTTGCCTTCTTTTATTTCCATACTGTTTCAAAACCCCATTTTTACCAAACCATACAAAACAGTTAAAAAATATTAACCCACACTATCTTGCTGCAAATACATAAGACACAGCTATCATTTATGGCAAAAATTTCTCTTTTTGATATTTTGTAAAAAGGTTTTATTATCATGTACAAGAAATACTATATCAAATCCATTTATTGCATGAATATAGACTATATTATTATTATTATTATTATTATTATTATTATTATTATTATTATTATTATTGTTGTTGTTGTTGTTGTTATTATTATTATTATTATTATTATTATTATTATTATTATTATTATTATTATTATTATTATTATTATTATTGGTATGTGAGAAGGTTTGTCTTATTGGTTTTTTTCAGGGTTTTTCCAGGTTCTTACTCCACTAGTTATGCTGGCCACCATGTATGACTTATCATGTGCTAAAAAATTGCATTAAACCCACATGAACATCATTTTTCATCTTTTTCTTCATCATCATCATCTCATCATCATCTTCTTGTAGTAGCTTGTAGTTTTCATGTGTGGGTGGGTGACAGCTAATTTGGGGAATTAGCTTGTAGAGCAAACAAAACAAATGTCTAGGCTACATATTTCTTTAATGGTTACTTTTCACTGTCTCCAACTTCCCATTCAATGCGATGAGAAGAATATAGTCGCATATGCACGGAGTGCTTCGCAACTGGTTTGGGTCTTGGGTTGGACCGGAGGTCCCTAGGGGCGCTCCAAGGTTTGTAGACCTTTGACCATTGTGATTCCCTACTGTTCCTAGCTGTGAAAAATGGCCAAATCTTGAAGCTTTGGCAGGGGCCAGAAAGACTGGTGACACCAAGCCACATGGGTAGGTTCCGGGGGCTACACCCAGTGCATCACTTAGCCATTCTCCAAGGTTTGTAGACCTTTGACCATTGTGATTCCCTACTGTTCCTAGCTGTGAAAAATGGCCAAATCTTGAAGCTTTGGCAGGGGCCAGAAAGACTGATGACACCAAGCCACATGGGTAGGTTCCGGGGGCTACACCCAGTGCATCTCTTTGTTGTCTCTGGTCCCAGTGGTAGTGTATGTCCATATTCATTGGTGTTGCTGGTTCCAATGTCAGTGTGTTCCCCTGGTCTGTGTGGTCAGCAACCACAATGGATGTAGTTGAAACAGCAAGGCCAATGTTGGTTGAATTGTGTCCAGTTGTACTAATGGACCTTAATATACCAATGTTGTGTAAGCCACCTGAGGAATTTATCCAAAAATAGAGTTGTAAAGTTAGAATGTTAGTTTTGTTGTACTAGTTTGAATTTTGTGTACCCTCTGATTCAAATTCAAAAGCTCAATATATATCTAGTCATAGCGGACTTAACAGGAGACTACTGATATCAAATTTCTATAACTGGCTTGATTGTTTCTGGTACACAGAATCTATATTTCCTACAATAAAGCAGGACTGGGTGTCCACTACATAAGATGAGCACCTGATTTTAATGCAGTCATATTTGGCTTTATAGCATCTATCACTCATCATAGGAATCAGATGTCTAATTATTAATTGAACAGGGTACCAGTCCAATTTTGGTGAGACAATGAATGCTGCACTTAACACTTGGTTATAATATATTTGTGGAATTTTCAGTTTTTAATTGTATGAGGCTTTTATCACAAGTCAAGTTCTGCATAGATTTTTCATGTACACAATTTCAGTGTTTTCCTTCAGGCTAAATTATGTTGTGCCAATCAGGTGCAAAACTGATGGTAAAAGTTGCATTGATTGCATTGATTGCTACCCTGTTTTAGAGACATTTATGTAGAGAAAATGCAATGAAGCACATAATTTTCGTAGTTCACTAATGAGTTGTCCAGAAGTTGATTTGTAAACATATAAATAATTATAATATATCTGATCAGATTCATGCTTACTTTCAACCTCTTCATCAAAATATAAATCTTAAATAAATGAAGTTTATAGCTAAGAGTTGGCAAAGATTATCAAAATTCAAGTATAAAATAACTATTGCTTTCAAAACAGTATACAAATTATTTTTGCTAGTTAGAGAAACAATCTACTATCTTGTCTCTAATATAATCAACCTTTTCAAAATCTAAAACTAATTAAAAAGTCTCATAAATAATCATTTAATTAATTTGAACAAAAGCAAATGACTACCTTCTCACTAGGTAGAGGGTGTAGCTAGAGCACCAGTCAAACCAAACAATTAATGTTCCTAAGGTCATGGGGTGAGCTTCCAGTAAAGATTATACTTGTATTGTTTGAAGACTGCAGAGGCAGAACATTTATTGAAAAGTAGATTCTATCCAATAAGGCTATGTACAAGACCAAAAAATTGGAAAACAGTTGACTCATATCAAATGTCCCTTCTTCTTCTTCTTTTTCTTCTTTTTCTTCTTCTTCTTCCTCCTCCTCCTCTTCCTCGAAACTTGAGCAGTTGTGTTTGTTGAATAAAAACATTGTGACTGATAATTGCAATTAATAGACATTACAAATGCCATGCTATTTATGGCATATGTGTATGATCAAGAATAAAGGTCATAATACATATATATACCATGGTTTATACAACCCCAGAGAGATGGTAAAATTCCAGTAGAAAGGCCATAATACATATTTACCATGGTTCCTAAAACCCCAGAGAGATGTTAAATTTCAAGTAGAAAGGTCATAATACATATTTACCATGGTTCATAAAGCCCCAGAGAGATGTTAAAATTCCAGTAGTAAGGTCATAATACATATTTACAATAAATTATACAGCCCCAGAGAGATGGTAAAATTCAAGTAGAAAGGTCATAATACATATTTTTCCATGTTCAAATTAACAAAGTTTTCAAGAAGCTGAGTACCAAAAGATATAATGGAGTTTGTTTTGTTTTTTTTTCTTCTTCAGAAATCAAACTTTTTCCATGTTAATCAGTTTTTCACAGCATAAAAAAGTAAAGAACTCTTAAGTAATAAATGCCATCATTGTGGATGATGTCTGCTATTCCATCTGGTGGCTACTAGTGTCATTTGATCCATTCATTTTTTTTTTACTTCTAAATGTTCATTTGTTTTGAAAAAAAATTCTGAATTTAAAGAATGATCTGTTTTATTTAGTTTTAATAGTTTATGTTCCCTTAAAAACTGTAATGAGTTTTCAACAAAATTCAGTTACTTACAAGAGAAGATAACCTTTTCCCAGATTCAGGTTTTTGAGGAATGCCCCTCATATTCAGGAGTTTCAAGGGTTGTGTGAACCATGTTATCAGACATGTATGTCACAATTTTTCTAAAGCTTATTGAATATGCACTACACTGCATTATTAAAATAATAAAAAAGATACTCAAACCATGGTGCAAAAAGATACTCAAACCATGGTACAAAAAAGGACACTCAAACCATGGTACAAAAAAGACACTCAAACCATGGTACAAAAAAGATACTCAAACCATGGTACAAAAAAGGACACTCAAACCATGGTACAAAAAGGACTCTCAAACTATGGTACAAAAAGGATACTCAAACCATGGTACAAAAAAATCATCTGTATCCATAAACTTCTAAATGAAATAGAGTAATGAATGAGCTTAAAAGACTCTTGTAAATAGACTGATATGAACTATCACACTAATTGCAATTACCAGAGAATTAATCCTGACATAAAATACTCTTGTAAATAGGCTAATATGTATTATCACAATAATTGCAATTACCATAGAATTAATCCTGACTTAAAAGACTCTTGTAACTAGACTAATATGCATTATCAGGGTAATTTCAATTACCATAGAATTAATCCTGACTTAAGACTCTTGAAAATATACTAATATGCATTATCAGGGTAATTGCAATTACCATAGAATTGATCTTGACTTAAAAGACTCTTGTAAATAGACTAATATGCATTATCAGGGTAATTTCAATTACCATAGAATTAATCCTGACTTAAAAGACTCTTGTAAATAGACTAATATGCATTATCAGGGTAATTGCAATTACCATAGAATTAAAGGTTCATAAGAAACAAGGGAAAAAATCCGATTTATGGACATTGAAACCAAAACTTTCCCCACCTCCTGTTAGGAATTGATAAAAATATCAACAAGGATATCAATCTAAAGCCATTTGAAAAATGTGAAGCCACATACTAAGAATTATCCATGCTGTTAGTTTGAAAATAGATAGATTTTATAGTATTTAGTAATTTTTGGGCAATATGTGAGACATATTTGATAGAAATGGCATGTTCAGCTTATGTGCAATCAATTTAGACATAAAAATATGACTAAAAAGATACTTGGTATTATAACAAACAATTAACCAACATACAAAGAGTAGAGCCTGGTTAGTTTCCCACAAGTTCTATAATGTAATGTCCAATGCAGAAAATCACATCATAAATACTGTATGTTTACCTAGTAATAGGGATGTCATTGGGATTGCAGATGATGATGATGATGATGATGATGATGATGATGATGATGATATTTGCAACAAATATAAAGTTTATTATAATGAATCAATTGTGAATGTGTATAGAAGTGGTAATTTGGATCACCAGGCTGCATAGTAGAATCTGTCTGGGTTTCTATATCAGGGATTAACTTGGGATTGATTTCCCTTTGTGGTTTATCCAGTGGCCAGGTTGATTGGTGGGTATTACCTCAGAAGAAATCTTTCCTTTTAAGTCCTTATAAGCTTATTTGTATTCAATTCCTCCAATTAAACCAGATGGGTGATGCAATATGGACAAAGGCATTTAGGACTGGACTTTAAAGACTGGAACTTCAGAATAGTGTACTGTATATACTTGCTTTTAAGACCAGTCCAGCTGCACAGACCTGAATCTGCCATCATAGTAGACACCAGCAGATATGGGTCTGTACAGTTGGAGTAATAAGTAGAACAAGAAATATAGACCCTGATCTGCAGGTGCATTACACTATGACAGATCAGAATCTTTGCTGTTTGCAGTTTGACTTGACCTGAAAGTGAATAGAGACAGTAACCATACCCAATAATGCAATGAAAATGAGGTGCTTTGAACATGTTGCAGCCTGTACTTGGCTTGAGCTTGTTGGATGTATTCCCTACCAACTTTTCTGTGGAATTTGTGATTTTAACCATCTGTGATTGTGCTGATTTGTCCATTGTATAAGAGTGATTTTAGCCAAATGTGATTGAGCTGATTTGTTTCTTGTATAAGACAGGATTAATAACATTATAAATGGGAACCCAGTTCTTGTCCAAGCAAAAGAAAATAAGAGTTGAAGGATAGCTAAGCATCACACTTTGCAATACCCTTGTACAGGTTGATTGTTGTTACATCCAGGGATAGGAAGCTAAATTTTGAATGTTGGGGAAAAAGCAGGGCAGAAAGGTAAAGGAAATACATAATTAGTAATATGATACATATTAGAATAGGCATTTCAGGCTTTAATAGATACAGGTGCTCAGAGGGCATCTTGTGTGTGCATCAGGGATGACTCATTGGATATTAAGACCTATTAAACTTTTAGATGGATGACCCATGGGAACTTAAAGACAAATATATTACTTGTTTACATATCCAGCATGTGGTAATGTTTTTAGCTGCAAGTGATAATTGTATTAATGGACAGTATCTTCAAAAACTTAATCAGTTTTAAACTTTTGACATATATGAACACAACTCAAATCATGATAGCAATTTTTCTTGTTTTTGACTCAAATGATCTTGCTATGAGGCATGTTGCTATAATCAGGTGAAAACCCCATTTTGATATGACCAGCCATTAAAGAGAAATAGCAATAACAAGATTGGCAACTAGACTGGATGAAACCCCATTTTGATATGACCATCCAGTGAAGAGAAATAGCAATAACAAGATTGGCAACTAGATTGGAGGAAACCCCATTTTGATATGACCATCCATTGAAGAGAAATAGCAATAACAAGATTGGCAACTAGACTGGATGAAACCCTATTTTGATATGACCAGCCATTAAATAGCAATAACAAGATTGGCAACTAGACTAGATGAAACCCCATTTTGATATGACCATCCATTGAAGAGAAATAGCAATAACAAGATTGGCAACTAGACTGGATGAAACCCCATTTTGATATGACCATCCATTGAAGAGAAATAGCAATAACAAGATTGGCAACTAGACTGGATGAAACCCCATTTTGATATGACCAGCCATTGAAGAGAAATAGCAATAACAAAATTGGCAACTAGACTGGATGAAACCCCATTTTGATATGACCAGCCATTAAATAGCAATAACAAGATTGGCAACTAGACTAGATGAAACCCCATTTTGATATGACCATCCATCAAAGAGAAATAGCAATAACAAGATTGGCAACTAGACTGGATGTCCATTTTGATATGACCAGCCATTAAAGAGAAATAGCAATAACAAGATTGGCAACTAGATTGGATGTCCATTTTGATCTGACCATCCATTGAAGAGAAATAGCAATAACAAGATTGGCAACTAGACTGGATGAAACCCCATTTTGATATGACCATCCAGTGAAGAGAAATAGCAATAACAAGATTGGCAACTAGACTGGATGAAACCCCATTTTGATATGACCATCCATTAAAGAGAAATAGCAATAACAAGATTGGCATCTAGACTGGATGTCCATTTTCATTCAGGACCTACAAGACATCACAATAGTCCCCTGGTGAAAGTGCCATCTTGATAAGACCATCTTTTCAGAAGAAGTACTCCTAAGATGGCCAACATTGCCTCCAGAAATTTTTTGGTATTTACATGGGGTTTTCATTAAGTGATTCATATGAGGTATAGTTGGTGATTAATGACAATCTGATATAAAATATGGCTGGGTTGCTATGGTGCCCATCTTACAGATTATGTTGAACTTCCAGAAAGAATGGTCCTATTGATTCTTATTAAAAGACGTGTGATTTCTAGTTGGTACTGCATGAAGATTATGCCAATCTAGCTGTCCATATTTTTATTGCTACATCTAAATGAATAGTCGCCTTGAATGGGGTTTTCAAAAAAAGCCTTAAAATGGTGCTGGTATCCATTTTGAAATGCTTGTTATAGCTGAAGGACTTTTCACTATAAGTAGATTGTCCTAAATAGTGCAAATATGACCTCCCAAAATGTGGCAGATGTTTTTCTGGCTGCTCCTGATTGGCCGGTCATACTGAAATTTATAAAATATACACCACTACTTTCTTGCAATGATACAGATCCAGCCACTGGAAATGGGTGCCGTTATTTCCAACTTGAAAATCTTTAAATGTTGTTTAGTCATCTGATCAAGCAATCATATTTGCATGGATCTTACTGGAACACTATTAGTATGCATGCTTTTGAATGGAAATGCTGCTTATTGGACTCCAGCATGGTAACATAGTGGCCATCTTAAAATCTTGCTGTCACTACCCTGCTTAAATGAGTCATACCATGGGCATGAGGTTTCATTCTGAATATATCTTGCAGTGTTTACTTGGTTTTGAATGAAAATGGTGTTCATCAATATGTGGGCACTTTTGTGAATTAGTTATGATCAAGTTGAAGGTCATTGCTTGCATTTACTATACTTCAACACTGTGACTTATACACACAAATTTTGACCAAATTCATATTTAGTAGTATTACAGTAAACAGGTTTATTAAAGATCAGCCTCTTGATATTGATTTTCAGGTCAATGGTCTTCACATGGTTTTTACTGGCTAGTAAAGAGAATATGAATTATTTGTATCCAACCCAGTTGGCGTATATATCTGAAGAATATGTTAAATGATGCCACCAGTTACTCATTTTAAAAAAAAATCCTATAATTATAGATTTGATCAAACTTATTAAGTGGGTATATCTTGACATTGTGTGAGATAAATTCAGTAGTCTTTTGCCAATGTCCTCAGTTTAAAGGTCAGAGAACATCAGAAAGATATTTTGTTTTGTACTTGTAGGTATTTTGTGAGCATGTTACTAATTGAAGGACAGAAGAATTGGACTTATTGTGGATTCCTTTTAGTTCTTTTTAGCAAGGGGATATTTTTTCTCAGGAAAAGTGCTTGCCACCTTCATTCGCTGTAACACTATAAAAAATATTAATATGCAAATTTTGAACTCTAGCAACCTATGACTGTAATCTAAATTCTCACTTGATTTATTTATAATATTATGTGAACACCTTTACTGCAGCTTATAAAGGGATAGGCTATTTGCCTGGTAATGTCTATTATTATTATTATTTAAAGGGCAAGGCTATTTGCCTGGTACTGCCTATTATTATTTAAAGGGCAAGGCTATTTGCCTGGTACTGCATATTATTATTTAAAGGGCAAGGCTATTTGCCTGGTACTGCCTATTAATATTTAAAGGGCAAGGCTATTGGCCTGGTACTGCCTATTATTATTTAAAGGGTAAGGCTATTTTCCTGGTAATGCCTATTATTATTTAAATGACAAGTCTATTTTTCTGTGTATTAGCTGGGAAATAATATTTAACCTTTTTAATTTAGGTAATCATTGCATAGTTTATTGTACTTAATCCATGTACATGTCACCCCTACCCCTGTCCCAAGTTGAGGGCACTCACATTAATTGTACGGACATGAACCACAGTAATGACCTCCAGTTTTCAATATTGTCTGTCCCAACAGACACCTTTTTTAAAAAATATAGACCCCCAAAATGGTATGTAGACATCTCAGAAAGCTGGTTGGTGTGAACTTATTGACTTGACCCTGGCACAAAACATAGAATAATTAAGTTTTGGGTGTTTGCTGTTCCATCACTTTTAATTCTAGGTCTACATCTGCACCAAAAATATGTGCTGTTATGACAAGCAGTTCTGAAAAATCATGTATTGATGACCAAATGGGGAATATACCTGCTTGTATGGTGGGGTAGTAAACACAGACACAAACTTGACAACCATGATAGACTTGCACTGCCCTTGCATAATATTTAATGAGATCAAATCATTGTTGCTCATTCTATTTCAGATTTTAATAGAACAGAGTAGACTTGTAATTTACACTTTTTATGTAAGAACAGATCAGGGTTTTCAAACTGTTTGAAGGTGGTTACATGTAAGAACAAATCACAGTTTTCAAACTTTTTGGAAGTGGATGCATTTACCAATAGATCAGGGTTTTCAAACTGTTTGGAGGAGAGCACATGTAATAACAGATTGGAGTTTTCAAACTGTTTCAAAGTGTAAAAATAGATAAGAGTTTTCAGAACTGGTAGTGAGCCATGTGCTCACTACCTTTATCTATTTTTTTTTACAGATCAGGGTTTGCAAACTGTTTTGAAGTGAACATACATAAAAATAGATAAAGGAATTTTAAATTGTTTGGAAATGAACACATGTAAGAACTGATCTGGGTTTTCAAACTGGAAGTGATTACATATGTAAGAACAAATCAGGTTTTTCAAACTACATGTATTTGGAAATGAACACATGTAAGAACAGATCAGGATTTTCAAAATGGAAGTAATTACACATGTAAGAACAGATCAGGGTTTTCAAACTACATGTATTTGTAAATGAACACATGTAAGAACAGATCAAGGTTTCCAAACTGGAAATGATTACACATATAAGAACAGATCATGATTTTCAAACTGTTTGGAAATGAACACATGTAAGAACAGATCATGGTTTTCAAACAGTTTGGAAATGAACACATGCAAGAACAGATCAAGGTTTCCAAACTGGAAATGATTACACATGTAAGAACAGATCATGATTTTCAAACTGTTTGGAAATGAACACATGTAAGAACAGATCAAGGTTTCCAAACTGGAAATGATTACACATGTAAGAACAGATCATGGTTTTCAAACTGTTTGGAAATGAACACATGTAAGAACAGATCATGGTTTTCAAACTGTTTGGAAATGAACACATGCAAGAACAGATCAAGGTTTCCAAACTGGAAATGATTACACATGTAAGAACAGATCATGGTTTTGAAACTGTTTGGAAATGAACACATGTAAGAACAGATCAAGGTTTCCAAACTGGAAATGATTACACATGTAAGAACAGATCATGGTTTTCAAACTGTTTGGAAATGAACACATGTAAGAACAGATCATGGTTTTCAAACTGTTTGGAAATGAACACATGCAAGAACAGATCAAGGTTTCCAAACTGGAAATGATTACACATGTAAGAACAGATCATGGTTTTCAAACTGTTTGGAAATGAACACATGTAAGAACAGATCATGGTTTTCAAATTGCTTTGAGGTTGAGCACATGTCACACATAAACAAATACAGTAATTGTCATCTATAATATTATCAACATTAAAACCCAACCTGTAGAACCAAAAAATTGTTTTATCCAGACATTTTGGTATTTTTAATTTCAGCAGTGAAAGTCCAAGCAGGTTTATTTATTAAAATTTTTCAGATGAGTTTATTATATGTAACTATGTGAGAAGGATCTTATTTATTATAACAGAGGTGGATCTGAAAATTTGATCTCTTTACAGAAATAGTTTTTGAAACCAAAGACTTTTAGCAGATTTTTTTTTTTTGAAACAGGGCAATAGAAAATTACAGCAAACCTTTTATAGATGAACTGAAGAAAAATGATGGCACAGTGCATATCAATATAAAGTAAATTCAAGGGATGTTATTGTTTTTGGAAACAAATGCAAATATTTTTGTACTTGATCTGATAAAATGGATCCAAATAAAATAGCATAATTATTTTATAATAGAATATCAACAATAAAGATAATTAATTTCCAAGCACATTTGCATTAATGTGATCTTAACAACCCCAGTGTCAATTTAACAGCAACCTTCCCACAATTGTGTTAAGTTCTGTCTCTGCTAAAGCCTTGCATTTACTATTGACATTGTTTCATTATTATAATTAACATAATGCCATAATAACAAAGACCTTTCTACTATGGGTCATGTCAACATAAAATGACATTATCTAATTTATCTATAAAGTTACTTTTAATATCTGTTTCAGATGGCTTCAGCAAATGATTCCAAATGGCAGAAAGATGTCGCTGACCAGAATTTTGATTATATGTTCAAACTGTTGATAATCGGCAACAGTAGTGTTGGGAAAACATCATTTTTGTTCCGATATGCAGATGATTCCTTCACGTCAGCATTTGTAAGCACTGTTGGGATAGATTTCAAAGTAAAAACAGTTTTTCGACAAGACAAAAGAGTGAAGCTACAGATATGGGTAAGTGAAATTGTATTTATGACCTGGAGGCTATAAAAATGTTTTAACGCTGAAGTCAGACAACTTATAATATTGATATATAATTGGCTATCATCTTTGAGCATTTACCAATCAGATGTCAGCATATTAAGCTGAGTTTAAGTGTTTTTTTTGCCTCAGATCTGCTCTCTCTTTTATAAAATGTTGAGTAACAACATAAAATTACATTTTCAGTACTTGTACACTCCAGTAGAATAATTGAGTTTGTGTGACATGTTCCCTTTATGCAAAAGATGGGTGGGTAATTAGATTTGGCTGTTGTTATCTAGAGGATGACCTTGATTTTATTGCCTGGTGTGAGTGGATAAAAAGAATGTCAACAACGAAGAACCAGCATGACTATTGAGAATAAATAATACAGTATGAGCCCCCTTTAGACAAGGGAAAGAAAAACAATCAAAATATAAATTACTGTCACTGTCAATTAAAACAAATTGACATTTACAGAATTTTAATAGCAGTGTTCTATTATTGATTCATGTCATCATGATAAGGAGAGTGGTGAAAGAGCACAATGTCCATGACTGATTTGCATCACCTAGCCTCGCTTCCTGTCTTTGTCTCCTTGTAACAGAGGTCTTCCCACCTTCTATCCTGAACTCATCTCTTATCTGGACTTCCATCTTTCAGTCTGCCCTGGACTGTTCCAGTGAGCCCTGAATGACAAGATTACCACTTGGTTTCTTTTTGTATCACCTTCTCTATGTATGTAGAATTCTCTCACTTTCATTACTCAGGAAGCTTATGGAGCTATCCAAACATGGTCACATAGGGTGACCTTAATGAATAATGGTCCTTACAAATTTAGATTGTATTTTGAATAAGATTGTACAGTATTTTGAATAAGATACCTTTTGTTATCTCTAGTTACATAGGACTCCTGTAATATACATAAAAGTATGACCTAATGACCTAGTTTGATAGGTCATCACCCTAGGTTCACTGCTTGCTGACCACAAAATAACATGTGAAGGGTACATACAAACATTCCTGTATCTTTCTGCATATGCTACCACATGACTCCTTAGTCATCTAATCTATTCATTTCCACTCCTTAGTCATCCAATCTATTCAGTTCCACTCCTTAGTCATCCAATCTATTCAAATCCACTCCTTAGTCATCCAATCTATTCAAATCCACTCCTTAGTCATCCAATCTATTCAGTTCCACTCAATAAGACCCATGCTACCAATTACTATTGCATAAGATTAACTAATTTCTGACTCACAGCAGTCCCTAATCTGCAAGATTCTTTAGGCATTAAAAATAATCAAATGTAAGTATGCAATTATTGTTAAATCACAGATAATCAGTATGATAATCAGATAATCAGTATGGTCCTAACAGACAAAGAAAATTCACAAAACCTTGTCAAATCCTACACATCTGAAAATTGCATGCCATCAGTCAGTTCTATCAATGAACTGGTAACTATAAAATTAAAGAAATAAATTATACCATTACAACAGGCACATGGATCCTAGGCATATCAAACACATTTGCATAAAACAAAGCAAATAGAAAATTGCTTGAACAATTAAAATTGCATACTTTAATGCTGTTCTTTTCAAGAAAATATTTGTCTTTGCTCTAAAGGCCTGTCTTTGCTTACAAGACAGTCACCTGATCCCCTACTTGCCTTAAAAACAAAGGACTTTTCTTTAGTCAGTCAAGTTTTGTTCCTCTTGCAGGAATATCTTGGACAGAGGGAATGTTGTTGCTTTAAATTCAGCATTACTTCCAAGGTGTATGCCTTAAGTTAAAGTGACCAATCTTAATCAGCTGTTCCTAATTTTTTTCCAAGATAAATATTCTTTTGTCAGATTTTGACAGCCTAGAATCTAAGAAATACAAACACATACCAATTTTCCTCTGATAAATAACTATTAGACATGGGGTTCCTATTAGTGGTTATGGTCAGCATCTTTAATGTTTACTTTCCTATGACAGCATTGCAATGCCCAGTCAATTCTAAATTAGCTGTAGATGCTGGCTTTCAAATTTAACAACTGACTGGGAAAAAGGTTCAACTGACCCTTTACATAAAACCCATCTGGTTTGACTGTAATAAAATTTTAATGTACATTGTATTCAATTTTAAGGTTCAATTCCTGCTCAAAATTTGACACATTACAAGTTGGTTTTTTGAACCTAGCTTATTTGAATATTGAATATTGAACTTAAATCTAACTTTGTAAAACATCTACAAACTGGACACAATTTTTATCTGAATTCATGCTCAGGTTGAGAATGTTTGATAAAAACCTGGTCTGGCCAGGCCTTTGATCAGTGGTAAAATTAACACCAGATGGCAGGCAAAGGCCATGAGGTCTTTAAGTATAATGTTATATTGAAACAATCCTGACTACCTGTCAATGTATATTTTTATAAAGTGCATTTGCACATAGTATTTAATGTCTGGGATAATATATAATCCCTTTTTATTGTTTACATTCCTTGATGTTGCCTGTTTCCAAGGCAAATAATAGTGACTGTAGTAACAGTTTTTGATATATGACCCTTGTACAAAAAAAAAATAACTTGATACAATATGTAAATCAGTATAATTTGTTTCAACATTTATCATCAATAGGAAGATTTTTGAAGCCCAGTGTGTGTATGATAAGATTATAAACTGTATTTACCTTCTATTCTGAAAAAGAACTAAGTAATTGTATCCATTTTTCTCCAGGATTAGGGTAATATTCATGTAATTTTTTAGTCACCAGTGTGATGAAATTGTTCATCATCAATGTTGAAGTTTTTAATAATTTATTGTGAAATAATTGCTATTTCTATTGTTTGAAATCGGACACCATTTTACTACTGCATGTATTGGGTGCTTGGCTTTCCACTAGGAGTCGATAAAATTAATCTTTCTGAATTCTTCCATATGGAGTCATATTCTTGAAAACTGTGTCATGAATTTCCAGAGTGAGTTCCCAAAACCTATAAATAGGGGTGAGATCTGCCATTTTGGCAGTTGTGGTTCTACTGGACTCCAGTAAAGGTCTGAAGATTAAGCAAACTAATGTTTCTTGCAATAATTTCAAGCATCAATACAATAACAAGGTAAACTGGACACATAAAATTTAAGTCTTCATAATGACTATAATGTTGATAATGTTGTTTCAACGTTTATTTATACATCCATTGTGACAGTCTTAAACATACTTGAAATAGGTAGCAAACATTTTTGACAACATTTTATGAGTAAGGATCTTAATTTTGTTTACAAATGAATGGTACTAAGATTCTACTATCATAAATTTTGTTCAGTTTTTGACTGTTCTTTGTTGTTGCATGTACACAGAGTAAAATTTTAAAACCTTATTTCCAATAGCTTCCAAGAAAAAACTGAAATTGAATAAAATACTTGATTGGTAATTTTTTCTAACTTTTATTAATTTCCTGCTGTCTCTGCTATTTTTTGATGTAAAGAAATTCAATTAAAAAATACAACAAAAACTTAAAAACAACCTTGTCTACAATAAGTTCTTGACTTAGAAAAGCTTGAACATGAAATGTTATCCTCTGTAAACACCTGTATCATTTTTATTTTCTGTACAGCTCTAACTCCTCATTTAATTACATGGATAGGTTCTGGTCACACATATTAAGTCAAGTTGATTAAACATTTTGTTTAATCATGCACAGATTAAAAATACAAATCTTGTTCATGGTATTTGATACATTGGAGAGGCATACATGCCAAGTCTCCAGAATTGTCCAGGAGTCTTTTGATGTTCAACCCCATCTTTTGATCTGCTGATTTGCCAATATCTCCTGGAAATTAAAACTAAACTGTCAAGCATAGGTATTTCCAGCTAAAACAACATTCAATACACTGTTCACAACTTTTGGAATCCGTCAATCAAGTTACTAGTCTGGTTTCCTTATTTCTTTCCACTCTGTTACTCTTCCTAACAAAAAGTAACTGAGTGGAGAGAGGTCTGGGAACCAGACTAGTAAGTTAGTACAATCAAAGTTTTCTGCTTTTTCTCTTAATTGAGAAATGAACCTCTGATATAATTCGTCTCCATTGAGAATTATATTCTGAATAATTTTTGTTCATATGGAGCAATATGGCAGTGGAAGGAGACACATCACAATCAGAATATCATTGGCCTTTGCTGTTGTACAGTAAGTAGTGCACTTTGCTGGAGGCGAATCACCAAACACATAAAAATTGCACATCCGTAGTTATACAACTACTTTCGCAGCTATTATTCATTACTGGTTAGAGACAATTCTTGCATGATACCAATTGTCGCCATAATAATACTAATTCTGTTAATAATAATTACCTGATGCTTATTTTTGATCGGGCTTGTCAGTTATAATTGCTCTTTTTTTTAAAACAGGAACCAAAACTTGAATGTGGTCACAAGTTATATTTAATATGATGACAATTGGTAGCAGTGAGAATTGGTCTCTAATCAGTATAGTTATTTGACTTAGTTGCGGTACAATCTGCACTTTCAGAATTAAAATTATGAGGAAAATAGTCATTACCCTAATCTCCCAGATTTGGACCCAGTTTCCCTGATTTTGAACACAAATCTGCCAGATTTGTTTCCAATAAACTTGGCATGTATATTTAATGGGGAAAAAATTCTGTCTGCAATGGGTAAAAATGATAATTTACAGATTGGTAATCAACTGTCATTCAAATGATTATCTTTGTGATAGATCAGGAAAGGGCTTTTGATGATTAATTTGCCTGGTAGTAAAATTTTAAAGTGGATAAAAATGTGTGTCCCAGCTCACACATCCTCAGGGATGAATGTACCTGATAGCCAGAACAAACAAACATTAAGTGAACTGTTAACCAGACTGTATAGGTATTATGGTTAGGTAGGGTTATTATAGAACCAGACTGTACAGGTATTATGGTTAGGTAGAGTTATTATAGAACCAGACTGTATAGGTATTATGGTTAGGTAGAGCTATTATAGAACCAGACTGTATTGGTATTATGGTTAGGTAGGGTTATTATAGAACCAGACTGTATAGGTATAATGGTTAGGTAGGGTTATTATAGAACCAGACTGTATAGGTATAATGGTTAGGTAGGGTTATTATAGAACCAGACTGTATAGGTATTATGGTTAGGTAGGGTTATTATAGAACCAGACTGTATAGGTATTATTGTTAGGTAGGGTTATTATAGAACCAGACTGTATAGTTATTATGGTTAGGTAGGGTTATTATAGAACCAGACTGTATAGGTATTATGGTTAGGTAGAGCTATTATAGAACCAGACTGTATTGGTATTATGGTTAGGTAGAGTTATTATAAAACCAGACTGTATAGGTATTATGGTTAGGTAGGGTTATTATAGAACCAGACTGTATAGGTATTATGGTTAGGTAGAGCTATTATAGAACCAGACTGTATTGGTATTATGGTTAGGTAGAGTTATTATAGAACTAGACTGTATAGGTATTATGGTTAGGTAGGGTTATTATAGAACCAGACTGTATAGGTATTATGGTTAGGTAGAGCTATTATAGAACCAGACTGTATTGGTATTATGGTTAGGTAGAGTTATTATAGAACCAGACTGTATAGGTATTATGGTTAGGTAGGGTTATTATAGAACCAGACTGTATAGGTATTATGGTTAGGTAGAGCTATGATAGGTATATATAAGAATATCTTCACCTTTTGTTGAGCCAATATTAGTGGGAAGCAAGACATTAGAATCAGTTTTCAGACAGCAGCAGTGGTAGTAGTGTTCATGATGGTTTGATATGGTTTAGTTACTTTTTTGTTTTCATATACTTCCTTCCTTGTCATCAATCATTGTGAAGCTAAGAATTCATTCTACTGCATGCTTACTGACATTATGGGCCAAGGTTCAAGTCAGAGAAAATTTGTGTATAGGTTTTGGTTATAGCTGTTTATTTGTTTATATTTCCTAAACCCCTTGGGTTGAGCCTAACGGAATATAGTAATGATCTGATATCCAATATGGCAGTCATGGTGGACATCTTGAAAACACAGATTTTGCTACTTCCTTTGGACCGTTGGTCATATTTACATGGGTTTTCACTAAACAACTTGTTAGGCAAAAAAAATATGTTTCTGGTCAGTTGACTCTCCCAGTTTCTCATTGCCAACCCTAGCACTTTATTCCTCCCATGGTAAAAAACAAAATCACATTAATTATATGTTTTTAAACAAGACCTTCCTATCATAATTTTAAAATTAGATAAATGTCCTTATTATGTCTAGAGGGTTATACATGATACACAGCTAATTTAACAGGTGCCAGACACAAGCCTAATGTGAAAAAAGAAAAAGCTAAGAATAAAATATATTGAGTGACAAAAGTTCCTCAGATTGATTTCTTGATCTGCATTGACATGGAATTGATAATTACACTGTACAGATGTAGGTTAATACTCTGTTCCACACCTCACTCATACTTAACAATCTTTATTATAACACAGTTTTGGATATAATACTGTTCTGCTATGGACCCAGTGACCTAAATGAAACCATTGTACTTGGCCTATAAAATGAATGACCTTATGCATTTTAAGAAAATAATTTCTAATTTTATTATTGTTTTCAGAACATTATTGTCTGGCAGAATTTTAAAATCCTTTAATGATCTTGATATGTTACATTATGGAGATAATGAAAAAATGTCCCCTGGATTTGCTGAATGTGCTGACTGTAACCTTACCCACCCACCCCTCCAATTGGGGTTATAGTGAGAGCTGTTTATATGGAAGCCAATGTCAGTATGCATCCTGTACTTGGATCAACTCGTCATTGCTTCATTCACTGTACATATTTTGCCTATTTCAGGATACAAATTGTAAGATATTGCACAAGTCTGACAATTTTGAAAAACATCCTTAGAGTCATTGTGATATTGTATAGTACAGCTTTGATTAAAAATTCACAATGAATTAGAATGTGGTACCTAGATATGCATTGTCAAACAGCTGTATAGTGTTTTATAATGTACAATATGACCAGTTCTTGTCAACTTTAGCTTTTTTCCTAGTGATTCAAAATTGGCTATGCAGTCATACATATTCTAAGAAGAAAAGAAAAACAGAAAACCCTCACTAAACAATCCTTTAAGCAGAAATGAGAAACTGTTATTTACTGCAATACACATGTACAAGTTGTATCAAACTGCAAACAAAGATCCAGATCTACCATAGCATAATGTGCCTTCATATCAGTGTATATGTTATTTATTCTACTGATTACTCCTAACAAACTGCACAAACCCAGATCTACTGGCATATTATGTGATCTGGGTCTATGCAGTTGGATTGTTATAAGTGAGTATATATGGTAATTAAATTGCCATAGGTAGTTCTTGTAATTATTTAATTAATTGACATGGGTCACAGTTTTGTAAACATTTACAGGCAATAAACTAAACTTAGACACACATATTAGCTTTACTTTATACTGAGGATAAAGCATCACCCTATTGGCAGTTGTTGACTCCAACTGTGGCATTATAACAAGGGAGATCTGTATTACTGAACTTAAATTGTCATTCATATTCAGCCTAATCATAAGAAAAGCATAACAACTTGTATAATTCTAATTTCATTTCAAGAATGTTAAAATCTACAGCTGTCATACTCTAAAAGTATTTGATGAAATCCAAGGCATGAAATATGGTTTTTAAAAAAAATTGTCTTTTATGTCATTCAATTCTGCATTTTTTTTCTTGGCCCTGATTTTTTAAAGTCTTTCCAGTACAAAATCCAGATAGATTTTACACAGATTATTAAATATTTATTGTGAAAATAATCAAATCCAGTAGAGCCTGATTGGTAGTCCATGTGTAAAAGCAATAAGAATTGAGCTGCTGTACAAGCCCTAAGAATTGAGTGCATCTGACCTTTCTATTTCACATTAATCATTCTTATTCATTCCATCCCTATTGATTAGTCTTTTTGTGAACATTTTACAGCAGTAAGTGAGAACCATGGTATCTGGCAAGATCAATTTTCTTATTTGTAGTTTTCTTTTTTAGCTGGGAGCTGAATTTATGTTTTTTATGCTCTCTACCACTGGAAAATATTCTGGTTTTTCTAAATAAAGATTATTTTGTAAGATTTATTTTGTCAGTCTCATAATGAAATGAACATAATTTTTTTATGACATGGACTCTGTAAAGATGTTTTTGCTAAAAGTCATGTGCTTTTTATGGAACCAAAAATCTAAATCATGGACATAGGATCGGTTAATCTTCATAATTATAACCATCACTAGGGAACGTCTCAAAGGTAAAAAGGACATTAGATCATTATGATGCTGACAGCTTAGCCATCTTGACAGTCATATCTGTACTATACAGTACTCTGGTTGCCATCTTGACAGTCATATTTGTACTATTCAGTACTCTGGTAGGTTGTCGTCTTGATAGTCATATTTGTCCTATACAGTACTCTGGTTGGTTGTTGTCTTGACAGTCATATCTTTCCTATATAGTACTCTGGTTGGTTGTCGTCTTGACAGTCATATCTGTACTATACAGTACTCAGGTTGGTTGTCTTGACAGTCATATCTATACTATACAGTACTCTGGTTGGTTGTCACCTTGACAATCATATCTGTACTATACAGTACTCTGGTGGTTAGAGTGTCTGCCTCAGATGCAGCAATCACAATCAGGTTTAAAGCAGAAACATTTATGTCAAACTGCATTGGCAGTAGAATCTGGTGATTCTTCATTGATTTTTTAAAAATAAAATTTAATTTTAAAATTTGATTAACCATTGTGTGTTCTTTAAATAACTTTCAGCCTACATGGTTCCAATCATGTCTCTCGAACATATACCAGGTTGTTTATAAATATACAATAATGAAGGCACCACTCCAGTGGCCTAGTGGTTAGAGTGTCTGCCTTGGATGTGGAAGGTCATGGGATTGATCCCCAGCTAAGTCATACCAAAGATTTACAAAAATGTTACTAACAGCTACCTTGCTTGGTGCTTAGCATTAAGAGGTTAGTGTTAGGACTTATCAGACTGGTGACAGGATAATGTGACTGGGTGGGACATATGCTACATGTCTGTGGCATGATGCCTCAGTGCTAAACATAACTATAAACTGTCACACTGCAGACATCATAGCAGTATGACTGAAATTTTTTTAAAGCTAGGTTAAAACTCCAAATCATACACATACATACACACACACAAAAACTAAACACCTTAAAAAAGTTAAATTTAAAGATTGCTTGGTCCACTTTACAGATTGTTTCATTGTTTTGCAACCAAAAGAAGGTGTTGTTGACTAAGCTTCTCTGGTCTGTGTCTTATACACACTCTAGACACAAAATACAAAAAAAGCCTCTCTTCTGGACATATAAAATACATGCAACTTTATAATGCCAAATGCCTGCATTGTAAACTTTACATCAGTTCCTTGCACCATGTGGTTTGTGTATTGGTTGGTTAGCATATGATACCTTAACAACAAATAAATCGTAACCATCGGACTATATACAGGAAATGGATGTTAGGTGTTAAATATGTGTTTTAAATTGCAAGTCAGCTTGTTATCAGTTAGTAATTAATTTTTGAACAGAGTTGCAAGGTATAAATACCCATTTTTGATTATGTTCTAAAGCTTTATTCTTCTTGTAGGTAAAATAATTTTAAAAAAATTATTTTGAACCCCGGAGTTCAATAAGTCATGGAAGGCTAATACTAAGACTAAAGCTGCAGCAAATCCAGAACTGAAAATGACAGTTTCTGAAACATTTAACAATTAGGCATATCATTGTTTTTCTCTTTTTGTCACAAATTACTATATCTCCTTTAATGTTTTTGTATTAAATTTCACAAATATAAGGCTACATATATAAACATATTTTTAGGAAATATGTCTGGCAAGAGCCATTAGAATCAGGCCTGGACAAGAGGAAGGTGAATGAGGCAACCGCCTAGGGCCCCACGGTATTCCCCAATGTAATTTGTTTGCTTGGGGCCCTGCACTCATTGCTTGCTGCCTTATGCCCCACATGCTGCCTTGGGCACAACACATCCTAGGGCCTGATTTACCTGTCAAAAATCAGAGAATTTAAAAGAATGTCATATTTCCGATTTTAAGACACATTTCTTACTGTTGGATATTGTATCATCATTGGAAACACATACTTTCTTGTTACTTCATCACAACTGAATACATTATAGTTTACAAACATGATGGAGGCACTGTTCCATCTTGGAAGGTCTAATGATTACTACTGTATTATTATAATTAATAGATAGTTTGCTTTTCACAAAATTTTGTCATCAGAAGTCAAAGGATAATTTCTAAATTTACACAAAATATGTAATGTCTCATCATATCTTCATCATGTTACTGATTGGATTTTAAAATATGACACAAATATGTATGACTATTGATGTATGTAAGGGCATGGCTATTGAGATGTACATGGGGAGGGGATGGTAATTTGAAAAATGTTGGGTCAAAGACCATGCATATCAAATTTGTGTATTAATGATGGTATCGTTCTCATTCCCATTTCCTTAAACCTGTGATAGAGTTACTAATCAATGATGTATTAGCAAAAACTAAATTATTAATTGCAGTCAAATGTTGTGACACAAACCCATCTTACAATTTAACATGTCTACGTATATATTAAATTACAAAGGTTAATGATGACCTCAATGCCTAATCCTATTGGTTACATTGAAATGATATTACCTAGTAAAACTGTTTGCATACCAGTCAACTAAAGCATGATTAGTTTAGTTTACATGTATGAAAGCATGAACTATATCAATGGGTATTTGAATATCAAGCAACTTTTTAAAGAGTGTCTCATGACTGACCCTGTCAAATGCCTTACTAGCATCTAAAAAGCATCCAAACACTCGGCTGCCATGTTGTATATAATATTTCACTGTTTCCTTAAAAGGATATTCATGTAGCGGTTTAAATTTGTTGAATGTTGTTTTTTAAAACCAAAGTGATTATAAAAAAATGAATTCACATTGTCATGGTACATTGAAATAATTGTCATAAGAGCTACAGGTCGATAATTATTTTTATCATTTTTACTTCTCACTAGTGAGATAATTGTAACTTTTACGTTTATAAAGTCATCTGGAACAAAGCTATGGTCATCATTAAATGAAATCATTAAAAGGGAATGAACTCTAGTATCTAGTAAAATGTTCTGTGTGTGTGTGTATGCGTTAAAACTGTCAATTTACTCCATTTCAGGGACATTGTGGTTGCTGTAATTAAACCACAAATTACAAGACCCAATGAATACAGATGTTTTTCCCAGTCATTGAATTTCAGTATGAAGAAAAATGTTTGTTTTTTGAAAACCATGAAAATTGAGCAATATGAAAGATTTTATAGTATTGTGGTCTTCTTTAATGTGATAATTTTAGATGACCAATAAACAGCGTACTTTAAATTTATTTGTTTCCATAGTTTTGCACAAAATTTCATTTTATCGCACAAAATGTCATTTTATCTGGTACTTGAAAATCATAAAACACAAGCTTTATTCAGAGCTTGTGATTAACCAGCACTCAAAAAAAATCTATAACAGAAGTAAACTCTTTTGCAATTTGTTGATTAAAAATCTCAAATTCAAGCTCGTGGGTTTCAAGATTTCCAATCCTAAAGTAAACTCTTTTGCAATTTGTTGATTATAAATCTCAAATTCAAGCTCGTGGGTTTCAAGATTTCCAATCCTGATTTGTGAGTTTCAAGATCTCCAAGCTTGAATTGTGGATTTGATTTATGGTTTTCATGATTTCCAAGCCTGATTTCTGGGTTTCAAGATCTCCAAGCCTGATTTCTGGGTTTCAAGATCTCCAAGCCTGATTTCTGTGTTTCATGAATTTCAAGCCTGAGTTGTGGGTTCTGAGTTTGGCTTGAAATTCATGCAGTTTTGAAAACATGGGATCAAGTCTGGTACATCCAGGATCAGTGAATGTTTTGAATTTTCTATCCCACCTAGCTGCCCCCAACTTAAAAGACAACATTATGCCAACATTCTAGTCATCAAACCTTAATTTGAACTAATTATCCTTAAATATATATTATGGAATAAGACATTATTAGTAAATTTTAGATCATATTTAACTCTTAAGTATCAGACAATGATTTCACTTACATAATTTAGTTGGACCTACATGTATGTCTTAAATCCAGTGATCTGAATGGATGAAATTTAAGTCAAACTTAAAGTTCGTCAATCAAATGTATTAAGTCTAGACTTAAATTTAAGACATATGTTAGTGTTATTACATTGACTTGTATTGGTGAGATTGGGTTAAAATGACTGAAATTCAAGACTTAAGTTTAAGTCAAGTATTATAGTTACATTGGTGAAATACAGGCCTGTTGTGCATGTTGATATATCTTATATCATCATACAGTGGTAAATTGAGTGTATTGTTAATGAAATATATTTGTCTGTTTCAGGACACAGCAGGCCAAGAAAGGTATAGAACCATCACAACAGCTTACTACAGAGGAGCCATGGGTTTCATTCTTATGTATGATGTAACAAATGAGGAGTCTTTTAATGCAGTCCAGGATTGGTATGTGTGCATTTTAATGAATTTGTGAACAAAAAAGTGAGTGTGTAGACAATGGGGGGAGTGTATTTATACTTGGATTTTTTTTATGAAAACCTTTCTTATCAGTATTATATCTACTTGATACACACAAGAAAACTTGGTGTAATTCAATGAGCTTGTTTCTTCACATTGGTAAGGACATGATTACATTTCACACCATTGTTAATCTTTTGCATTTCTTTTAAATTTATTGGACTTGTACAAATATTGGCATCATGTTTAATCCATATAAAAAACAAAATATGTTTACAAGTTCAGATCAAAGATTATATCTGGTGATATCAGGTGTGAGTGAGACACAGAATAAGTAGTATATTTTCAATGTGTGTGACCATTTTGGCTATGTTTCCACATTTTCTGTTGATAGTAACTATACATGACATGTTTACAAGAAAACATAGGGTTTTCTTGAATTTGAAACAAGTGTTCTACAGATTCATTTTAGTTTGATATAGACTTAAGCAGCAGACCAGTCTATATTGAAAACAACATGGTGCCAAATATTAAGTGACACTGGCTTTATTGATGTGACTCGTGGATGTTATGTGACTAAAAATACTGCAGAAGAGTGATTTTTTTTAAAACTGAGAACATGTTGCTTCAGGAAAAAGAACAAATCAATAGCACTTTACAAATTTTAAAGATGAATTCAACAGCAATGTAATACAGCATTCACAATTTATGGACTTTATGATCTTTTTAGCAAAAGTTAAACATGTAAACTAAAAGTGAATGTTATGTATAAATAATTATCATTTTGTTTTGTGTCTGTATTCTCATATTAATCCATATTCATTTAGCCGATTTGTGACAAGAATTAACTGAAGATTCATGTAAGAAGTAAAAATAAATGTATGTTTTTCATACTGTTTTCTGTCACTATGGAATATAAAATGTAGATTACTCATTTTATGGTCAGACTGCTGCTCATATTGGTAATAATTACACGTATACCTCATGACATGTATGACCTTAAATAAAGCAGTTCAGGTTCACATTTACTGGTAATATAATTTTCCTTTGATCAGGTACCAAGATAACATATCATTTGGATCAACAGGTACCTGGGTGACTTTTTCTAACATTTTGACATTAGTAATTGTCTGTTAAAACACGGAGAAGATTGCTGTTCTAGGTGAAAGAAATCCAATAACCAAATTGAATTAATTAATTGGTAACCAAATTTCAGGCATCAGGTGCTTGGTTACCCTGAGTACTGTTTATAAATGAGTGTATTTGGCATAACTCCTCGCAGTATTGCACATTTCTTCTCTGATTCTGTTGTTTTAGAGTCACTTTTGGTTTGGTTAGTTAAAAGTAAACTGTCAAGTTGTCTGTACACAACAAACCCTGAGGTAATACCAAACACGTAGAATAATTCAGAATTTTTAATATTTATGAACCTTCTGAAAGGAGGGGTTTCAGATTTAGTCTTGTTTTCATAAAATTTCTACCATGGAGTCAATTTCTGCTTGGATACTTCATTAAATTTGATATCACATTCTAGGATGTCAACCAAAGTCTCTACCACAGCGAAATTCATTTAAGTAGAAAGGAACCTCTCAACTACCGAGAAATATCAACATGTATGCCCCTATTTTGAAGCACTATAATGATGAGTACTGTCTCTACTGTGGGGAAACTGGGCATGTAACACAGGTATGCCATCATGGTAGACAGATTGAGTGCTTCAGATGGACAAAGACTCTGTCAATCAATGTATTATACATACTGGGAAGCTGGCTGAGAGAGTAATGTGAACGATCATTTATAACAAATCTAAGTGTACCTAGTGAGACTTTTGATTAACTATTTAATGAACACTATTGTAAATGCAAAAGTTAATGGACAGATAAGTTTCTTGCTTCAAGTGATGCAGTTGTCCAGTGCTAAGCCTGTCATTGTTATTTTAGTTTATTTGTACATTAAATATGCAGTACAGTCATGGAATCCTCTGTACCAGTGTACAGCATAAATTCAGTTACTTTGTTTCTTTTTATTGTGTTCCTTTATTATTAAGCCTTAGGTAGGAAAATGAAATAAGTATATAATAAAAAGCTTATTGTATTTGTATGGCAAAATATGAATTCATTTTTCAGATTCATACTTGACTCCCAAAAGTCAGTATTATTCAGAAAAAAACTTGTTTCATATTTTCCCATACAAATACAGTAACTTATAAATATTACGTAAGGCATTCATTCTTGATCATGAATAACATTAAACTGAATTTGCTAAATTTTTCTTTTGAAGGATAATAGACTCTTTCTTGCATTGATATTTCATTTAAATTTTCAATCCTCATTTCTTTGTTTCAAGTCAGGTGATTTTATTTTTTACTGATCATGATTAATTTGTGATACAATTTTCAGATTTTTAGACAGGTTTCTATTTATTACTTCAGATTGTGTCTTTGATTTCCTATCTCTATTTCCTATGCCTTATTTTTTTCTTTCTCACATGCCTGCCATTAATTTTAGTGCTGCAGCGTTTTATTGATTTTAACATTTTGCTCCCATGGTCAGACTGTTTTTGTTTGGTTATAGGGAAGTTACAAACTGAAGAAAGCCAATCTTGCATTACTCCCTATTTGGCTTTTATTGATCCATTTTGGAAAAGGTAGAAGAAAAGAAATCAATGACATTAAGTAGCTGAACTAATTGTATTCTCCATCTTGAGTGAATCTAAAGGTTTACAACTCCCAGTGTTTGCATTTGGATAAAATTGGAAGCTGATAATAAATTTTACATTCTGAGAAGACTTTTTATTTCCCAAAATTAGTTTCTAGTTTCATCTTTTAATTTACACAATCAATTAAGAGTTTCTGCTGCCTCAGCAGATTGTCAGATTCAGTAAAATTCAAGTTGTTGTTGCAGTCCTTATCAGGTTTTGGGATTATATAGTGCAGGTTATTTGTATGCACAGAATTTAAAAAGCATTTTATGGTATAAAGTCAACAGACACATAAAATCTTTGTACTGCTTTTTTAATTAGTACTTTTATCATAATTAATAAATATTTATCTGACTAATGTTCAATCTTTAATTACCTAAACATTATAAATTAAATCAAAGAGTAACCATACTTTTAGTTGTTAATTATTCATTCTTTGTTTGCACCTGCTTGAGCAGGCTCTGAAGTCCTACCAACAGTAGAAATGGCTGTAGTCAGCATTCATAATAAAACTTCATCAGTTAAATCAAAGAGTAAAGTGTGTGTGTGTGTGTGTGTGTGTGTGTGTGTGTGTGTGTGTGTGTGTGTGTGTGTGTGTTCACAATTATAGCAGCTACAACTTTTATCTTTTTAGCTCTAATTTGAGCAAGCATTTTAATCTTAACAGTAGCTGAAATTGCTCTGTCCCATTCATGGATCTGAACAAAGCAGTTTTTATTGATTTAAGATGTTCAGAGTGTTCTACAGTATTTTCATACAGTTAATTAGTACTACTTTGACTTGAGATATTTGGTGTTTTACAGTATTTATTATGGTTAATTAGTGCTTTTATCCACTTGAGACATTTAGTGCTTTAACAATATTTCTTACACATTTAATCAGTACTTTTTTACTTGAGAAGCTCAGAATTCTACTATATTTCTTTCACAGTTAATTAGTACTTTTATCATAATTAATCAATATTTATCTAATAAATTTTTATATGAAATAGCACACATCATAAATGGTGTCACAACCAATACCATTATTAGCTGACCATTGTGGTAGAGTGCCATGTAATGATTTTTAAATATGGTTTACCTATGATAATTAAAGAGAATAATCATTAAATAAGATAAAATTTAAATAAAAACTTATTTTTGCTATCTCACATGTCTGAAATTAATGGGATTTTATGTTAACTAATGAAATGTTTGAATTTAAGAGTGGTTGGATTGTAGCCCATTACAGAAGATATCAAAATGATTGTGAGAATTATTTTGTGAATTTCAAGCTGGTTTGTATCTTCGCTTAAAAACCATTATGGACAAGTTTTCATCATTAAATGTCTCATGATAACAGAAGTTGACTATCTCTGAAATTCTGTTTTTGCTTTTAAAAACTTTAAACAAGTTTTTAACTCATTTTATTTAGTACATATCTTGCCAGGACCTGAGAGGATAAGTGGTCTAAAGCATTCTGGATCACTGCCATCTCACCTCTGTCTGTGTGGGTTTGAGTCTTGGGCTTGGCTATTGAGTATGTGAGAAAGCTTGCAGTAGCTTCTCGTGGGTCTGTCATACTGACTGCTGTGTATAGCCTATCTTGTGCTGAAAAATGGTGTTAAACCCCATAGCAAAAGTAACAACAGAATTTTGCTGCTTAGAGGAAAAATAACCCATCATTAACCAATTAGGAGACTGCAAGACATAGGAAGAAAGCAACTCATTTGTTAGACCACTGTAGGGTGAAGTTGATTACATACAATCTTATAAAATGGGAAAAACATAATGGAATTCTCATCCAAGACCCAGTGTTCCTGGAGTCAAAGATTAAAATGACTGATTGTCAGTAGGGAAGGCATAATGACTAACTGTCAGCAGAGAAACAATACAAAGGAATTGAAGTTTTCACTCACAAACTTTGTGCATTGTTTTTGCCTAATATACTTTGTGCTTTGTTTTTGCCTAATAGTCACTTATGTATTGGAGAAGTGCAATTTGTCTAAAAGTAGAATAGTTAGAAAATATTTTTCTCCCACTGTAGGTCATGCTGACATGTACATTGAGGATTAGATCAGGCCTACAGTGCCACAGCTTGATGTAATAAATTAACTGTAGCATATACATTGAGGATTAGGTCAGGCCATAGTTTGATGTAATAAATCAACTGTAGCATATTTATTGAGGGTTAGATGAGGCCTACAGTGCCACAGTTAGATGTAATAAATCAACTGTATCATATACATTGAGGGTTAGATCAGGCCTACAGTGCCTTAGTTAGCTGTAATAAATCAACTGTAGCATATTTATTGAGGGTTAGATCAGGCCTACAGTGCCACAGCTTGATGTAATAAATCAACTGTATCATATACATTGAGGGTTATATCAAGCCTACAGTGCCACAGCTTGATGTAATAAATCAACTGTGGCATATACATTGAGGATTAGATCAGGCCTACAGTGCCACAGCTTGATGTAATAAAAAAACTGTAGCATATTTATTGAGGATTAGATCAGGCCTACAGTGCCACAGCTTGTTGTAAATCAACTGTAGCATATACATTAAGGGTTAGATCAGGCCTACAGTGCCTTAGTTAGCTGTAATAAATCAACTGTAGCATATTTATTGAGGGTTAGATCAGGCCTACAGTGCCACAGCTTGATGTAATAAATCAACTGTATCATATACATTGAGGGTTATATCAAGCCTACAGTGCCACAGCTTGATGTAATAAATCAACTGTGGCATATACATTGAGGATTAGATCAGGCCTACAGTGCCACAGCTTGATGTAATAAAAAAACTGTAGCATATTTATTGAGGGTTAGATCAGGCCTACAGTGCCACAGCTTGTTGTAAATCAACTGTAGCATATACATTAAGGGTTAGATCAGGCCTACAGTGCCTTAGTTAGCTGTAATAAATCAACTGTAGCATATTTATTGAGGGTTAGATCAGGCCTACAGTGCCACAGCTTGATGTAATAAATCAACTGTATCATATACATTGAGGGTTATATCAAGCCTACAGTGCCACAGCTTGATGTAATAAATCAACTGTGGCATATACATTGAGGATTAGATCAGGCCTACAGTGCCACAGCTTGATGTAATAAAAAAACTGTAGCATATTTATTGAGGGTTAGATCAGGCCTACAGTGCCACAGCTTGTTGTAAATCAACTGTAGCATATACATTAAGGGTTAGGTCAGGATTACAGTGCCATAGTTAGATGTAATAAATCAACTGTAGCATATTTATTGAGGGTTAGATCAGGCCTACAGTGCCACAGTTTGATGTAATAAATCAACTGTAGCATATATACTAGCATGTTCAAACAGAGAAACTCGAAAACGAACATACCATTATCGATTGACTTGTTCATTATCAGTAAAATATCAGATTCATTTTCTTAGTAACTAGATGTACTGTCAGTTGCAAATGTAAGCGAAGAAATCAAGTACATGTATGCTGAAATTAATGCTACTATACACTGTTAAAAATCTTAATACCCTGGTAATGTAACAAAAGGATAAAAATTCACACAAGTTACTGTTGTAACCTTTTGACTTATGAATTTCGTTATTGATGCACTTTTGCATGGGTCACCAGTTTGGGTTGGAAGCTTGGCATTTGGAGAGTGAGGTTCATTGTGTGATTGACAACCATTAGTAAATGATCATAATTTACACTCAGAAAAGAAAGTGGAAGGGAAAGGCGTAAGCAATTAAAATAACAAAATCATCAATCTGTTAGAATAAAGGATTTTGAAATAAAAGAGCTAACAGGCACCATTTAAAGATCTTGTTTATGCCGACCTTTGGAAGTCCCTGTCCACTTTTGGTTTCATACTTAGCAGATAAAGTGTTTAATTGGGAAAGTTTTTATTTACAAGATAAGGGCCATATGACAATTTTCACTTCAGCATTGCCGCTACATTTTCTGTTTTGAAAATCTTGTTATCGCTACTTCACCTATACAGAAAGTCTCATGAGCATGGAGTTTTCATGAGAAGACTTATGATGTCTACTTGGTCTGAAACAAAAATGGTGCTTGTCTAACATCCAGTATGTCTACCATGTCATCACCTTTTAAATCTTGTTATTGCCACTTGTCTGAAATGGAAAGTGCATTTGAAATTAAATGGCTTCCTGATGTTACTACTGCATCAGTTTAATCCTACTGATTTAGATGCTTATTGATAAGCATGATCCCTCTCAGTCTTCTTTTTTATGTGAGAGAATCAGTTTGAGTTTGCAGGAATGAGCTGTTTCAAACTGTTTGGTTAGCTTCTCATATATTTTTCTTGGCTAAGATAGGTAATTCTTGTACCAATTACCCTTTTCACAAAATAGACTCACAAAGAATCCCAGCATGCATTACAATGAGATTGGTTTTTGAACAGTTGGATTTTTATGTCCCAGTATTGAGAGACATGTTTTTCTGTTAGTTTTGATTAGCATTATCTTCATTTGTAATTATCTTGACATTTTACAAGCTAATTTTGTATGCCCACCATGTGTCAGTTGCATGTATGCTAGTAATTTTGTCTCGGCACAATACTCAGAGTCTACATCCATCTGCAGCATCTGAACTTTTTGGATGGCTTGCACTTTTTTAAGAAGGAAGCCTTTTTGATTTGGAGATCAATATATCAATTGAAATTTTAAGACTATGCGCCCTTGATAAAGTTTGTAACTGGCTGGCTTTTAAAGTATGGAAGAGGCCTGTTAAATTGGGTGTCAAGTCATCATGTCTCAAGCAGAATGGATTTTGCTGAATACCTTTAGTTTTTAGAGAAGGTCCATTACCAAACTATGATAAAAAATTGAAGTAGAATGTCAGTGAAAACAGTAATTATACCTTGATATAAAAAAGTTAATGAATATAAAATATCAACAAAATCTATTTGCTACAGAATTTTCTGATGGATTACAATGTAAAGATTCATCATTGGAGGCAGTACGTGTTCTTGATAGACCTGGTCACATGCTATGAAAAATGACTGTTAAAAGCACACTGCAGTAAAAAAAGCAGACCTGGTCACATGCTATGAAAGATGACTGTCAAAAGAACACTGCAGTAAAAAAAAAGCAGATCTGGACACATGCTATGAAAGATGACTGTCAAAAGCACACATCAGTAAAGCAAGTAGTGATGTCAAATAAATTAATAATACAAAGTATTCTTGTTTTTTATTATTATTTGTAAGAGGCTTGATAAAGATAGGTTTTGTCAACTGCCTTGCATCTGTCAGGGGCTTGATACAGATCAGTTTTATCAACTGCCTTGCATCTGTCAGGGCTTGATACACATGTTTTATCAACTGCCTTGCATCTGTCAGGGGCTTGATACAGATAAGTTTTATCAACTGCCTTGCATCTGTCAGGGGCTTGATACAGATCAGTTTTATCAACTGCCTTGCATCTATCATCGGCTTGATACAGATTAGTTTTATCAACTGCCTTGCATCTGTCCAACATCATCTCTTTACTATGTATTGTGAAAATCTTCCCAATACAAACCCATCTTCAAAGAGCATGGACCATGACCAGTATATTTATAAATGTCTGCAAATCAGGGTATGTACTATTTAAAACAATGAATAACCTAATGCTTGGATCTCAGTTTAAATGTGATCACAGACAGTTTTGTTTGTAGTTAGAAACAGGATGTACATAAGTAAATATGTCATACTTGTAGATCAGGTACCAGCCATAGTGATGGGGTGGGTTTTCATGATGAATGATTTCGTTCAAATAAAAACTGACCAAACCTCTACCAAAAAGATTTTGCTCTGACCATTACACCCCCTCCATTTCTGTTCATATGTCTTTATCAGGTGAGTTGGATTACCTAACTCTGTACACCTGCCATAAGGTAGAGTGTATTATGCTATTATAATGGCCATCCATCTGTATATTAAAGAAGGGGGAGAGAGACAGACAGACACACACATGCACACAGCCAAGTCTGGGTCTTTACATTCGTGGTGTGCACTGCAGCAGCTGCTACATGTATAAAAGCCACAAAAGATGATATCCCACACAAAAGTAAAGAATTTAGAGTAAATTGTTCCCATTCATGTCTTTGTTTTACAGCAAAAGTTTGAAAAGTTTGCATTTTCCATAACATCTGTAATTTTCTGTACATGTTTTCATATATGCTAGATAAGATATAGATTAATTTTAATTTTCAGGTTATTCAATAGTATAACAAAAGGCAGACTTTTAACAGAAACAAAATTTTCTGCATCAAAGTTAATATTTAAAAAATAATTTGAATTTTTATGGATAGGTAGTGAGCTAAAAATTAGGGGATGAAAAGATAACATGGTATGTTGTCCAGAATTATTTTATCCAATATTGTAGCTGATACAATTTTAAAACTAGGTGCACTCAAATCAAATCACATGCCTGGAGCAGTGCATACATTTGTCTTGTGGGTAATAAATGTGACCTAGATGATTTAAGGGAAGTAACTCCAGTCCAGGGTCAGGAACTGGCACAAAACTTAGGTAAGGAATTTTTGTTTTTCCTTTTGCTTGCCATGGTTTCTTGCTGCTTCTTTAGTCTCCTGTGCAAATGTATTTGTCTGCAGATTATAGTTGTATTGTAGTCTGGGTTTACAAGTTTTTTGTGTCCAGACTTGTATGATCAATGGTTGATTACCTTATCACATACTGTTATTGACCTTTGTTGAGGTGAAAATGAGGTTTTATGAACCTGTAAACATTATGTTGATTGACCTGAAGTGGAAGTCAATAAAATTTGACTAGTTCATGAAACTATATTTATCAAAAGAAAGGTCAAGAATTGTTTTTTATTTGATTTAGAGAAAAAATTACTAGTTTGCTTTAAAATTGTACTGATGCTGTTTTAGATATGTGACACTAAAAGCTGAACATTGTAAAATGTTAACAATGTCATGACTGTGGGACATGAAGAAGTATCACATATCTATATGATATACAATGTCATGACCATGAGACATGATGAAGTACTACATATCATATATGCAATGTTATGACCATGGGACATAAAAAAGTATCACATATATGATACACAATGTCATGACCATGTGACATGAAAAAGCATCACATATCATATGATATGCAGTGCAATGAGAATTGTCTCACTGGAATCACATAATAAAATAATCTGTATTGGTTGGACCCAATTTACTATACAAGTTTTTCAGTACACAAAATTTGCTGCAGCACCTGGGTTAACAAAAAGAGAACAAAAGTTCTTCTGAACATTTCATTGTTTCTTGGTCTAGAATGTTGGTCTACAGCAGGTCTGAACCAGGCATTCATGGGATTTTGCAAAGACAGAGGTGAAGTTTTAATGAGATGTGTTTTAAAAATTTATCTGCGCGATCCATGACCAACACCACCACTGTAATAACAGGAATTGCTTTACCCTAAACCCCTGTACAAAAGGGCCTCTGTAGACAGCCACAATTGTATTTGTAATCTAAACTTTAGTTGATAATCAGATCTTAATTTTTGTAATGAGCATACAAGGAAAGCAGTAGCCTAAATAGATCAGTCATAAAATTGTGTAGCCATATGGGAAAATCAGTAGCTGAGGGCAATTTTGGGCTACCAAAAATGGCAGCAATTTAGAATGTTGACTTTTGTTCATGGAAATTCATGTGAGTTTTTACATTGATTTAGAATATTTACCAATGACTTGAGTTTCATTTGAAATGAAATATCTCTTTACATTCTGGTTACATGAATAGTGTTGTGACTTGCAAAATATATGAATATTTATTGGTAGATTTTTCTGGTTACATGAATAGTGTTGTGACTTGCAAAATATATGAATATTTATTGGTGGATTATTCTGGTTACATGAATAGTGTTGTGACTTGCAAAGTATATGAATATTTATTGGTGAATTATTCTGGTTACATGAATAGTGTTGTGACTTGCAAAGTATATGAATATTTATTGGTGAATTATTCTGGTTACATGAATAGTGTTGTGACTTGCAAAATATGATTTTTTATTGGTAGATTTTTCTGGTTACATGAATAGTGTTGTGACTTGTAAAATATATGAATATTTATTGGTAGATTATTCTGGTTACATGAATAGTATTGTGACTTGCAAAGTATATGAATATTTATTGGTGGATTATTGTTATGACTTTTTGGTCATAAACTAAGTAATAGAAAAAAGCAAAATCAGCAAGTTTTGTAAACCTTTCAAATAATTTAATTATTAAAGTTAATAAATGAAGATGTTATAAAAATTTTTAGTATTATAAACTGAATCCCAAAAATAATCCTAAAAGGTTATTTCAGGTCCAAAAGAATTGAATGTTTCGAATGTATTTGAGATCTTTGAAATGCACTGGTCTGCCAGTGGTCCTGATTTATCACACTGGCATTATCCAGAACTCCATTGAATAATTTACAGTAGTCCTAGAATAATGTTTTAGTCCCATGAGCACTTTGTAGTTCCAATGAATAATATAAATAAATGTTTTTTCTCAAATAATATCTAAACACAGCATTAACTACACATGAATGTTGATGTTTCAAAAAGAAAATTAGAAATAAAACTGATTAAATAAGGGGAGAAAATGTATTTCGCTACTGCATGTATTAGCTATGTTATTTTTGGCAACTATCCTATATCGCAAAAGAACCCCATCTGGCCTAACCCATCCAGTGGAAAATGCCATATTTCTTCATAGAACTTACTAGCCAATGAGAAATTACTCAAAAGTTGTCTACAGGTTTTATTATTAATATTATTAGTAATGCTCATAAACACCTAGATCTATAGATCCTATGCAGCCAATCCAATATAAACACCTACAACTATTTATAGATCCTATGCAACCAATCCAGTATCTTGACTATATATTAACATTACTATTTAGTCATAAACAAAAATTACACAGAATATAGACACAATCATGCACCAAAATTTAAAGAAATATTGATATATGTAACAATTATAATTTATATGTAATGGCATAGTGAGTAAACTCAGAAAATTGTATTGCCTTGAAAATGGCAAGATGTAAACAATTTAGTCATATTGAAAAACTATTTATGGCAATAAAACACATCAATGAAGTCTTATTGGATGGAATAAGTGGCAAGAAGTTGCATTTTGGGTTGGTTTTTGGTTGGAATTGGTGGTGATAGGTTGAATTTTTGGGTAGTTCTTTTATAGAATAGGTGGCAAGAAGTTGCATTTATTTATTTGTAATGGCATATAGTTGGGTTGGACATCATTTTCAGCTTGTGATAGGTCGTACATGGCGGAAAGTATATTAGGTAGAGGAAGACCTCAGGAAGAACCACCAACCCCCAGGAATCTACTAACAAGCTTTCTTACATACCCATTTTGGTTGAACTGTGACACAAATTTATGTTGACAGAGGTGAGATATATGAGTGATTGGCAAATGTGAGACCACTTTTCAAACTGAAGAACCTATTTGTAAGGGAAGTGAGTTTATTATTGGATTTTAATTGACTTTGTCATAACTCTGGTCCAATGGATATTTGTTGTGAATTTACCATAAATTTTCTAAAATCCACAGGTAGATTTTTTAAATTTAAACATTCTGACATATTTTAAAAATGGTTTGCACATTTACTGCCAAATGAGTAGTTCTGTGTAGCTCATTGTCATGAGTACTGCTCTTATTATCCTGTCAGGCTTTATTACAATCTGTCAGGCTTTATTGCAATCTGTCAGGCTTTATTACAATCTGTTTTCACACTGAAGATTTTGACAGCCTGTATCTTATATTTATAGATGTAATTGAATTTATTAATGTGATCTCTTTTCCACAGGTGCACACAAATCAAGACTTACTCTTGGGACAATGCCCAGGTTGTATTAGTTGGTAACAAATGTGACTTAGAAGATGAGAGAGTAGTGTCAACAGAACGAGGAAAGCAATTAGCAGATCAATTAGGTATATTGGCATCAACATCATCAAGTAGTGTTGCTTGATTTGTGCATGAACTTTTCAGTTTTGGCATTTTTAATTTTTACTAACATTTTTCAAGTCTTTTGCATTTTTATCAGAATGCATTATTTAATCAGTGTTTAATCATAGTATGCAACATTAACCAGTCTGTCTTTAGTTTGGGTTGGCTTCTAGATTTCGTATGTACTAATTATCTTTCCACTGTATTTCTCTCCTGCGTTTCCTATTTTTAAGATCATTGCATGAGGTTTTGTGCTCATATTTCTATTCTCTCATAGTTTGGTGTATAATTACTTTAAAATATGAAAACAAAGGAATATTTTAAATGTGATATGATTATTATTCTTTGATTAAAAATATCCTGCATAATGATGTCACATCTTTTGACAAGTGTAAATATTATAATTAAATATAGATATCTCAAACAAATTGGTATATCATTGCCATACTCCATTACTTTCACTCAATATTTGGATAGCAATGCATTTACTAAGTTTGTAATGTCATGGCATGTGTATTTTTTCAGATGCCTCAAAAGAGCCTTTACTAGTATCTGGAATTTTCCTGTATAGCTTTTCTATGAATTTTTTGTGAAATTGTGTTTTGTAATGTTGTTGTCAGTTTTTTACAGTTGTGCACAGATTTTCACTTTTCTTGTGTTGTAAACTGAACCTACAGTTTATGTAAGAAAATATTTCTGTTATTTGCTGTAGTTATAAACATCATTGTTTAAAATTGGGACTTAAATTTGTTGATTCTTTTCCCTGTACTTCAAACAGATATGCTTACTGAGAGGTTTGACCATCATAATTTTTTTTAAAGTTGTGACATAGCAGCTGATCATGAAATTTCTTGATCCTCTCTCTCTTTTTCTCCCCTCCCTCCCTCCCTCCCTCCCTGTCTGTCTGTCTGTCTCTTACACACACATACACACACATACACACACACTTTTTCATGTTAGGCTGATAAACACACTAGCTTTTATATTGTTTTCACATTATTGACACTGCAATTCACTCCTTTTGTTCACTTTTTTAAAATTCCCACATAAGGCATATATTATTATGTTTTGATGTCCAGTCTGTCCAGACATTCTTCTAACCTTATGTCCATCTAATTTTTGTTTTGTTTAACCTAAATAACTCTGGTCTGGTTGCGCAGCATCTTCAGGTATCAGTTCTTTTTCACTTAAACAACTCTGGTTGTTTGCCATCTTCATTTACCAGTTTTGTTTCCCTACAATAAGTCTGGTTGTCCACCATCTTAAGTTACCAAACTTTTGTTGAATCTGTTCAGTTTTGGTAACAGATGTTCAAAAGTTAAGGTCTCAAAAAGAGGGAGGAAAAAAGGAATGATGCAAAATGACTTTAGTTATCCACCATGTACAGTTACCAAGCTTGGTGGATGCCTCTCACTTGGTGTAAGGGTGATGTCTAGGTCAATATCGAGGTCATTTTGGCTGTTAAGAAATGGCTTTTGCAGAATGCCTTTTGTTCTAGAGTAAGTTCCATGACCAAACCTTATGATGGCTTGCACTTATGGTAACATAATGTCATGAAGTGGAATGATGAGAGAGATCTCTTCACACCTTATGGTAACAAAAAGTCATGATGTGAGATGATGGGAGAGATCTCTTCACGCCTTATGGTAACATAATGTCATGAAGTAAGATGATGGGAGAGATCTCTTCACACCTTATGGTAACATAATGTCATGAAGTGAGATGATGGGAGAGATCTCTTCACACTTTATGGTACTTTGGTTATCTATGGTACTTTGGTTATTGTTATCTAGGAGATGATTGACCATGGTGTTATTGCCAGATTGAGTAAACAATGTTGTTGTTGTCATTTTTCAGCACAAGATAGGCTGTACATGGCAGCCAGTATAAATGGTGGAGGAAGAACCCAGGAAAACCCCCGGAAAGAACCACTGACCCATGAAAAGCTACTGGCATGCTTTCTCACATACCCACATTGGCTAAGCTGGAGATTGGAAACCTAGGCAGATAGAGGTGAGATGGCAGTGATCCATAACAGTGAGCACTTTAGACCACTTGGCCACTCCAGACCTCAATAAACAACAATAAAATTTGAAATAAATGGGATGGAAAAACAAAGATCTGAGCAAAGATATAAAACAGAACAAAATGAGCCTGCATTTGTGAAATATGACAAGTTAATCAATTACATAAACAAGATGAAATGGAACATGACATTTAAAGTATTCACTTTCAACTAGAAATAGTCATAAATTTTATGCAAATTCAAGTAGCCATTCCATAATGCTAATAGAATAAATTTCATCATACAGTCAAGTGATTGAATGAACTCTAATTGTGGAAATATCAGAATCAATTGGTTGCTTCCAGTCTTTTCAAATGACTGTTAGTAATTGGTTGTCATTGCCATATCTCTTTTTTATCTCTCTCATCCCCCTCTAGCCTTTTCAGGTCATCAACCATCTTGGTTGTAGACTATGCTCTTTTCCACCAAGTAGTACAGGTATGAAGCTATTTCTTTTTCTTAAAATAAAATAAAATATAATAACCAACCTAAATATGTCATTTTTTTATTTCTCCTAAGATCAAACAATATTCAAACTCTTTCATGTCAGACATCGTTTTATCACAGTTAAACAGAACTAAGTCAATATGGTCAGTTTACCACCTAATACACACCTATCATCAGACAATTAATGTCTTTTTAGTGGCTGCTTGCTTCCTGCTGGAACATACATAATTACACCTCTTTAATAACTATTACACCTCATTGTAGCTAGAAAGTACTAGCTGAACTTATAGTCATCACATGTTACTAATGCTAACACCATTGACTCTCGGTTGAAAATAATTCATAACTTATTTTCGCAAATGAATTAATGGACATCACTCCTGGTTCTAACTACATTACCTGCTAAGTAGTGATTCATTGACATACATTTCCAGACAGAAAAATCATTTCTCAGCATGCATGATACAAATCATTTATCACAATTCACATCTGAATAAGTCCCTGAAATTCCTATGATACACAATGTCTGTTAAATATAAAAGCACTAAATCTGTAAAGATTCATATCAATGAGATATTGTCTTATATTCTTACAATACATGAATCATATAACATTCGAGACCAAATCATGCAACAGTTAAATTTTGAACTCAAGTAAAATTGAAGCATGAATTTAAAACAAATTGAACAAATAATTTCAGACTTACATCAGTGAATATATTGTAGGCATTTAAGACAAAACCTTTGTGCCTTCCAGAGCCCTCGCTCACTTATCATCAGAGACTTTTTCTTTTCTGGCTCTCCTAAATTTCCAGTCTTTTGATGATTTATTTAATGAAAGAAATTACTTATTGATTTTTTTGGGTGTTAAATTCTGGCTTATCTCAGAACTTATACTGACTAATTTTGCAAGGGAGAATTGCTTAAAACTTTTAATTTAATCTGGGAAACACCCTGATTATCTTAGCCAATCAGAATTACTTTTCTAGTGGCCAAACATCTTATCACTCCATTTAGAATCAGAATAATCCCCTTTAGACCACCGTTATTAATAACTATTCTGGAAAAGATCATTTTATGACACCCATTTCAAATAGATCAAAATTTCCCAAAATTTGTGCTTTGGTTTGTCTCTGCTCTTTTTCTGCTATATGACCTTACACTGACATATATGCAGGACAATCACCAAATGGACTAAAAATTCAATTCATGTCTCAAACAGAGCAGATCCCATCCTTGCAGTCAGAAATTTATTGCAAGTCTAGCTATATGTCTGACTTAATGGTTTCTTGTCATGCTGATCATGACAGAATGTACTGCAAAATTATCTTTTCACCCTTACATGATTTAACTTATAGATTATAATAATTAATCAAGGTTATAGGAAAATAATGGATTGCTGCATATTAAATTTTTTCAAAAACCACATACTGTGAACAAAGGTCCCTGTATTGATGATACCCATTGAACCCTAATCTTCTGTCAGCCATGCCCTACCAGTTCTTACATAGAGGACTGTTCAGTTGAAGGGGAGGGGGTTTACATATAATATACCATTAACACTAATGTTGTTGAACATTTCTGTAATTTTTGGAGGTTTCAGTAGTTACTGTTTTAGACAGATACAGTTTGGAATGCATTTTTTATTAGTATGTAGATGACTTGATAAGGTTTTTGAGTACTTATATCAACTTTTCCATATTTTTGCCACTTATATCAACTTTTCCATATTTTTGCCACTTATATCAACTTTTCCATATTTTTGCCACTTATATCAACTTTTCCATATTTTTGCCACTTATATCAACTTTTCCATATTTTTGCCACCCAGATTTTTAAATGCATGGGTATAGACTTGCCTTTTTTTTTACCGAAGCCTTGTAAGCATGAGTAAAAAAAACTACTTGATGTAGACAGATGAAATTTGATGTGCTGATTAGATTTTCAGGCCATTAAAGCAGTTTATCATATTTTGTTTTTGCCACTTTTTTATACTTTGAAAGTTGGACATATATTGACAAACTTTGTTATCATTATTAAGATGAAACCACTTAAGGTAGACTAATATAATGTGAAAACCACTTAAGGTAGACTAATGCAATGTGAAAACCACTTAAGGTAGACTAATGCAATGTGAAAACCACTTCACCTAGACTAATGCAATGTGAAAACCACTTCAGCTAGACTAATGCAATGTGAAAACCACTTAAGGTAGACTAATGCAATGTGAAAACCACTTCAGCTAGACTAATGCAATGTGAAAACCACTTCAGCTAGACTGATGCAATGTGAAACCACTTCAGCTAGACTAATGCAATGTGAAAACCACTTCAGCTAGACTAATGCAATGTGAAAACCACTTCAGCTAGACTGATGCAATGTGAGAACCACTTCAGCTAGACTAATGCAATGTGAAAACCACTTCAGCTAAACTAATGCAATGTATAAACCACTTAAGGTAGACTAATAAAGTGTGAAAACCACTTAAGGATGACTAATGTAGTTTGAAAACCATTTGAAGTAAACTAATGAAATGTGAAAACCACTTGAGGTAGACTAGTGAAGTTTGAAAACCACATAAGTGAACTTATGAAATTTCAAAACCTCATCAGGTAGACTAATGATGTTTGAAAACCACTTGAGGTAGACTAATGAAATGTGAAAATTACTTGAGGTAGACAGTGAAGTTTGAAAACCACTTAAGTGAACTTATGAAATTTTAAAACCACATGATGTGGACTAATGAAATTTCAAAACCACTTGTAGACTAATGAAATGTGAAAACCACATGAAGTAGACTGATCAAATGTGAAAACCACATGAGGTAGACTAGTGAAATGTGAAAACCACCTAAGTGAACTTACGAAATTTCAAAACCACATGAGATAGACTAATGAAGTTTGAAAACCACTTGAGGTAGACTAATGAAATGCAAAAATCACTTGAGGTAGACTAAAGAAATTTAAAAACCACTTGAGGTAGACTAATGAAGTTTTAAAATGACTTGAGGTAGACTTATGAACTTTGTTAAATATATTTGTATATTTATACATCCTGATTAGATTTTCAGGCCTTTACAGTAATTGTTCCATGTTTATACACATTTCTGATTTGTTTTACTTCAATTTTTTTATGAAAACCTCGTTAACACAATGTATATTTTTGATGTACTTGCTTATAATACAGAACTGCAAAACTGCACAGACCCAGGTCTTTCACAGTGTCAATTGCAGAAGACCTGGGTCTATACACTTTCATGGGATTAATCATAATCAGTAAAACAAACTACATAATCACTGATCTGTTACTGATTGTGCGTAGGTAGGTTTGGGTCCATGTTGTTTGCAGTTGGACCCAATTTGTGCACAAGTATGTATGGTAGACAATTAAAATTGGCATTGGTCTTTGTGACTGCATGAAAACAATTTGATTACATTTTTATGCCCCTTAGCAATTTTTTTATTTATTTTTATAATTCTGTTTAATTTGACTTATTTTGGGGTGTAATGGTTTTACAAACACAGTCTTTGTTGAAATCCAAGATTTTAACCTCATCTCTATATATATATATATATGTGTGTGTGTGTGTGTGTGTGTGTGTGTGTGTGTGTGACAGAGAGACACAGAGAGAGAGAGAGAGAGAGAGAGAAAGAGAGCACCAATATGTTGTCAAAATTATATATGCTGAGCAGAACCTTACAGTTTCATAAATTGACACAGGTGATTAACCTAATGAGAAACAATAAGGGACTTTCTGTTTCTGTATCACATTCCATGACAAAAATATTCACTTTGCTGTATTTTTCTTTCCTTCTGTAAGGTACATGTACAACAATGACAATAATTTTTGGGCCAAGGGTAGCAGGTGAAGATATGTTTTTGATTTTAAAATCAATACAGAACACTTTTACTTTAAATCCATCTGGAGTTTGTCCAGCTAAATGTCAAAAGTAATGGCCCACTGTCCAGTCTAATGTTATAAGTCATAGGCCCACTGTCCAGTCAAATGTCACAAATCATAGGCCCACTGTCCACTCAGCTGTCACAAGTTGTAGGTCCACTGTCCAATCAAATATCACACAGTCATTTGCCACTGTCTAATCAAATGTCATTTGTCCAGAATCAAACTTTAAAACAAATTGGGGTCTGATATTGAAATTTAAAACAAATTTAAAACAGGTTGTGGTCTGGTATTGAAATGAGGTAGGGAATAATTACTTGTTTACTTTATTAAAATTCTTAAACTGTTCCTAGGTACTATCTTAGCATTGTGACTCATATTTGGCACAATTGGACACTTTTTTGTATGTTTATAAATAGCATTTTTATCTGTACTGTCTATTCTTTCCTGATACTTATATATTTTCTGTACTGTGTAGTCTTTAAAGGTACTTACATATTTATCTGTACTGTGCAATCTTTCCTTGTACTCAAATTTGTATCTGTACTATGTAGCCTTTCCTGGTACTTACATTTTTGTCTGTACTGTGTAGTCTTTCCTTGTACACAAATGTTTATCTGTACTGTGTAGTCTTTCCTGGTACTTATATTTTTGTTTGTACTGTGTAGTCTTTACTTGTAATTATTTTTTTTATATGTACTGTGTAATTTTTCCTTGTACTTATTTTTTTATCTGCACTGTATAGTCTTTCCTGGTTCTTAAATTTGTATGTGATAAATTTGAATGTGGATATGTGAGAAAGCTTGCCAGTAGCTTCTCGTGGGTCGGTGGTTCTTTCCAGTGATTTCCCGGTTTCTTCCTCCACCATTAATACTGGCCGCCATGTATAGCCCTATCATGTGCTGAAAAATGACGTTAAACGCCACAACAACAAATATGTACTGTTTAGTCTTTCCTGGTTCTTAAATTTGTATCTGCAATGTGAAGTCTTTGTGCGTATTTTTTATTTGTGCTGTGTTGTCTTTCCTGGTACTTACATTTTCATCTGTACTGTGTATTCTTTCCTGGTACAATACTTGCATTTCTGTGGCATGTTCAAATATCTGTGAAGAGTGAATACAGATTTTGTACCAGTGTTGAATCAAGCTTGAATTTTCATCTTTGAATACATTATTTTAGCAAGATATTTCTTCTCTGTGTACACAAACTGTTTGCCTGATTATAATTAATTGATTTATAACAGCTTTTATGAGATTTTTTAGCCCAGCAGTTTCCAGTTAGGGTGTTTATGGTTCCTATTGTCATTTTGTTGATAGCTTCCAAAATGCTATGATAAAGAGCAATAACTGCAATTAATTGAATTGGAGGTCTGTTTTTCTTGCATCATCTGAATTCAGACCACCCTCCATTTACAACCTCCATCAGGTAGATACAAGTACTCCCAATTTCACCAATTGTGCTGGTACTCAGATATCAGTAATAAGACTAGTAATCTGATAATGTAATCACCAGTTAGGCTGGCTCCTACTTCATTGAGCTGTCTTTCTTCCGAAAAGTGAAATTTTGCTCAGGGATTTTACTTGGATATTGAATGGCTCCGTCATTTCTAATTGTCACAATTTTAGAAATATTTTTGGCCATATTGACTGTCATGTAAGGCCTTCTTTGTTTGCTTTAAAGTTCACCATATTGACTGTCATGTAAGGCCTTCTTTGCTTGCTTTATAGTTTACCATATTGACTCTGTCATGTAAGGCCTTCTTTGATTGCTTTATAGTTTACACTGGACTCTATCATGTAAGGCCTTCTTTGATTGCTTTATAGTTTACCATATTGACTGTCATGTAAGGCCTTCTTTGATTGCTTTATAGTTTACACTGGACTCTATCATGTAAGTCCTTCTTTGATTGCTTTATAGTTTACCATATTGACTGTCATGTAAGGCCTTCTTTGATTGCTTTATAGTTTACACTGGACTCTATCATGTAAGGCCTTCTTTGATTGCTTTATAGTTTACCATATTGACTGTCATGTAAGGCCTTCTTTGATTGCTTTATAGTTTACACTGGACTCTATCATGTAAGTCCTTCTTTGATTGCTTTATAGTTTACACTGGACTCTATCATGTAAGGCCTTCTTTGATTGCTTTATAGTTCACCATATTGACTCTGTCATGTAAAGCCTTCTTTGCTTGCTTTATAGTTTACACTGGACTCTATCATGTAAGGCCTTCTTTGATTGCTTTATAGTTTACACTGGACTCTATCATGTAAGGCCTTCTTTGATTGCTTTATAGTTCACCATATTGACTCTGTCATGTAAGGCCTGCTTTGCTTTCTTTATAGTTCACACTGGAATCTTAATATGGTGTCGTTCAACTAAACAAATTAAGGAATTTTGGACACCATTAGTGATGGACAGATTTAAGGAATTGAGACTTCCAGGTTATATATTGTTTTACAAATATTAAAGTTTATATGATGGAGTTGCAGAATGCATTGAAGATAACTGGTTGCTCATAATACTTAAAATGATTATTCTATTTTGTCCAGTAAAAAGATTTAGAAAAAAGTACTATTGAGAGATTTTCTTTTACACATTAATAATAATTTTGGTTATATGTTTGTACTGTCTGTACTTAATAAACATGGACTTGCAGAACAGACTTATATGAATGAAGGCCACAGTTCTATGCAAACCTTGTAGCTAAATTGTAGTGTAGTAAATTTGGAGAGGTGGAGAGGAAGTTAGTGTGTATATGAACCAATTATATATAATTTTTATTATAGGAACAGTAATTATAGAAAATGACTGATTTAATTTATTCCACTAATGTCAAAATGACATAGTGATTTGTTTTATGTCACTCATGTCCCTAGACATAGGGTCATATGGACAACTAGAAATCTCTGTTCAGGTGTCAAAAATAAAAAACAAAAGGGGTAAAATCTTTAAATACAAAGCAATTTTTTTTAAATATGTAAACTGCACTTTAAAAAAAAATCCTTGACCTTAGCTGGAACATTATTACATGATGCATCCTGGAGGAATAATGTTTTATGAGATGCAGGATGGTAGATCAATCCTGGTCTACTTTCCTAGCCAATAGTTCACTGTTGTGCTGTCATCATTTGGAAAGTTTTTGATAAGTTGTAGTTTGAGATTTCTTACTGTGTCTGGGTCAACCGCCTGTAATCATTTTATTGACAAACTACATATTTGGGTGCTGTTCAGCTTTATTTATAGCAGACAATTTTACACCAGTCAGTAACTTCCAAATTTAGGCAACAAATGTATACCGACATCAAAATCATACTGAATATACTGGTAGAGCTTTTTTTAAACATGAAATTTTCGAAGTTTTACATTATTGTGTTTAGGTGAAAAAGGAAATAAAAATGTGTTCTTGATTGTGTGTGTGTGTGTGTGTGTGTGTGTGTGTGTGTGTGTGTGTGTGTGTGCTTGCATGTGATTGTGTGTGCATGCATATGTGTTTTATTAAAAATCTAAAACACTCAGAACACAATACCATCATGGGACACATTCCAAGGCAGAATGGTCTCCATTAGTCATCTCTTACTGGTGTCTGTATAGATGTCTGCAGATGGATACATTGCATGGGCATTGGTGTATGCATGCATCTCTATGGATGTCTGCATATTGATACATTGCATGGGGATTGGAGTATGCATGGTGTGTCTTTATGGATGTCTGCATATTGATACATTGCATAGTGATTGGAGTATGCATGGTGTTTCTTTATGGATGTCTGCATATTGATACATTGCATAGTGATTGGAGTATGCATGGTGTGTCTTTATGGATGTCTGCATATTGATACATTGCATAGTAATTGGAGTATGCATGGTGTGTCTTTATGGATGTCTGCATATTGATACATTGCATAGTGATTGGAGTATGCATGGTGTGTCTTTATGGATGTCTGCATATTGATACATTGCATAGTGATTGGAGTATGCATGGTGTGTCTTTATAGATGTCTGCATATTGATACATTGCATAGTGATTGGAGTATGCATGGTGTGTCTTTATGGATGTCTGCATATTGATACATTGCATAGTGATTGGAGTATGCATGGTGTGTCTTTATAGATGTCTGCATATTGATACATTGCATAGTGATTGGAGTATGCATGGTGTGTCTTTATGGATGTCTGCATATTGATACATTGCATAGTGATTGGAGTATGCATGGTGTGTCTTTATGGATGTCTGCATATTGATACATTGCATAGTGATTGGAGTATGCATGGTGTTTCTTTATGGATGTCTGCAGATGGATACATTGCATGGAGATTGGTGTATGCATGCATCTCTATGGATGTCTGCATATTGATACATTGCATGGGGATTGGAGTATGCATTACATCTGGCTGCAAACTTTTTTTAGGGCTTTCTGCTGCATAGCATGCTGGTGTTGGTTTATTTTTATATGTTTAAACCTTTGTGGTTGTGGGCTTGATTTTTTAGGTATAATTGTTATTAGTATTAATATTACAATTAGTACAGTTAGCTTGAGGTATAGACTGACTTTAAGATTCCAATTGTATACATAATTTCTCTGTGGTCTCCACAATACTTACCTATTTCTGTGTTGTAGTTACTACCTGTATGGTTTAAAACAAATACCATAATTTGTACCATCCATTTTATCAGGCATCATGTGAGGATTTTCAAGCCATATTTATGTTTTTTGCATGAATAAAGAGGACCTAAGTAATAGTCACATGTATTTTTATATATACCAAATCAAACTTTATAAATCCCAGTTGAATATTAGCATTTATTTTCCCACTGCTGTTGTGCAACTTCCTCCTTCAGATTATATTGTCTCCATTGATATTCAAGATGCCTATTTGCACATTCTTAAATTTCCTTTACAATCAGTATACTTCCACACTGCAAATACCTCCACATTTTAAATAACCTATTCACTGCAAATACATCTTTATTTGAATTGACCAGGTCATTTGTCAGTTTTAGGTTCTGCAGTTTTGGAATTGCTACCACATCCAGAGTATTTCCCCATGTTATGGGAGTACTAGGATCTATCCTTGGAATTGCTACCACAGCCAGAGTATTCCCCCATGTTATTGGAGTAGTAGGATCTATCCTTGGAATTGCTACCATAGCCAGAGTATTCCCCAATGTTATGGGAGTAGTAGGATCTATCCTTGGAATTGCTACCACAGCCAGAGTATTCTCCCATGTCATGGGAGTAGTAGGATCTTACCTCGGATAACTGAATCCAATACTTTGAGGACTGGCTGATACAGTCCCTCCATCCGAGTATGCTCCATTAATGTTATATTTTAAGTTGGTTGGACATCTTACCCAACCATAAGACTTTATGTGGGAATCAACTTAGTCTGAGTCCTTTGGCTTTTATTGACTATAATCAAAAACAACTTGTCTACTCACATTTACCTATCCTATCAGGAATGCTGACTCAATTCATTTAGGACATCTCCACATTCGCCTTCTCACAAGGTGGAAATCATCCAGAGAATTTCTATCAGCTCTGATTCCTGTTGGACAAGATTTTAATTACTGGTGGTTGAATTAGGACAGATTCTTTTCTGTAGTCCCCATGCACACACCCCACTCCCACTCATACATAGCTGGTCACTGAAGCATTATATTTTTGTTAGTGTGTTCATTTAGAACCAGAGGGAACTCTTCTCCAGGGCTACTGGACTTGGAATGAATTGTCCATCCACATCAGCAATCTAAAAATGAATGTTGTTTTTTTTAGCTTTGGAAGATGGCATCAACAAAAGAAAGGTGGTCAAGTGTCATTTTTCTTCTCCAACAACATGTGCATACCTCTTACATCAAATAAGAACACTTTCCCCATTTCTCTGCATGGAGGACTGGAACATCCTTTGTTGGGCAACATTGGAGAACATCACCCTCCGATAATGCCACAAATTCCAAGGAAGACCTTCATAAAATGGTCTCCTTAGTTCTGGTGGCCTTGTATACAACCAGGGTCAGCAACTGACTTCCCTTCCATGTTGTGCTAATCACAGATAAGAGAGCCTTGGCTGCAGTGTAGACCTTTAGCTACCAGTGGGATCATCTGCTTGCTTTCCCACCATTCTGCTGATATCTCAAGTTATAAAAAAAACAACTTCCACTGTTGACACCATTCTCATATCCCCACCATGTGATTGTGGCTCAGTAATCTTCTAGACCTCTTCATAGACGTCAGTGTACCACACAGGCTGGCTCTTATGTTGCATTAACACTGTGGCTCCATCCTCCACAACAGTGCATAGATGTATTTGTGACTCATCTTAGGGGATCTAATGGCCATAACAAGTTTTCTGGTGGAGTTACTTCATCAAGCCAAAAGAGCTTCAGCATCTGAGGTTTATGATGCCAAGTGGAGAATCGGTGTTCAGTAGCAAACATGTTAATAGCTGTCCATAATTTCTGAGAACAAAAGATGTTCAGTGTCAACTATCAAGGGTTATAGAGCTACCATTTCCAACACAGTTTAATTCTTTCTGGGTTCTGCAATTGGTTCAAATTCACACCTTGCTGATCTCAGTATTTTGAGCTGCAGAGACTTGTCTCATAATTTTTTAAGCCCAGATGGAATCTATCTTATGTTTTATTGTCTTATACTAAAAAAAAAAAACCATTAAGCATTGAATGAGGCTTTCTTTCAGGACTTCACATTCAAGACTGGCATATACAAGAAGCAGCAGCAAGATTCATACATTGTCTTTGACACTGGTTGTCTCTGGTTTAATCAAAATGATATCTCCATTTTTCTCCTTATTCAACCAGGAGTTTTAACCAAAAATCAATTACCTTTGTAGCTCTAATACATGTAGAGATTACTGGTCTCTGTTCAATCGGTGCTGGAGATGATAAAGGATAGCCATTTAGGACACTGCATTTCTTTCAAAATGCCTTGAACAGCCCATATATGGACTCAGATGAAAATTTTCAGCTTCCACAAGCTCGTACTTTATTGTCAGATTAAACATTTATCAGTCCTTTATAAATAGGGACCTTTCCTTTACAAAACTGAATGCCCATGAGGTATGAGCCATTGCTGCTGCATTGGCCTATCTAAATAATTTGTATTTGGGCATCATGAAACAATCCCATCTTCTTCTATCACTTGTTACCACAAGAGTAGACATTTATTCTTTGAGACCCATAGTTGTGGCACAACATGTGGCCCAGTGGACCATGATTATTTCATATGTGGAGCTCTCCCATTCATGGTGAGCTTATTCCATTTATTCATTGTTTTTGAATCTGTTGAACAAAGCAACCTATCTACTTGACCAGTTCCCCTATGCAATAGCAACTGGTAAATTACTACTGTTTTTAAATGTAGTTTTTGGGTGGGGAAGGGTAAAACAAATTTTAATTGTGCAATTCTTACCTGTTGCTATTAACAATTGCATTCTTCCCACACTACTCATGTCCTGTCTTAATTGTCATGAATGAAAAAGGTGAATGTTCTACTCATGGGAGATGCATGAGTGGACCATGTCGTACTGACAATTCTCCACCAACAATTCTCCACCGTGGGAGGATGTATTCACATTGGATGGATGAAGTTATTTGACATGGAAAGTAAATGCTACATAGTAGCATTAAATAATTATTGCATAATTCAAATCAGTTTACCCCCACCCTCCAAATACATTTTGTCTTGAAATCCATTAACATGGTTGTATAATTACAGTACTCAGTGTAAAAGAGGAGGTAAGTAATAAATACAAGGTTACTTTTGTGTTTTGTTGTAAGTCAGGGAAAGAACTCGTTTGAAATAGTATATGGCCTTAAATTGGTATTAAACTTGTTCTTTGTGCCAACTCTGAACAAAATTTGTACATTCATATTGTATTTATATTGTTTTCTGTCCATAACTTAGTGTAACCATTCATTTTCTTTAGTCCTTGATTATTGTATGTGTACATTTATGAGTATGTATGAACTTCATGTTTTACAGTGCTCTTTGTCTTCAATAATTAATGTATTTATCTGATGTCTGATGGTATTTTTCTCTTCAAGAAAAAGATATACATGTACTTAATGTTGTGAGTTTTCTCCTTATTGAATGGCATTATGGATTTAATGGTTGCTACATATTTGAAGGTCTAGTGAAGAATGATCCAGTTTAAACCAGATCATAACTTCATGTCATATATACTCACTTCTAATAAGTCAAATACTGCATAGACCCACATCTATGACTGCATGTGCTGGCAGATTTGGGTCTATGCAGTTTCCATGTAGTAATCAGTAAAACAAACAACGAAGACCCTGATCTGCAAGCATTTTATGGCAGATCAGGGTTTTCGTTGTTTGCAGTTGACTCAACTTATAAGCGAGTTTATATAGTAGCATTTTAGTCAATCTAATATTTACAAAAAAACACATCAAGAGAAACTACTTTTCCAAAATCATCCAATTTACACGAATGACTCCTAATCTAAATCACAGAGACATTTCTTTATTTGACCAGTTACAGCACTAGAGAGATTATATGCTGCTGGGTTACTTTTATTTATTTGACCTGTTACAGCACTAGAGGCATGATATGCTGTTGGATTACTCTATTTATTTGACCTGTTACAGCTCTAGAGAGATTATATGATGTTGGGTTACTTTATTTATTTGACCTGATACAGCTCTAGAGAGATTTTATGCTGTTGGGTTACTTTATTTATTTGACCTGTTACAGCACTAGAGGCATGATATGCTGTTGGATTACTCTATTTATTTGACCTGTTACAGCTCTAGAGAGATTATATGATGTTGGGTTACTTTATTTATTTGACCTGATACAGCTCTAGAGAGATTTTATGCTGTTGGGTTACTTTATTTATTTGACCTGTTACAGCACTAGAGGCATGATATGCTGTTGGATTACTCTATTTATTTGACCTGTTACAGCTCTAGAGAGATTATATGATGTTGGGTTACTTTATTTATTTGACCTGATACAGCTCTAGAGAGATTATATGCTGTTGGGTTACTTTATTTATTTGACCTGTTACAGCACTAGAGGCATGATATGCTGTTGGATTACTCTATTTATTTGACCTGTTACAGCTCTAGAGAGATTATATGATGTTGGGTTACTTTATTTATTTGACCTGATACAGCTCTAGAGAGATTTTATGCTGTTCGGTTACTTTATTTATTTGACCTGTTACAGCACTAGAGGCATGATATGCTGTTGGGTTACCTTATTTATTTGACCTGTTACAGCACAATAGAGATGATATGCTGTTGGTTGGGTTACTTTATTTTATTTGACCTGTTACAGCTCTAGAGAGATTATATGCTGTTGGGTTACTTTATTTATTTGACCTGTTACAGCACTAGAGGCATGATATGCTGTTGGGTTACCTTATTTATTTGACCTGTTACAGCACAATAGAGATGATATGCTGTTGGTTGGGTTACTTTATTTATTTGACCTGTTACAGCTCTTGAGAGATGATATGCTGTTGGGTTACTTTATTTGTTTGACCTGTCACATCACTAGAAGGATGATATTCTTTTGTTAATTTCCTTACAGTCCTCCATTATCACATGGCACATCTTGGATTGTCTCACTAAAGATTTTTGGGTGATCAATTCATGCCTTCAGAAAACATCTTGACATTTAGTAAAGTCTCAGCTGAGATTCAGCATGCTTTATTCATAAACTACTGTTGGTTAATTGCACTGAATCTACTTTTTGAAGCAATGTGGTTAGTTTAAAACACAGATCCGTGTTTTGACTTTTTAGAACTTCTACAGAGGAACAAAAGTTTCATTTGAGTATGAATGTATTGTTAGTGTTTTTAGAAATTTTATAGGGGAACAAATGTTCATTTGAGTATGCATTCTGGTTGAGTATATGTTTCTGGTTGAGTATGTATGTACATTGAGTATGTATGTTCTCTGGTTGAGTATATATGTACATTGGTTGAGTATGTATGTTCTCTGGTTGAGTATGTATGCACATTGGTTGAGTATGTATGTTCTCTTTTTGAGTATGTATGTACATTGGTTGAGTATGTATGTTCTCTGGTTGAGTATGTATGTACATTGGTTGAGTATGTATGTTCTCTGTTTGAGTATGTATGTACATTGGTTGAGTATGTATGTTCTCTGGTTGAGTATGTATGTACATTGGTTGAGTATGTATGTTCTCTGGTATAGTATGTATGTACATTGGTTGAGTATGTATGTTCTCTGGTTGAATATATATGTACACTGATTGAGTATGTATGTTTTTTGGTTGAGTATGAATGTACACTGGTTGAGTGTATATTTGTGGTTGAGTATGTATGTACATTGGTTGAGTATGTATGTTCTCTGGTTGAGTATATATGTACACTGATTGAGTATGTATGTTTTCTGGTTGAGAATGTATGTTCTCTGCTTGTGGAGTATATATGTACAGTGATTGAGTATGTATGTTTTTTGGTTGAGTATGAATGTACACTGGTTGAGTGTATGTTATTTGGTTGAGTATGTATGTTCTCTGGTTGATTATATATGTACACTGATTGAGTGTGTATGATTTTTGGTTGAGTATAAATGTACACTGGTAGAGTAATGTATGTACACTGATTGAGTATGTGTGTTTTTTGGTTGAGTATGAATGTGAATGTATGTTTCTGGTTGAGTATGTATATATTTGTACTCTGATTGAGCATGTATGTAATATGGTTGAGACGAGTGCCATAAATAATAGAAGCCATGTGAATTACTTAGATTTTTTATTTAAAATATTTTTACTGCTAGACTGGCTACTTAATTGATGCAAGCTGATACCATTAAGAACACAAACCCAGTGTTAATGGGAGTTAACTCTGTTCATGACTTCCAATAATTTCATGGCAATGTGTTCAAGCAACTAGAAAGTGGATTATAGAGAATTGACAGTACTAGATATTCATTGAATTTATAAATCAGTACCTTAATTAATGTTTGTTGAATTTTATTATAGGTTTAGAATTCTTTGAAACATCTGCAAAAGAAAACATCAATGTGAAAGCTGTCTTTGAGCGTTTGGTGGATATCATATGTGACAAGATGTCAGAGAGTCTTGACTCGGATCCAACCCTCGTCAGCAGTCAGACAAAAGGGACAAGACTGACGGAAAACCCCAATCCTCAGAGTAGCAGCTGTCAGTGTTAATGTGGACTGATTATTGGACACTTCATACAGACTGGTTCTGAATTTGCGAATAGTCAAATAGGCGAAAGCAAACAATAGTCACAAAATGATTGATAGCATTTGTAAAATATCATTAACAGGTATGAATACAAAGTCAATGATTGATATTATGGGATAAAATATTAAATATTTCATAAAGTAATATAGGTCATGCTTGAATGTGACATATTTCACTGAATTCTTGTATTACAATCATTTAAATGGGAAAAGAAGAAATGTCATTTTTGTGTTCTATATCTTGTATGGGCACACTTTTTTGTATGTCTACCCTAACAGTTTGTTTAAAATTTTTATTTTTATTTAGGCTGATATATTTTTATCTGATGACCAACATAATTCTTTAATTATTCTGGATTTCAAAATACCAGCACATGTAGCTATTATTCCCCTTGGAGGAGTCAGTAAATATTTTTGACACAAACTTTCCCAGTCCATTGGACTTTTTCAAACTTTTTAGCCAGTCACATCTGATGCCTTAAGTTATAATTATATCCAATAATTAATTTTATAAAGTGAAAATGATGAACTATGTAGCTAGTACAGACTAGCTAGTATAATCCTCGACATGAAATAAACATCTGTGGAAATAACACTCCCCAAAACTCTTTATTCAAGGGAGGCAAATTTTACTGATGACCTTTAAGGGAGACCATTCTTGCTAGAAACTTTTATTTCCCAAAGTTAAATAATCGTAATTTCAAGGATAGTGTCTGTATAGTTAGTATGTACCCAATAGGTAGTATGTATCCAGTAGATAGGTAGCTATTTGAGGAGTAATTTCAGCTATCTGGCTATTTGTGTGATGAAATTGTAAAGGAATTCCTAAAGCATATTGAATCTCTTTCCTTCCTTTATGACAGTTCTAGCGAAGTTGTTTTGATGGAAAAGTTAGATGATGACAAGATTTTCATTCTTTTCAGTGCTGCAATTTATATTTTAATGGCTGCTTGATATTATGTTGATATTCCAATTCATTTTGGACAATATTTTTCAGATCTTACTGCTCCTTATGTATCTGTGCAATACATGAAAAAGTAAACTGACTTTTTTCTACAGGAATTAGTACAGTATAGCTGACAAGCTTTTTTTTCCAATATTAAAGTCATACTTGTATTGAATTTTCCAACACTTAGTGTTGGCCGAGCTCTAGATTTTAGATACATTGCTCATTTTAAGGTAAAATATGGAATGACTTGTGCAACTATAACAACTTATCAGATTTCTATATAAAATATGCCATTTTCTACAAGGCTTAATTTTTAATTCCAGGCAATTAGAAACTTTTGCCTACCCTGTTACCATAATGGTGCTTAAAAAATGATATTCTCTCTAGTTTTCAGTCAGCTGAATAATTAAAATTGAAGTTTAATGGCCTGGCTTGATTTTAACATAGACAGCATCAGTTACTTTGATTAGCCATTTATTTGTAATAAAAGGTACAAGGATGTTGATTGCAAAGAGATATGAATGGTTAGAAATTAAAACTGCCAAATACTATTTACATTTTCAAAATTGAATGTCTTTTCAAATGAAATGCTTTGTAAAGGAAGCTTTAATGTGCATTTTTTTAAAAGTTTTTTTTATTCTTCCATGTGTTTTTCTTTAGCCTTTTTGTGTCTTCTATGTGTATGGTGAGCTAATGGTTATGATATTACTGTTTTGGTGGTGAAGCAACATTTAGACTGCCTCAGCAAGTCTAAGGTGCTATGCTCTACTTTTTGACAGTCACATGTCTCTCACATCAGTGACTGTATTCATTTGCAGGCTACAATAATGCCATATTCGTAAAGAGGCCCTGCCTTTCTTGCTGAATCATAATGTTCTCAGGCAAGAGGTAGCATTGTGCAAAAATCATGATCACTAGCAAATAGATAACTTGTCAGTTGGAAGTGTAGAAATATTCTAATGCTCATGGCATCATTAAATTTTTAACTAGTTTTTATGGCAGTTGTTTTAACATGGTACCAGTCTACTTGCCCTAAATACTGTTAATCATTTATGTTTTTTTTTTTGTAGAATTTATAAACATTCCTCCAAAGACATATATGAAATTCAAATGATAAGGAACCAATTTATTAAATTGTGACAAATGTATAAATGTTTTACATTTTAGCAGGAATGAATATTCATTAATAAAGATTATTTAATTTCTATCTGATGCCAGACATGTTTATGAATGATGTTGACATTTGGCATGTATTAAAGCACTTTTTGTTACCTGGTACATTAAAGAGAAAACAAGTAAAATGTGCCAGATTTAACAAAAGTGACAACACTATTGGGAATGATAGCTTGATGGATCAAAAGATTTAACTACATTAATGATTTAAATCGCAGCTGGAGATTTGTATTCAATAATTTTTATATTTTTTAAAATTGAAAATGAATCTTACAAAGTAATATCTTTATTATGCCATGAAATACAATTGCACTTGTCAAGGATAGAAGCAACAGACATCGGATTGCATGCAGCTGAAGTAACACTGGGTAATTGCTGAAGTAATATTGGGTAATTGCTGAAGTAACACTGGTAATTGCTGAAGTAACACTGGTAATTGCTTAAGTAACACTGGGAAATTGCTGAAGTAACACTGGTAATTGCTGCCCTTTTCAGATGTATTGCTTTACATGTAGGCAATTTATATGCAGGGCTGTAGACTGTACTTGTCATGGACAAAAAAAAGCTTATTTGCTATTAGGCAGTGGTTTTTCATTGATTTTATGCAAGAAAAGGATTTGTTATGTCAATGCAATAAGTATATAAGAGAACATATACTTAGTCCATTGTAATAAAATAATAGTGGTGCTGTATACCCAGAATGTCTTTAGAGTTGTTTACGTTTTTGTGAAAGTCTTCAGTCAGTCAAAGAATTTAATAATTTGAATGTAGTTATGACAAATTGCTAAGATAAAAGAGTGTACAGGCTGATTGTCCAATCTAACTAAACTTAGTTGCATGGTTTATGAAGATTTGATGACAAATATTGATACACCAGAAATTTCATTTAAGATTCCCTCCTATTTCCAGAACTGCTCACTACGATTATATACTTGGAGAATATATCACGGAGGAAGAAATCTTAACAGTTTATTGTTTGTTTTCCAAACATTTCTTACAGAGTACATTATCACTCCTGTAATAAAACTTCCCAATCAAGTTTTTAGAACAGTTTTGGGGGGTCATGTCATTAAATTGTTGCTTAAAATTTCGAACATTTTGGGATTGGCTTATCTTCAGGCACATACATAGCATTGGAGAAATACAAAGTATTTTGATTCACATATTTTGGACTAACGTATAAAATATTAAAATCATTTCTGTTAATTATGTATGTAATTATCAAGTGGAAACATAACAAATTATTGATGTGTCTGAGATGGAATAGTGTCTGCAATTTCAACTATATGTCACTTTTGTGTGGTTCTTTCTATGGTGCATTCTTGTTTGTTCTTACTGTGTCAGTTTATTAGGGACATGGAACTTACAACTGAAATAATGTTATTTGCACATATAATTATTATCACTGTGTGAGTGGTGTGTGTATATATAATTTTTAGCAAGCACGGATAGAGAAATCCAGTTTTAAATATTAATCCATACTTGCATATTTTAATTGTTATATATCTAGACAGAGACAATTATATTATTATATAAGTGATTTATTTTTTCTTCTGAATAAATTTACATACAGTTTATGTTGTGCAAACATTCCAGAGAATTTTTGAGGATGAAAATTTGAAATCTTTAATAAAACTTGCAGATCTTCTGTTGTGTAAAATTCTTGCAGATCAGGGTCTGTACAGCAAGCCTGTATCTTCTGAGACTGAGTTTGAGTTTTTGTAGCAGCCAGTAATATATGACATCATGTTTGATTGACTTCAAATGATGACTTAATTTCAGAGTCAACCAATTGCAAAGAACTTGATAACTTGATAATTGCAATATCATATTTGATTGGCTACAATATAAAGACTTAATCTCAAACTCAACCATTTTCAAAAAAAATGACACATCATGTTTGATGGGCTAAAAATTGAAATGCAATCTCAAACTCAACCATTTTCAAAGAACTTGATACATCATGTTTATTGGCTAAAAATTGAAATGCAATCTCAAACTCAATCAGCTACAAAGAACTTGACATTTGTGATATTGTGTTCAATTGTATAAAAATTAAAACTGAAATCTCAGACTCAAGCTCCGATTTTTATGTTCTCAAGCTGAGTGTGCATAATACACATTTAAATAAAATTAAATATGTAATGACTGATAATACATCATTCCATGTACTGGATTTTACCTTGCTTGCTATGTTCTATACATACTTGTGTACAAGTCAGGTTCAACAACAAACTGCATAAACCCAGTTCTACAGTTTCATTATATTTTGACAGAACTGGGTCTATGTAGTTTTTTAGGAGCAATCTGTAGAACAAACAACATAGACCCTGGCAATGGCAGATTAGGGTCTATCTTGTTTTTTTGCAGTTGGATCTAACTGATATGTAAGTAAATACAGCATATACCAACTGGGAATAGTATAAACACAGCTCTGATGTTACATATTGTACCAGAATATTGGGATATACATTGCTTGTTCTATGTATTATTCCATACACATTTAATTTTTAATGTGAATGCTCAAGCTGGATTACTGATTTCACACAAACTATTTATTAGTTGCTGCCAATGTATGCAGCTCAATACTCTTTAGTACACCAATCAAACTTTAATAATTTCAGTTTCAGATTGACTTTCATTCACACAGTATATAGAAAAATAAAATTTAAAAATGGACCATATTAGATATAAAAAACTGTATTCATGTTATGTTCTGAGTCCGGGAAAGAGCTTGCTACCTGAGGCATATTAAATATGTCTCATCACTATGCTGTGTCAGACTTGTTCTTTGGCATATTATATATGTCTCATCACTATGCTGTGTCAGACTTGTTTTTTTTGCATATTAAATATGTCTCATCACAACTTGTTCTTTCAGTTGACTCAGACCAAAGCGATGAATGTAGTTTTGTGTATTTTTTTCTTGTGACTAACATGGATTTGGATCTGCAGATGCATTGTACAACAGCAGATCTGAGACTGCCAGATGCATTGTGCAATGATAGATCTGGGTCTGCCAGATGCATTATGCAATGACAGATCTGGGTCTGCCAGATGCATTATGCAGTGGCAGATCTGGGTCTGCAGTGAGGTGATTCACAGGAATTATGCTAATAAGAGTCGCTATTACATGATATATTACTTTATTTCATCTTTAATGTCAGATTTTGTTTTATTGTATTTTTGTTCAGATTCTTGGGATAAACCTAAGAAAATAACAATTTCTCTTTTATTCATCAGTTCATTTTTATTTTTTTACATTCTTTGTAAAAACATTTTACAATAATCCAAACTAATATTCATATTGTGTTCTCAAATTTCTGGGGTTTTCCCTTGTTCTATATATATCCTCTGAATAATTATTTTAGATGTATTCTTTTTTGTTTTATTGTTGCTCATTTCTTACAGCAGAATTCCAAGTAATTTTATTGAAAGATTATATATATATATCATTTAATTTTTTTTTTATTGTTTATTGATATCAGATCTGGGATGAATCCATTGCCATCATAAATTTACAAGGTTCATTCAACATAAATGAGTTTTATAGTTATTTGTATTTCATTGCAATATGAAAGGCCAGATCATTGAAATGGTCACTGAGATAACCCAAACATATTTTCTGGATATAAGAGTTTTCTATTGATAAATTAATTTCATACAGATCGTTGGGTATTTTTGTTGCATAGTTTTTGAACAGGTTGCAAAATTCAAAAATAGTCAGTGGAAAATAAGGATTTGCATACATGAAATACAAATAATTGGGGGAAAAAATCCAGCAAATAAAACTCAGCAGTGACTTCCACTGCCAGCTACCAATAATCATGAACACTAATTAATAGAAATACACTAGTTGAAAATGATGTCTGAATGAACTTAAATTTCTTGTGGATTTTCATGTGATTTTGATAGTGTTGTGAGCTACATGCATTGTCATGGTAACTGAATGGTATCAGCATCAGTTGGCATGAATCCCTGATGCATGAGTTATTTTTTTTACATGAGGAGATTTTGAATTTAAGCTGAAAATCACAAAATTTATACTTCTTGTGACTTTAGACATAATCAATTTAGACATAATTTTGGAGTTGTCTTTTTCAAAGCTTTTATATTTCAAGGTCATTTATTAAATTCAAGTATTGCATGGTGATAGGTCGTCATGTACATTATGATTCTTGGTTCAAGTTTTTTGTAAGTCAAATAACTTAATACTAGTATGTCAGTGACTGTGTTCAAATGAAACTTGCATGTACCCGATATGCTGACTTGCTGCATGTTACTATTCATAGGCAAAACAACAGCTTTCCAAAGAACAGAACCCTTGTTTAACTCCTGTATGTGATCACTGATAGGTTAAGTCAAACTGCAAACAACATAGGCCCTGATGTACCATTACATAATGCACTGGCAGAACAGGGTCTATTTCACTTATTCTAATGATTACTCCAAACATACTGCACAGACTCGAATCGACGGGTGCATTATGTGATGACAGATCTGGACCTATTCATTGGCAGTTGGACCTGACTTGTAATGAGCATATACTGTATTTCTTCTGAATCACAAAATATTGACAGTAATAGTTGACTGGTTCTTTGTTTTACATTGCATGGGGTTACTATTATATTGAACTGGATTCTTGTTTAGAGATAGAAAATTAGGATATGGATTAGGTTGATGCCATGTGTGGGATTAGAAGCTCATCAGATTGTGATATGATGTATTTTTAGATGGTGTGTGCATGGCGTTGTTTTTCAAGGTACACCTTGAATAGTAGTAAAAGTTTTGCTTTTGAGGATAGTAATGTATAAGTAGCATTGGAGATTGAGTTCACATTATAAGTACTGTATATACTCATTTACAAGTCGAGTCCAAACAATGTAGACTTTACTCTGTTGTCATGTAATGCACTGGAAATCAGGATTTGTTTGTCTTACAAACTGCATAGACCCAGATCTGCCTTTGTATTATGTGATGGTAGAGCTGGCTTTGTGTATTTTGTAGTTGGACTCGAGTATATCAGGTAAAACAAGATTATACGATTCCTATGCTGATGTCAAACAATATAGGATGTTATCCCCATTCTAAGAAATATATTACATATGCAGGGCATAAATATAATCTGATATTTTTTCTTAGTTAGGACATGTCAGTTTTAAAATGTACTAGTCCTACCAAGTTAGGGATACTGGTAGTTCTCCCAAAAATGATTGCATCCATTTCTGCAGCAGTGTAACTGACTCAATCATTTAGCTGTGCCTAGTGCCTATTGAGACAAAAAGAGTATGCACCGGGATGGAAACTTGTATATATAAAATGTTCTTGAATTTCTTTTCACAGAATGTAATTATTTCTTGACAAATTTCTAGAAGCAATTATTAACCAAGGCATTTACTAGTTCTTAAGTGAATTTACTTGGCATTTTAACTGCCACTAATTTTGAACCCTACAAATGGCAATTGTTGATCATGTAGCTAAGTTTCTACCTTTCCTTATAATAGAATCAAATTCCAGAATACACTACAAATTTCAGTTTCAAATTTATGTTGTTAACCATTTAGATTGTCTACCTTGTTAGTAGACAGAATTAATTTTGTCAATAAAATTGTAGTTTTGAAAACCTTCTCCTGACTGAAATGTGTAAAAATATAAATCTACTACACCAAGCAGTTTTAATCTGTGATGGAATCACTTTGCAATAAAACTCTGTAACTGTAAAATCCTTAGTTATAAAAAATATTTTGTAAAATCAAAGCTGATAAATCAGTATTTTATCAGTTACAGGTTCTTAGATTTCCTTGTTTATATAAAGCACCTGTGACAGTTGTTTTTTTCAAAACCCAAAATTTTATTACATATTTGAGGTAGTCCTAGGACCTTGTCAGTGTTAATCCCTTAATGTTAAATACATTCTGTTTGAAGCATTGTTAATGGATATAAATGAGCTATATATATATATATATATACATATATGTACGTATAACATTTTATGTGTAGTGTCTCTGTTAATAGTGAAGTCAAATAAACTGTTATTGGTTAGATAAAGATTTGTTGTTCTTTTTTTGTCTATTATGAAAAACTGTATCAGTTTGTTAGCTCTGCTGGTCAATGATGTTAAGTTATCTGGCACCCATCAGTTGGAACAGGTATATTAATTCTTCTCCAGAAGTAATAGGATTGCTATAAAATTTTATAAACTGTTACTACTCATGGTCCTAAACTAAGTAACAGAAAGAGTGAAAACCAGCAACTTTTGTAAAATTCAACAAATAATTTGTATCCCAAAATACAAAGCAAAAATTTAAAAAGAAGTTACAGTAAATTAAATCCCAAATAGTCCAAAAAGTTACATCACCAGTCCTAATGAATATAGTTCTGATTAAATTCCAGTGATGCTTGAAATAAGTTCCAGTGCTGAAGGTGTTGATGTGCCTGTAGTCTTCAATGTACTACTGTACCAGTGGCCTGAAGTGTAATGATTAGCTAATATCCTTCTAATTAATTATAATAATATAATCTTAGCTGTCCTTGTCTGAATTCTCTATAATTCCACATTAATATTTCTGTACAAGAATGTTATTCAGTACAAAGACCACTCCAATGGCCTAGTGGTTAGAGCGTCCACCTCAGATGCAGAAGTCATGGTTTAATTCCCAGCTGAGTTGTACCAAAGACTTACAAAAATGGTACTAACAGCTGCCTTCACTTGGCATGCAGCATTAAGATGTTAGTGTTAGGACTGGTCATCCTGGTGTCTGGATAATGTGACTGGGTGGGACATCATGCTACATGTCTTCGGCATGATGCCCAAGTGCTAGACATCACTACAAACTGCCACACTTCATCCATCATAGCAATATGACTGAAAAATTGTTACATTAAAAATCCAAATCACACACACAGACACACACACACTGAGTACCAAGTAATTTCAGAGAATAATAATTTAAATAAATAATTCTACCCAAATCAAAATCTGAACAAGACAATATTAATGATTCTGCTTCTGACATTTTTGTAAGAATAAATAATGTTTCAAGTAAACAAGGTTCTGTGTAACACTAGGACACAAATGCCGAGTTAGGATACAAGTCCAAAGTTCATTTCTAGAAAATTCTAAGTTGTAAACATAAAATCTGTTACTAAAATTATAATAAAAAACCTGGGAAACATAAGGCATGACAGCTTCTTCATGGGGGCGCACCAAGACCCAGACCCAAATATTTTTATCTTTATTGATAATATTCCTAATACTGAACCCACCGTCCAAGAGAAATATTAGCTATACATTATTTGTTTAAAGCCAAACATCAATGTCTCTAGTATGGTACACAGTGAACTTGATTTTGGACAAAGTCAAGTTCAAAATACAATTATTAAAAACCTATAATCATTAAGAAAAAACTTAAAAATACAAATTAAATATATGTAACACCTCCCCTGATAAAACAAAGATTTATACACTACTGCTTTATTTTAACTATTACAGTAGTCAAATATACATGTAAATAAAAATAAGATCTGAAGTCTTATTGATGACACAAAATATACATGAAGCAATATACTTTGATACACAGGAAAGTGCATCTGAGTTATTGTTTCCCCTTGATATCCTTGATGTCATTGATTCTTGGCAAAGGAAATAATTCTGTGGTAGTCAACTATTCACTTTTCTATGGTCAATGCACATGTAGAAAGTATTATCTGCATTTGACACAAGAATATATTACTTGGTTCTTTGAAATCATTCTCCAGCAAATACTGAATTTTTCTTTCTTCAAACATTCCTGTTTGAGAGGGTTCATCAATATGTCCTAGAAATGTAACACAAAAACAAGCATGTTAAAACTCCCTTTTACTTAAATTGTCACATTTTCATCCTTGAGTCTATAAAAAAAATTCAGAATCATCTCCAAGTGATCTTTCCAGGTCTCTCATCATCAGTGTGTCACACTTACTTAGAACAGAAGTAATCAAGTTCATTAAACATTGAAAAGCAGAAGACAAACCTTTTTTCTCAAATGGCAATACTTTATATTGATAAAGTCTCTCTGGAGTTATTGCCAAAATTTCCAGTGCCCTTTCCTATCAGCCAAATTTGCCAGAATCCTTTCAAAAGGTAAAATTTGGTCACATATTTTGCTTTTACAATTGTATCAATGTAGTAATTGATTCTTGGCAAAGGAAATGATCCTCTGTTAGTCACACTAATAACTTTTCTATGGTCAATGCACATGCAGAAAGTATTATCTGGTTTTGACACAAGAACTTCAGTCACTTACTTGGTTCTATGAAATTATTCTCCAGCAAATACTGAATTTATTTTTTAAACATTACTGTTTGAGAGGGTTCATCCTATATGGAAGCTGTTTCACCAGCGTGGAATCTACAATTTCAGTATCATGGTAAATTTTTTTTGTTCATGTTGGAACATCTGGAAACAATAGCTCATATTCAAATACTAGCTATTTTAGTTAATTTTTTTCTTATGGTTGTAGATGTGAAAGTTTCTGGTCCGGATTAATCATAATTTGTGAATTCCTAAGATTGGTTACACCAAAGTCACTACTGTCTGATTTCATTCTATTGCTAAAATCCTCACCATGTGAGACAGGAACAACTAAAATGACTTCATCCTTGATAGGGCTATCTCTATCAACATATGTCCTATGGCAAATATATTTTTGTGTTTGCTTTCCAGGCGTGTTAATGACAAAATTTAAGTTCTCATCAGGTCCCTTATCCCAATGACTCTCTACTAGACTTATTATGTAAGTACCATATCCCAATGACTCTCTACTAGACTTATGATGTAAGTACCATAACCCAGATAACTCTCTACTAGACTTATGATGTAAGTACCATATCCCAATGACTCTCTACTAGACTTATGATGTAAGTACCATGTCCTGATGACTCTCTACTAGACTTACTATGCAAGTACCATATCCCAAATGACTCTCTACTAGACTTACTATGTAAGTACCATATCCCAGATGACTCTCTACTAAACTTACTATGTAAGTACCATATCCCAGATGACTATACTAGACTTACTATGTAAGTACCATATCCCTAAGACTCTCTACTAGACTTATGATGTAAGTACCATATCCCAATGACTCTCTACTAGACTTACTATGTAAGTACCATATCCCAGATGACTCTCTACTAGACTTACTATGTAAGTACCATATCCCAGATGACTCTCTACTAGACTTACTATGTAAGTACCATATACCAGATGACTCTCTACTAGACTTACTATGCAAGTACCATAATCCAGATCACTATACTAGACTTACTATGTAAGTACCATATCCTAGATGACTCTATACTAGACTTACTATGTAAGTACTATATCCCAAATGATTCTATTCTAGACTTATTATGTAAGTACTATATCCTAGATAACTCTATACTAGACTTACTGTGCAAGTATCATATCTCAAATGAGCCAAATACATGTGTAAAATATAAGCTGAACTTGCTATTTATGAAAACTGTTTATTCAAGATATATATCCAAAGAGATCATACAAAAAGACCAGCATGGTTCCAGCCATGTTCAAGTTTAAGTTAAAGTCTTGCAATAGAAATAATTTCCAAGAAATTTTCTCAAAATTCATATGCAGTGAAACAAATAGAAACATTGCTTCTCCAAAGTCTTCTTGAATTTGATACAGTGAACTCGTTTGTTTATGTATAGAGTATCCACATTTTGTGGGGGGCTACACACACAGCAAAACCATGTTATGAACCCTTTTTTCACCAAAGGATAATCAATAAATTTTGATACCAAAAATAATGCAAAACTAAAAAAGGTATATAACAATGGGAAAAAAAATATGTTCACAATAAAATTCAATCCTTGGAAATCACCATAACATTTTATATGGACAGTGCATACTCTGAAATCAGTCTGTTTGGAATTCTGTCTTTTCCTAAATATGTTTAGATTATACATATTTTACTGTATAGTAGAACTTTGATTATCTGTCACAGTGCAGAACCGAGATGATAGATATGAGAAAATGCATAAAAAAATTATTATACAATAGACTGGGTCATCAAAAAAATGAGAGTACCTACATATGTACATGTACCTGTTTTTATATTTTGAGGTACAATGCCCTGATGCTTAACAGAGACTGATGGTTAATTGGTGCCAGATAATCAAATTGTACTGTATATGAATATTGAATTCCTAAATTGCACAAACAATATCAAGGTGTACTTCAAGCTAGAACACTGACATAAGGACTGCTGAAACAAAATATAACTAAATCTCTAATTTAAAATTTGTGAATACTTAGTGACTTAGTTAAGTAAATAAGTATTCTGTCTGCCTGTAAAAATTCAAAACCAGTCCTGCTGTATGTATCACAGTATTAACAAATGAAAAAACTTTGATAAAATATTTTCAATTACCAACCTGTCATTAAAAAACAAAATGAAGAACAAGATCAATTAAAAATATTAACTTGAATCTACAACAAGATGAGCCATTTTGTTCTTTTTATTAAAGCATAATAAAAACTATCTAAAAATGTAAGTAGGTCATCTATAAAAATCTCTGCTAATTTTAATGGACAGAAAACAGGTATGCAAAATACAAATCAACCAAACTACAGAATTACTTAAAAAAATATACTGGTACAAAATACCTTGTCTAGTAGTACACATTTAAAGTGCAAAGGAATATATTGGACGGAGGGAAGGTCAAGTTCCCTAAAAACAAGTATATACATGTTATCACAGATTTTTCAGGACACAAAGATGGATATGCTGTAGCATTCTCTTATTATGGCAAGAAACAAAGTTCAGCAAATGAAACAAACTATAAAATTGTTTTGCAAATTTGCAGTCAATGAATCTAAAAATAATTTTTTAATAAATAGTTTGTCATATATGATCACGAAAATTCATTATTTCTTTCATAAGTGTTGGTTTCCACAAATAAAATACTTTTTATACATACTATTCTGGTGCTTGGAATGTGAAATGTTTCCTTGTATGAAAATCATTTATCTTTGTTATTTTTTTAAAAAATTTCCGAAGTTTTGTAGAAAAAAGTGAAATTATCTTATGCAAGCCTCTGGCTCTTACATATTTACTGCAAAGGACATTTAAAATTGTACAGCAATTGGGTAGTTTGAATTGTTCTACTTGAAGACTTGGGTCAGCAGGTGTCATGGCATATAACCTTTACATTTTCCTCTTCCATTCGCAGTAATGCCCTACTATAACACACTATGTCATAACACAATCTGCTATAACACACTATGTCATAACACAATCTGCTATAACACACTATGTCATAACACAATCTGCTATAACACACTATGTCATAACACAATCTGCTATAACACACTATGTCATAACAATCTGCTATAACACATTATGTCATAACACAATCTGCTATAACACACTTTGTCATAACACAATCTGCTATAACACACTATGTCATAACACAATCTGCTATAACACACTATGTCATAACACAATCTGCTATAACACACTTTGTCATAACACAATCTGCTATAACACACTATGTCATAACACAATCTGCTATAACACACTATGTCATAACACAATCTGCTATAACACACTATGTCATAACACAATCTGCTATAACACACTATGTCATAACACAATCTGCTATAACACACTTTGTCATAACACAATCTGCTATAACACACTTTGTCATAAAAAAAACTCTTATTATAACAATGTTTTATACACACTCTGTTATAACATGAATTCAGATATAACATAGCTGTGACATGGTTTCTGAAATTTTACAATTTTCACTAATTCCTTAAAGTACAATAAGCTTTAGTGGCAGGAGTTTCAGTGAATAATTTGGCAAGATATGTTGTATTCTTGAAGAAATTATTGTTACTTCTTATTGCTTCTTAAAATAGACAATAGCTCCTTAAAAAATCCTGATAATTGTTATTATAATTATTACTTAACCATCAACAATAAGCCATTAAGTCTTTTCCTGTACTTGTCTTCAAGTGTTCTTTGTGCCTGTCTTCAATGCAAGCTGTGTACAATCATTGCTCAATCCATGGAAAGCAATAGCCAACAGATGTTTGACCATCTGTCATATACAAAAAAAGCAACAAACAATGTGGTGGTTAATTAATGTCCCATGTCCCACTTTAATTTACCTAAATATTTAATGGAAACAATTTAGGTCACCTATGTCTGTTCAATCAACAATCATGCACACCCATGCACCAAACAATGCCAGAAGCAGTTTTGGTCATTGCCATGTACCAATACTTGTGCCTTCTTCCCAGCCCTTCAAATATACACAATCCACTAATCATCATAGTGCTAAAGTCACACACACACACACACACACACACACACACACACACACACACACACACACACACACACACACACATAGAGGTATGGTTGTTGAATATTGACTGGAACAGAACCATTTCATTTAATGGTGGGGGAGTTCACTGTTATTATCAAACATAAAAGTCAGTGTTATCAGCACAAGTTTCAAGGAATTTAGAGCTGATTGCTTTCTATATTAGTGGTTCAATTGTCATTTTTGAGAGCTCTCTCTAAAAATGAAATTGAATGGTTTACTTCCAAATTTGGTTTTCACCTGCTGAAATGATAATCTCAAGTTCATTATGATATCAATACCCATTTAGGTATTTTTCAAGCCTACATATGTTTCTTTTCAGATCTCCCAATGTCTGATTTATGTATTTTACCGTTAGTCATAAATCAGTCCTTTGGGCATGTCCAGCATATATTGTTTCTGAAAATACATAAGTTAGTGTGAGATTAAGTACTTGGATTGGAATCTGGCAGAGAAATTTCAGATAATCAGTTTCCTTGTGCATATCTTTGACTGAATTACTAATGTGGATAGAAAGAGATTGGTTTGTGAGAACACATGCTCTATTCTGGTGCCATATTTCTTATACATTTACATGGTTCTCTGATCCCTCCCTCCATAATGTTAGTGCTTATGTATTTTGTGTTTAATATGTAGCATGTGCCCTCCCTCCACCAACCCACCCATGTATAGCTAAGTGGATACACATGTAGTATTTTCTTCAATTAACTGATGTGTTTGGATATAGCATGGGATGTACATAGCATACTATGATATAAACATAGGATGATGGCACTTTGTGGACCTGGATCAATGTTTTATGGGGTTTCAATGTATTACCTGTTTTCAAATGAAACAGCCTTATAAAGTTAAAAGTACAGAAGTTATGAATAGGCCCTTTTATTGACATGCTGCAAACTACTTCATCAACCAAAGACGTGTACTTGGTATGAATTGCCAGTACTGACCAGTCTAACTGAGACTTGTGTAAACTTCCTTACAAAGTCTTATTAGTATTGTTAGATAGTTGGTAACTTTCCTAAAAAGTCCTATTAATACTTTTAAATAGTAGGTGTAGCGGTGCAAGTATTTTAATACATGATAATTTTATATTTTCATTTCTATTTTCATTACTATTGTTAATGTGAGGATAACTGTTCAAATTAGTATATGAAATATCAATATAAATAACAATCACTGTGGTTTTACTACTTTTCATGGAGTATCAATTTTTGTGGCTATGCTAATTTTCATGTGGTACCAAATTTTGTGGATTTTATGGTTGCTCTTAACCATTAAGAAAACCCAATGAAACATGAATGCATTTAAAGACTCAATGAAAAATGAATATTGCAATTAAAGATCCATTGAAATATCAACTATGCAATTAAAGACCCAATGAAAAATTAAAACTGCAATTAAAGATCCAATGAAAATGAGCCATAAGTGATGCAGAAAACCACTCCTTAATTTCTCAGTCTGTGTTTATGAGATTAGTAAGTATACAGAGAAAATAAGAAGAGCATAAATTATTTAATTAAGGTATTACTTGAATAAAAGAATTAATAATGAAATTGTATGAAAATTACATTTAAAATTTGTTGATTTTGAAACTACTGTTGAAAATAGTGCAATAAACTAAGGACAAAATTGTACTTGATTCTCTGCAGTTCTTAGTGATTTATACAAGCATCGATAAATGCAGAATATGTATATTTCTAATTACAGTAGTAAACTTTCAGGTTGAAATTTAAATCTGCCTGAAATCACATCTCATTTTCTCCAACATTTTAATCAAACAGATCAAGACTGTAAAACACTAAAATTACTGCTTGCTTGAAGAACAAATGAATGTGTGTAGATATGTAGTGTAGCATTGATTCATAATTGGTAAATACTTACATACATATGTATGTATGTATGTATGTATGTATGTATGTATGTATGTATGTATGTATGTATGTATGTATGTATGTATGTATGTATGTATGTATGTATGTATGTATGTATGTATGTATGTATGTATGTATGTATGTATGTATGTATGTATGTATGTATGTATGTATGTATGTATGTATGTATGTATGTATGTATGTATGTATGTATGTATGTATGTATGTATGTATGTATGTATGTATGTATGTATGTATGTATGTATGTATGTATGTATGTAGCAATACTACATCTCATGTTTTATGGGTCTTCAGACAATACCAATGAAGAGATCTTTTGGCACACAAAAACATTGCATAAATAATCCCATAACTGTAAAATGATACCACAAATCAAGATTCTCAATGACATTGATATTTAAGAATAACCTATAACACATTTTATTCTAATATGCTATAGATCCAAAAGTTGCCTGTGGATTACCATAAGTTGGTGTTGTGTTTGGTTTACATACAGAATGATGACATCATCCACATAACCTAATCATGAAATATACTGAGGACAAAAACTTTATGGTCAATGGTTTAAGTAAAAGATTATATAGTTATATTTCATTTGGTTTTGTGTGGTTGGCTGCATCTGTTTGATGTTGAACACTGCAGAAAATGAACTGATCTTCACAGATGTTTGATTTGTGCCAATACTGGCTGTGGTACATCACTGAAGCTTTGATTGATTTCTGTTGGCATATTTTCATTATTTCTTTCCTTTATTCCTGATAACTGTATATGCTAGTGCACAAAATAAAATATCTACAAAACATGCAACTTCAACAGAGAAAATGCTCCACAAATTTCAGTATCCATGAAAATGAGCTTTTTCACAAAGCTACAAAAATTTATACCCATGAATAAATGAAAATACATTAGATAATAAATTCACATTTAGCAATAATTATTAACTAATTAAAAAAACAAAGTCATAAATTAGTTAAGTGAATGACTCAATCTGCTCCTGAAGGATCCAATTCAATGTCATTGATAGTTAGTAATTTCACCAAATTTTATGTTCAAACTCTTGCTTAATGGTATGTCCAAACTTCTTAATGTTATAGTTTCTCAAACGTTTTCTTTACATTTATATATTTACAATTCCAAATAGTTTTATCTGATTTAAACTAATATATCAATAACAGACAATAAGAATATCACAAGTAGAAGTTTACATATCAAAATATATTTATATACTGGACATATCTCTAAACACAGGAAAAACTTCAAGTTAAATCTGCTTAAATTGAATTACAGAAAATTATGAAGAATATACTTAAAATACTCAACATTTACACATTTTTAAAAACTAAAAATATCCACATAACCTCTTTCCTTCTGCCAATAAAAATCCAAACTTTAGTGGTTTAAATTGAAAAAATCCACCCCGCCCCCTTAACAATCCTCCAATTTAATTGGAACTTCAGTTTTTTGATTTTCAAATGCCTTCTAAACTAGGTCTAAACGAGGGTCCTCTTCCTGAATCCCATAATGTTTAGATTTCTTTTTCTTCTTGGATTTTCTCTTCCTTTGAAATTTTCCCTCCTGTAGAGCCCCAGCTGAGCTAGGAACAGTATCCTCTTCATCATCCTCTGCAGAATAACCAATACAATATTTAAGTTATTATGCTGAATGCTCTGTGGAATAACCAATACAATATTTAAGTTATTATGCTGAATGCTCTGTGGAATAACCAATAAGATATTTAAGTTATTATGCTGAATGCTCTGTGGAATAACCAATACAATATTTAAGTTATTATGCTGAATGCTCTGTGGAATAACCAATACAATATTTAAGTTATTATGCTGAATGCTCTGTGGAATAACCAATACAATATTTAAGTTATTATGCTGAATGCTCTGTGGAATAACCAATACAATATTTAAGTTATTATGCTGAATGCTCTGTGGCATAACCAATACAATATTTAAGTTATTATGCTGAATGCTCTGTGGCATAACCAATAAGATATTTAATTTCTTGCACTAAATGCTCTGAGTCATAACTAATATGATATTTAATTTCTTACACTGAATGCTCAATTCATATGAAATTTATTGCATTATTCAGTCATTTCTAAATTTAGCAAGCCTAATAAACAACATAAGATACATATTATTTAACAAGTTTCATTAATTTGATATCAGTGTCAAATTTCAAATTTTATTTATGGAATAAAAAAACCACAACTTATTCAATAAACAGAAAAACACTATAGTGAAATGACTTAAATTAAATCAGCTGCCTGATCATTGCACACTTGCCTTGCCATGCAAAAAAGATACATTAATTCAATATTATATTGATTTCTAAATTTAAAACTGCTTTTATAAAATATCCATCACAAGAAAAATATACTACTTGATTCAAAACTAAACTCTAAAGATTTTGTTTCAGAGGAATAATTTTGTAATATTGATTTTATCATTGTATTGACAACAGCATTATATACTGTTTATTCTCACAAGTCAAGTCAAACTCCAGAGACCTATATCTGCAGTCATATAGATCTGGTCTATGCAGTCCATTATAGTAAAAGTAATACAAGTCAGGTATGTACATTTACTTTTTTTAAAAAACTATGTTTGACCAAAGTCTATTCAATCCTGATTACTAAATGCTCTGCACCTTGAATATCATCAACAAACTTCCATATGAAAATTATAAATTACTACGAACCTTTACAACAGTGGAATTCTGGAATCATACTAAACTGGGATAAGAATAGAGCACATTAAGTCTAACTGTAGCAATATCAGGGCCTCTACTAGGCTTCATGTTTGTCACCAAATTCAAAGGAATTTTGAAAGTGGCATTATTGTTTACTGACTGGCAAAAGTTGATGGCAAAAACTTTGTATAAAGTAATTATGTATAATTTTCATTGATATATGTGACTAGCCAATTAATACCTGTTTTCACTAATTGTGTGCAGCATTCAGTGGACCATGTCAGTACATGATGAATAAAATGTTATTCAAACTTGATTGCAGCTAATTGCAAGCTGTTGGTCATACAGTTTGGAGAAGCAATTAAATGTGAGTAATCAGAAATAAAGAATGACGGGGATATACAATACTGTTGAACAGGTTGGCAAAAATATTTGGTGTCATTTGCACATGTTAATTCATGTTTATTGCAAACTGTGAGTGTGAGATGCACTTAGAACTGCTTGGTGTTTCAGAGATTATTTACTGAGATAACATGTTTTTGTGGTCAGAACTTAACTGAGTAACACAGGATGCTGCTATAAGGATGCCAGTAATTGACTAAAGGGCCTGAGTCACTTATATCAATTTTAAATAAAATATTTACTTTATAAAACATGTCTGTATCAAGCACAAAGAAAAATTTAGTTCTGAAAAACAAAGATTTATATCCAGCTGCATCTGAGGCAGCTACCAGGTTGCTTGTTGCCCTATTTCAACTGCAGACTGTGAGAGGGTGTTCAGTCAGAAGAATCTCTCATAAAAACAAACTAACACAATTTTTATGGGTATATCTACCCAGAAATATTTAATGAGAATTTCTATTGGTGAGCCCAGTGTTGAAAATTTGGATTTCAGGAAGGCATTTAAGAAATGGTCTGTGGAAAAAATGAGAGTATATTGATGAAGTGTCAGTGACACTGTTCATAAAGACTAAGTAGATTTCGTATTATAAAGAAACATTCTTACTCATTCTTGCTTTTCATATGCTACACATTAAACTTCATGTGTATATAATGGTATTATTATATTTATTAATAATTATTCTTGTGCTTTTAAATGTAATAAAAACATGTAAAAGCTTTTTTATTGTCAGGTTTATATAGATAATAAACAGGGCCAATATAATAGTATGCATATATTTAAGTTCCTGCATAATAGCATAAAATATCTCATATAGCTAAAAAGTGGCTCCAGATTTTTAAATTTGGCAAATTTCATGAGGCAAAGGGTAATATTTTCAAGGGAGGCTCTGAATATAGGGTAGTACAAATTTGTTTACAATGCTTAGCTTTCATTGCGACATTACAACATTACATTCAATCCGATTTGTATTGGATCACACCTTTAGTTTTAATCTTGTCCTAAAATGTCCATGTCTTTAACAATAATTTTTCTATATGAACTTCTTGAGTTATGCAAATAATGACCTTCCAAAGGAATATGGATGTATGAGGATAAAAAAGTGAATAATTGCCATTTAAAAGTATGTAGAATTAAATTCTAATAAATTGCATTCATTAGTGAAATACCTACATGATCTGTATGACTTTTATTATTGGAGTAATCAGTAACAAGGTAGATTACATGATGGCATATCAGGGTCTATGTGACTGTAGTTGGACTTGACTTACATGTGAGTAGATATGACACTTAATAATAACAATAGCTGTGTAGTAATCAATGTGGACTTAGACTTACAAGTGAGTAGATATGACACTTAATAACAACAATAGCTGTGTAGTAATCAATGTGGACTTAGACTTACAAGTGAGTAGATATGACACTTAATAATAACAATAGCTGTGTAGTAATCAATGTGGACTTAGACTTACAAGTGAGTAGATATGACACTTAATAATAACAATAGCTGTGTAATAATCAATGATGTATAATTTTACTCAGCTCATAAATACTGCACTCAAGTTTATGTTATTTCAAACAAATTGATCTCCATGCCTTGTAAGGCATAATGAGAATAATTATGACATAATGAAGACTCCTGTGATGACTATCAATGAATATTACCTTTCACAATAATGGACTAATTTATTTCTATTCCAACTTATTTCTCTACTTGCTGCAGGAAAATATTAGAACTTCATTTATTTTATGTTAGTTTCCAAGGATTAGTTTTGCAACACAATTAAATTTTTTAGTGGTAAGGCCATTAGGGTAAAGTGCCTTGCCCTAGGACTCACCACTGTAGCCAATCTGATGATCTGATGGCAGGATTCAAACCTGCATCCGTTTTGGTCAATGGCCATGACTCCTCCCTTCATTAGTCACCTATTTAACACTAAGGAGAGTGCATCAGACTTATTTTACCTCTTCAAACCCACATATCACACAAAGCCTGTAGGGGGTACACTCACTACCCTGATTCTACACCCCTATATCCACAGGGGTCACATTCCCTGATTTTATATCCCCCAAGCCTGTGGGCGGTACACTACCCTGATTCTACACTCCTAATTCCACAGGGGGCACATTCCCTGATTTTATATCCCCCAAGCCTGTAGGCGGTACACTACCCTGATTCTACACCCCTAATTCCACAGGGGGCACATTCCCTGATTTTATATCCCCCAAGCCTGTAGGCGGTACATTACCCTGATTGTACACCCCTAATTCCACATGGGTTACATTACCTTAATCTATATACTCGAATCTGAAGATGATGCCATACCCTGTTTCTACATCCCCAAGCCTGCAAGGGGGACATCACTCTAATTATAAATCCTCAAGCCCTCATGGGGTATATCACCCTATTCTACATCCTCAAGCCCTCATGGGGAACATCACCCTACTCTACATTTCCAAGCCTGCTGGGGGGAATAATACACTGATTTTATAGAAATGGAGAATTCAGCTGATGACTTGAATGAAATAATAAATGTCTCCAAAATACTTATCTAAAATAAAAGGATCCTTGACATCGTTCAGCAAATAGAAAAACACCAATATATCCTCTGCATATCAATAATGCAAGTTATTGTTATGTAAAATTCACAAAATGTTGAAAATATTAAACCCTTTCAATTCTGTTGTTCACTATCTAAAAACTGTTATAATCTCCTGAATCTAGGCTAAAAATCCCAAACTGATAATTAAATAAAAGCTTTAGCTGTACTTTGAATGTCATGACATCAAACTTACCATGATTGTTGTCATCATCCACATCAGCAGGGTACCCATCCTCTATCTCATTCAGTCCACTAAGAACACTGCCAGGCAGACTGCCTGCTATGCTCTCATCATCCATAAAGGCTGGATTTGCAAGACCAGACACAGAGCTCTGAGCTGCTGTATTTGAACGAGGTGAAACTGAACCAGCTGATCCTGGGCGTGAAGTCTGCAGCATGTTGTGAGAAGAAGCTGAGGCAGGGCGAGGTAATCCATTTTTCTTCTGATATTGGCCCCATGGTGATGACTTGCCCTGGGATGAAGATGCTGATGGTGGTCTGTCTCCTGAGTAAAGTTTTCCTCCAAGTTTAGTCTGGGATGAAACTGAAGTTGGTCTACTGCTTGAAACAAAAGAAAATACTGTCAAATTCACAGTTTTACATGGGATACTTGTGGATTTCATAATCATCACAAACTATGCATTTAAACATACAATGAATACTGATCATTCTGTAGAAACAAAACAATTCCTGGCCCAGTCAATGGATTCAAGAACCAACAAAATCTCATTTTTCACACAACCCAAATATGAATATCAATGAAAATAAAAGATTTTGTTCTAAGTGAATATTTGGAATCATTTATCATTAATTTGTATAGATATTTAATAGACAGATATCTACCTACTTACCTTTATACCTATCCATGTATTTATCAGTATGTAAAGTAAGACCAATGTAGTGCATGGAAACAATCCAGTGTCACTGACCTAAAATTCTGGGTATTAAAAAATGATTATTTTGTATAGATAATTAGTGTACTAATAAAAGTCATAAGAGTCCCCAAATATTTTTTCAAGAAAATTAACATATTTATTCTGAGTATACCAATGTACTTGGTAAGTTCATTGCTGGTGTCAAGGTAAACTACATTGCATTAAATCATTGTTTGCCTAAAATGTGCACTTTCCAAATAATGTATACTTGTATACTTGTTTTCATTCATAAATAAAGAACTTTGGCTACATTTCTGTTGCTTGTTTTTTGTTTGAAAAACTATTTTAGTATGTTGTTGTTATGGGTTTAATGCCATTTTTCAGCATATATTAGTTTTTATGTGGTGGCCAGTATATTTGGGAAAGGAAGAACTTGGGGAAAACCCAAGGAAGAACCACTGACCTATGGGAAGATACTGGAAAGCTTTCTTACTACCCATGCTGACTGTGCCTAGGACTTGAACTCATGCAGACCGAGGTGAGATGTCAGTGATCTCTAAAAGTGAGTGTCTGAGACAACTCAGCTGTCAGTTTGTTGTTCATCAGGTACATGTAGTTCTGCTGGTTAGTGTGAATAGGCCCTAAATTATACAGCATGAACTAATGTTAAATTCTGTCATCTCAGAACTTAATTTCTGTTAAATTGGGGAAAATTCACAATGGAAATACCATGTTGTTTAAACTGATGAGTCAAGTCCAACAAGTGTCAACCATTGTAAAAACTTTTCTACTTAACGTCACCCAGATAATAATAACATGCCGATGTCTGACTGGAGCCAGTTCTAATGATGATTCTCTTTCATACTGTAAAGATTGTCTTTAACAACAGAATGTGTCACTCAAATGATATATATCTATTCATATTACTTTGCTCCTCAAAATCCTGTTAAAATCTTCTTTAAAAATATGCTTGAATCCATCCTGACACTCAAACTGCTAATATTGTAATGACTGACCTAATTATGTAAATGATCCGTATCACTCTACTAATATGGTAACGATGGACCTAATCATGTAAAGGAGCCATATCAATGACTGGTTCATGAATTTAATTTCATAACACCATTATCTGTAATGATACTTTGGATACACAACCTGAAATGACTGTGTCAAAAATAAGGTTATAAAGGGGAAAATCTGCCAGTGAATAAAAGAGAGACAAGAATGTGTGAAATTTGTGAATTGGAGATATTGACCACTTTATCACAAAAAATGACAAACACATTTAGCTTATTGAAAAAGCAAAATCATAGATAATCAAAATACATGTTTAAAACGTATCACATATGTTACACAATGAATAATCATGAGTTGTGGAGTGTGTCAACTGTTTTTATTGCTGCCAATAGACTATACCTTCAATGTAATATGGGTACTGAATGTTCCAACTGTCATCTAATCCAACATGTACAATACCTTCAATGTAATATGGGTACTGAATGTTCCAACTGACATCTAATCCAACATGTGTTTTTGAGTACAGATGAACATTCCTTAGTTCCAACATGAATGTTTTTATTTTGTCAGGTAAAAAGAATATACTTTATATCCAGAAATTTGTTATGCTACTGAAAATCACATTGGTTTCTGGGAAGTTGGATGAACTGGATATTTAGGTTAATTATGGTACATATAGTTAAACTGAGAAAGCTAAAGGGAAGTAATTTAAGTCAAATTAACTGTATATTCCTGAAATATTTTGTTACTGTTTTACAAGTCATTTATTTTGTCAAGAACATATACATACACATAATTCTTCCTATAAAGTTCAACAAAACTAGGGATATATTGGTTTTTCAAAAAAGGGAGTGAAAATTCACATTTAAAAAATCAAGTCATAAAAATTGGTAAACAGCTACATGTCCTGAGGGACAAGAAACTAAAAATAACTATAATTTTTCACTATTTACTTAAATAAATTGATGCAATTTGAATATCAAATCTCTGGATTAGTGAATGTGTGGAATTCTCAAGCTCTGACAATGGACATATTTTATTGTAACAAAATAGTAAATGCAGTAATTGTTACCTTCGTGTATCCTTTTTGACACTTTGCACCTGTGGCAAATTTTTCAAGATCTTCTCAATATTTTCTTCCTCCTAAATTAAAAGAATATAACATTATGTCCCTAAATATACAATAAATGTGTATGCACATTGTTATGTATGTAATTAAATTGTAAGTTTTAAATTTTTTTTAGTTTTCTTTTGTTGCATTTTATTATAATGATTATTTTCACAGGATTCAATATTTTTTCCATTAAATTCTCTTTGTATAGAACACAAAAGTTGTTACATTAACATTACTTTTAGGTCAATCTGGCTCATAGAATTTGTAAATATCCAGTGATAATGATTGGCTTTTTTCAAGGTCATTTTTGGCCCACATGTTACCCATGGTTGTTTTTATTTATTTATTTCTAGCATGAGAAGCTGATTTTTTAGATAGAGCTATTCTAAACTATGTGACAAATAACATTTTTACTGCAATATTCAAGTTAGAAATCATGTAGTTTGCCACATGAAGTACCTTATCAAGGCTTAGAAAAGCCAATTGGTAATAAAGTTTTAAAAAAAATACCTTTAGGAGCTCAGAGGTATTTTTTGTTGCTGCCATTTTTTGAGTCACTCAGACATTGCCATAAACCATTCAAGATCTTGAAGCTCATGCAGTCAGTGAAACCTCATTAAACTGACAATGACCTATTTGCCTTAGAGAGACATATTGTCATGATGTCCAAAGAAGAGTTCCTTTGATGTAATTTGCATGGCTTGGACCTACTTACCTAAGACACCTCTATACTTATCACCACATCTAACACATCTGTGTAAGAAATTTTCAACCATATCAGCTCCTGGATACAGGTACTCAAAACTTACCAGACAAATCACTGTGACCTAGTTTATGATTTTCTCAATTACTTACCTGAAATGACCCACAGGTGTTAACAGTCCTGTAAAACCAAATCAAGCATTTTTGTTAATATGTCATGAACAGCAAGTCCTATGATAATGCCTTCAGAAATTGTTTGCAAAGGCATTGTGACCTAATTCACAAGTTTTTCATTTGCTCACTTCAGAATCCCCTGCATCAGTCCTTAGTATAACAGCCATCAAGATGGTATCATTAATAAATCCTTGGGAAGTTCCTCAGAACCTGCCAGGATAGTCAGCTAATTTAAAATCATGTGGCCTACTGAAGACTCCTGTATCTTCAACCACCACATCTTATATGTAAATGTAGAATCCTCCATAACATGATCTGGGTACAAGTCCTCCATAACAAGATCATAGTACAAGTCCTCCATAATAGGATCTGGGTACAAGTCCTCCATAACAAGATCATAGTACAAGTCCTTCATAACAGGATCTGGGTACAAGTCCTCCATAACAAGATCATAGTACAAGTCCTCCATAACAAGATCATAGTACAAGTCCTCCATAACAAGATCATAGTACAAGTCCTCCGAAATAAGATCTGAGTACAGGTCCTCAAAGCATGCCAGCAGAGTTATGTATCTTAATTAAAGTGCCTACTTACCTCAGACTTTTCCGAATTACTCAAGTCCTCCACCACCACATCCAATATATCTGTATAGAAATCCTCAGTGACAGGTCCTGGGTATAAGTCCTTATAATAGTTGTCCTTCACTGAAGTTAAAGGATTCTTCATGTCAATCATGCATTTTCATAGTTTAACAAAAAGTCCATTTCCATTAAAAAAAAGAATTTGTTGGCTCTATTGTGTGAAAAATGCATTTGTTTTCATTGGTCACTGAATGAGTTCCAAATGGACAAGACTCTACACCCTTAGATCAAGTCAAGGAGTATAATGTAAAGTAAAAAAAGACAAACTCCTAATCAAAACACACAAACTTAACCTCTGAAATAAAATGCTCTTAATTAGAAACATCTTTCCCCTGCATAATGTATGGCACTACTTTACATGTTTTATTGTATAATAAATTTCTCAGTCCTCTAATACTTAAATGTAAAACTGCCTTAAATTGTCAGTTTTAATCATCAATTACATTATAATCAATCAAAATTCATGCTGAACTTTATTATATTATTAATGTGACATTAATTTACATACATGTGTTACAACTGAATGGTCTCAAAATAAGTAACAAGAAAGAGCAAAACCAACAAGTTTTGTATGGTTGAAAATGTAATTATTTTCATAAGACAAAAAGTGAAAAAGTTAAAATAACTTACAGAATGGTGAAAGAATACCTAAAGTCCTATATAGTTCTAACAAGTCCAATAGTATTAAGTAATCCAAATAAGTTTCAAAGCTATTACAAATGATTGTCAATAATGTACTGATGTATCAACAGTACAGAAGAGTCACATGATATAATCCTAAAATGTCTTCATATGAATTCACAGTAAACCTGTAACAGCTATAAATCCAAATAGTCTTCAAAGCAATTCATAATGATTCCATACAGCTATTATTCTAAATAATCTGAATATTTCAAGCATTGTAATTGCAATGAATGGTTAAATTAAGTGAATGAATTCACCTCAATATAACTCTTCCAAAAAGGACTATACTAGTAAGAAATGCCTAATTCTAAGTATCAATTTCCTTATATAGAATGCTTAAATGCAACAGATGTGGGTCATGTGCTCTACACTAACTAACCAAGAATTAGGTCAGTTTATCCATTTTAGGAAAACCCAAACCAGTCTACCTAACAATATCTTCTCAGTAAGGCAGTTTTATTCTCTAAGTTAGACCAGTTTTCAGTTAGGTGTAACAAAATATCACTTACTGCTACTGTCAAGTTGGAAAACATACAATGAAGCAATGGTAAGCAGCACATTGAATTAAGCCTATTATTAACGGATGAAAGGCATCAAATGCAGTCTAACTGAATAGAGAATGCTATTACCATAGGTAGTATAAAACAGTCAATTTCATTAGCTGGTAAAAATGTTACACTAATTTTGAATGGCTTGGGCACCAATCAAGAGTATATGGTCAATAATTAATTAACAGCAGCCAAGAGTAGAGAAAATCTTTAAAGAAATCCCTGCTGCACTTATTTCCAAATCAGCAAACAGAGAAAGAAAAAAAACCAAACATTTAAATATCCATTGTAGAGAAGGTATGGTGAATCAAACACTAGAAATTAAATTCCTAGTAAGGAAGTGCCTGAGGCAGTTAGGACTAATGATGAAATATGTTTAAATGTATTTGAATAAACAAACATATAACATATAATATTGTCAAGTATCAAACTTCTTGACCTTGTAAAGGCTCTAAGGTCCCACTGTTTCCATTTCTAAAAAAATTTGAGCAAAAGCGTAATGTTTTCTTGATAGCAGTTTATATGGCGATGCTAAATTCTATTTTATAACTTCCATCAAACTGGATGTCAATTCATTCCAAGTTATTAAGCCTCATTTTATGGATACATGAATTTAAGTTGCTCAAACACACAGACACAGTGGCCAACGGAAAGGAGAGGGGAAATTTGAACCACTGACATACACCTAATCTGAGACCATGGTGGGGGCACATAAGACCATGTTGCATTACAAGTTAGCACAGTCTTACCTTCACATTCTTTGTTCTCTGGTAGTGGGGGCCACACTTTATCAATTTCTTGATCTATAAGTTTTTTTTTTGCCAGTTTCTCTGAGCGGCCATTAAGGAACAAACCTGAAGAAAATAGTTTTTGACTTTAAAGGTAGAACAAGGAGAAATTTGCAAGACTTATATTTTTCATGAATTATGTAGACCAATATGTATAAATTAAATATAAGCTTTTCTGGTACAATATATTTAGAAACAATTACTGATGTTGAGTGCTTAAGTTAATGTTATGACATGGTCCAAAAAAATTACAAACTACCTTATTTCCCTTGACTAAGATTTGTGTACTACCCAACAAAGACAAAACATACAAAAAATAAAAAATAAATCCTCTTATTTCTTTTTATATAACTTCTCTGGCAGTAAAGGTACAAAATTTATGGACTGATTAAACTGAACTGAGGTCAAATGGAAGGTGTTATCAAGGAGTCATCAAGTGGTTTGAGAGTACAGCACACAGTCAATTTTATTCCAAGTTTTTTAGAAAAAAAGAAAAGGATCATATAAAAAAGTTCATATGCATAAGAATTTCATAAGCTTATTTCCCTTTCTTGTTTGTCATGTCAACAAATATTTATAAAAGTTACATTGTATATTTGGTATGCATTATATTTTTTGTAGTCATTTGATTTTATAAGTACAGATTAAATATTTTTCTCATCATTTTCAGTTTCTTTTACAATTATAACATTTTTATATCTTGTTATTTTGTATTGTGTTTTATAATTAAATTATTTCTGTATCTTATAAGATTTTATTGTTTTATTTATAATTACATTTCTTCTGTATCTTAGAAGTTTGTATTGTGTTTTTCTAACTAAAGTATTTCTATATCTTGTTAGCTTGTACTGTGTCTTACAATTAAACTATTTTTGTATCTTATTAGCTTGTATTGTCTTTGTATAATTAAATTATTTCTATATCTTATTAGTTTGTACTGTGTTTGTTTAATTAAAATATTTCAATATCTATTATTCTGTAATTTAATATATTCAATGTTCATGAGAGAAGATAGGAAATAAGGACAATTAAGATTAAAACTTCTTTAACAATAACAGCAGTGGCCTAGTGGTTAGAGCATCTGCCTCATATGTGGGAGGTTATGGATTCGATCCGAAGCCGAGTCATACCAATGACAAACAAAAATGGTACTAACTTCTGCCTCGCTTAGCTCTCAGCATTAGCATTGAGAGGTTAGTGTTAGGACTGGTCAGTCTGGTGTCAGGATAATATGACTGGGTGGGACTTCATTCTACATGTCTGCAGCATGATGCCCTATTGCCAGACATCACTATAAACTACCACACTGCAGACATTGTAGCAATATGACTGTGAAATTGTTAAAGCTACATTAAAAATCTAAATCGCATGCTCACAACAGCAGCAACAACCATCAATAATACTACCATAAAACCTGAACAGCAAAACCCCAAAATTATATTATTGAAATTAATAATAATAATAAAAATAATAATAATAATAATAATAATAATAATAATAATAATAATAATAATAATAAAAATAATAATAATAATGAAACAATATGATACAATACAACTTATCATCATCAATATCATGTAAGAATCATATAATAATTTATTTTATTTTAAATGGCATGTGATATTTTTGGTTTCTATTTACATCACATTTTAATTTCACTTTTCCTAATTTGAACATGTGCTTGTTTAAGTGCCTGATTGTGTACAGCAGTTGCATAGTCTATAAACCTTTACTCTGGCAAATCACTGATAATAAAAGATTCCGTGAAAAAAAAATCATTAGAATTAATGTTGTGTGTATAACAAAAGGATTGTCATATATTGATCTATATCTTGGATTCATTATTGTGTTGTAGACTTTACGCCAAGAACATGTTGTCCACCCAAGATATCTGACACTTCACATACAATGTGTCGCAGCTGACTTTTTATTTTTTTTATGCCAAGAACAAGTTGTCCACCCTAGATATCTGCCACTTCATATAAAATAACCTATAAGAATCTCTCCCCTAAATTTGTGGCAAATGGTCCAAAAAGAGTTACACAAAAGAAATCCAAACATTTAAATCATGCCTGTAAACAAATAAATATTAAACCTTACCTAGGATGTACATTTTGAACAGAAGTCGCCTTTTCTTAGGTGAAGCAAGAGCAAAATCATATTCCCTTTGAGCAAGTCGCTGTGTGAACTCAGGTAGCATGGCCAAGAAGTTGGTTGTAGTCTGTCTGATTGATGGCTTCACACTCTCTGTAATATATATACATACATACATACATACATACATACATACATACATACATACATACATACATACATACATACATACACAAATTCATTGCATACAAACATGTCCAGGAATATTATTAGCTTAGTCATTTTACTGGTCAAGGTATCATGGTTGAGGAATAAAATTGATCATAATATACATGGGATGCATAGAAACTTCAAAACTTCAATTTTTTATCACTTCTTAAATAATATTTCTTCGAAAACATATAACTTTCTTCATAAAGAAAGCATTTGTGTAAGATCCAGTGTATATTTGTAACTGATCTACATATAGAACTTACAATGAGTTAGATTTCTCATCGTACAAATGCAATACATATAGATTGGACTGTAAAGCTGCTCAGTATACCTCTACCTATCAAATAATGTGAGTATGCTTATATATTCCCCTCAACTCACTATACCCCTACCCCTCTGATAATGTGAGTGTATAGATTCCACTCAACTCACTATACCCCTCTGATAATGTGAGTGTGGCTATAGATTCCACTCAACTCACTATACCCCTACCCCTCTGATAATGTGAGTGTGGTTATAGATTCCACTTAACTCACTATACCCCTACCCCTCTGATAATGTGAGTGTAGTTATAGATTCCACTCAACTCATTATACCCCTACCACTCTGATAATGTAAGTGTGGTTATAGATTCCACTCTACTAACTATACCCCTACCCCTCTGATAATGTAAGTGTGGTTATAGATTCCACTCTACTCACTATAACCCTACCCCTCTGATAATGTGAGTGTGGTTATAGATTCCACTCAACTCACTATACCCCTACCCATCTGATAATGTGTATGGTTATAGATTCCACTCAACGCACTATACCACTACCCCTCTGATAATGTAAGTGTGGTTATAGATTCCACTCTACTCACTATACCCCTACCCCTCTGATAATGTGAGTGTAGTTATAGATTCCACTCAACTCATTATACCCCTACCACTCTGATAATGTGAGTGTGGTAATAGATTCCATTCAACTCACTATATGCCTACCTCTCTGATAATGTGAGTGTGGTTACAGATTCCACTCAACTCACTATACCCTTACTCCTCATAATGTGAGTGTTTAGATTCCACTCAACTCACTATACCCCTACCCCTCTGATAATGTGAGTGTGGCTATAGATTCCACTCAACTCACTATACCCCTATCCCTCTGATAATGTGAGTGTGGTTATAGATTCCACTCAACTCACGATACCCCTATCCCTCTGATAATGTGAGTGTGGTTATAGAGTCCACTTAACTCACTATACCCCTACCCTTCTGATAATGTGAGTGTGGCTATAGATTCCACTCAACTCACTATACCCCTACCCCTCTGATAATGTGAGTGTGGTTATAGATTCCACTCAACTCACTATACCCCTACCCCTCTGATAATGTGAGTGTGGTTAGATTCCACTCAACTCACTATACCCCTACCCCTCATAATGTGTGTGGTTATAGATTCCTTTCAACTCATGAGAGTGTAGTTATAGAATCTATTCAACTCATTCTTCCCCTAACCATCTGATAGAGTGAGTAAAGTTATAAATTGCATTCAAATTCTAAAATTTATTTTATAATTGCGACTTCATTTATTCAACTTTGTTGTTTTTTAGTTCTTTGGTCATTGTAAACTAATAATAATGCAGTTTCACATCATTAAATACTCTTGGGTCATGAAAACCAATTATAATGCAATTCACATCATTAAATACTCTTGGGTCATGAAAACAAATTATAATGCAATTCTCATCCTTAAATACTCTGGAGTCATACAAATTAACAATAATGCAGTTTCACATCATTAAATACCCTATTAATGCTATTGAATCAGGATGTCACCTTGTTAGACATCCCTTAGTATAAATTTTCCCCTTTATAACATGGATATCCTCATAAAAGAGCATTATAAAGATGGAACTCTGTATAGACTTAATATAGAAAGAACAATTACAAAGATTAGAAGAATTTCAATGCAAAAACATATTTCTTGCTGACTTTTGACAATACAGACTTATATAGGCTTTAAAGTGTTATATATATACATACATACATACATATATATATATATATATATATATATATATATATATATATATACACATACACACACACAACCATCGTCTCTCGAAGACGGAAGGATGCCAACAACATATATATATATATATATATATATATAATTATAAAATCAAAGTATGTAATATTGATAAATCATACTGAGCTGTCTGCATCAGTAGGAGACTTGAAGTAATGACTCGTGATCCAGATTTTCTGATACTAACAACAATATGTATTCTACAAACCAAAATCAAATCATAATGATAATGATATTTCTATTATATACCTATGAATTTTAAGACAATTTAAAAAAATCACCATATTTTACTCATACATCCCCAATGCTTTATATTTCAATCTTTTTAATCTGAAAATTATGACCCAAATTAAAATTATTAATGGTTTAAGAGGATGCTGATATGGAATGTAAAAGAGCATTGTTTTACTACTTCTAGAATATGATGATAAATATCTGGCATAACATATTGATTGGTCCACAAAACATGTCTATCAGAATGCATGCAGTAGCAAATTATTTTACTTTTAATACAGATCTACACAAATGAGACATTTTTTATCATATCCATTCTCAGTATTGTTGCTGACCTGAAAACAGAGACTGTGGCTCAAGTTCAGCATGAGTCTCAACCATGTCATCGAGTAACTCCCATAGCGTCGGATGAAGAGCATCCTGTACATATTCTGCCTCCCGCATGTATGCATTAATAACCTGAATGTGGTTTGCAAGATCATGCACAGGGGCAAATATGGCTGGCGCTCGCTTTATTTTATCTGAAATGCAGAACAGGATCCAGAAAATGCATGTATAGCAAAGTTATACATCTAACCAAAGAAAGGCTGATATAAACATCCTCAAGAACCTAAGGGCAATTTATTTTGAATGTTCAAAAATATGTCACCTTTCAAGAGGAGTACTTTTCATGGCACAATATGTGCTTGCCAAACTTGCAAGAAAAGAAACTAATTAAGAGCAAATGCTTATTAAGAGTAAACCAATCATAAAGTGCTCTCAAATTCCACAAATAAATTTTTCTTGTCTACTTTATCTATGTTATTCAAATACTGCTTTTATATTTATATGAAGCATAAATCAAACAATTCATTAAAAAAATACATAATACTTAAACTCATTTACAGGACAGATGAGGTGGTTTAATTGGATGTACACAGTATTTCTCCCATATGATGACTTAAACTCATTTACCAGACAGGTGAGGTGGTTTAATTGTGTTTACACAGTATTTCTCCTATAGGATGACCAGGAAGCCTGCCCAATAAAGTTGTCACAAAATAGTGAGATGGGCTTATTATCAGAAAAGGATATTCTTAACAAATACTAGCCAAAGGTTTGTGAAAATGAATGGGTGAGTGAGACTTTGAACATGGACTTATTTCTTGATAAATACAGTCATTGGTACAGCCAACATTGGAACAATATAGTATGGGTACAGTCTGCATCAGATGAATACATTAAAAAGGTACAGTCAGAATCAGATTAATACAGTAATGGGTATAGCCTGCATCAGATTAATACAATAATGGTTACAGTCTGCATTAGATAAATATAGTCATTGGTACAGTCTGCATCAGATAAATACAGTAAATGGGTATAGACTGCATCAGATAAATACAGTAATTGGTACAGTCTGCATCAGATAAATACAGTAAATGGGTATAGACTGCATCAGATAAATACAGTAATTGGTACAGTCTGCATCAGATAAATACAGTAAATGGGTACAGTCTGCATCAGATAAATACAGTAATGGATACAATCTGCATCAGATAAATACAGTAATGGGTACAGTCTGCATCAGATAAATACAGTAAATGGGTACAGTCTGCATCAGATCAATACAGTCGGCATTAGGTAAATACAGTAAATGGATACAGTCTGCATCAGATAAATACAGTAATGGATACAATCTGCATCAGATAAATACAGTAATGGGTACAGTCTGCATCAGATAAATACAGTAAATGGATACAGTCTGCATCAGATAAATATAGTAATGGGTATAGGTGGACTATACCATTTTGGTATTTAGCCTAGGGTTATAATTTTAAAGAAAAAGAATTTCCCCAGGTTTTCTCACTAGTTATACTGGCTATTTAAAAAAAGACTATATCTTAGGTATTGTTCAAAGAACCTTTAATGCCCTTTATTTTGGTATATGATTGATGGGTGTAATATAGATTATAGAGTATACAGTTTGGCCTTATTCCAGATTTGCACCTTTCAAAAGCGTGCTAGCTCCATTTGTTCATTTTCACTTCCCAAACTTCAGAGGTAAATTTGAAAAAAAAAAAAGTCAATAACTTTATTTTACATTTTATATATTTGGTAATTCATTCATAGCACTTTCAGAAGCTGGTATTGTCTAGTCTAGCAAAATTCATTTTCCTATTTTAATAGCTGCCAAGGATAGTGTACTTTAGACAAATTCAGGTTGATTTTTCGATCACAAGAGAGCAGTCTTTTTAATTCGTAGTGTGCTAAGATAATTTACAATTTCCAAAAGTACAATATTCAAAGAAATGTTAACCATATTACATGAAAGTAGCATAGAGATATGTCAACATACTCTCCATTGTGCAGGTTTTAAATACAAACAACTTCACCATATATATCTCACTCTCTCAAAAGTACATAATAACTGGTGAGCGCCATCTTAAAGAGTAAATAAGTATTATTATTGTATAATTTAATTTTGATTGTATGGCTGAAATATTTAAATTGCAAGCATCAAAACAATCCTTCAAACTAACTGTCCTGTATTCCCCTCTCCTGAACAAAATTTAGTAGAGTCAGTCTCAAACAGGTACAGTCCCTCTCCCACCTTATGATAAAAAGTGAGCTATTTTAAAAATGTACATTGCATTTTGTCAACATAGTAACCAGTGTTATGCTGAAAGACAGGAACATGAAACTAGCCATATTTAGGCCTCAGAAGTCAACAATAAAATTTACAGTTTGAAAAGGGATGGAACAGGTGAGGTTCATAAAGGTCAAAGGGTAAATTATTATCTTATTGTTTAATATATGTAAGAAAGCAAATTTGCTTTGTCATGACATGGATGGGACAGGCTCATCAACACATTTAATATCAAAATTTATTTGGAATGCTACTGGAATTCTGTTTGAACATAGATTTGGACTTTTCCTGGATTTAATTCACAATACTGAAAGTTCTTTTTAAATTTTCATCTTGTAGTCTATGAAAATAAATCATTCACCGAACTTTACCTAACTTGGCAATTCACTCTTTTCTGTTACTTAATTTAAGACCAATATAAATTGATTTTTGTGTAACTATCAGAAAGCTTTTTTGGATGAATGAATGAACAGATGCACAGAAACATGGGTTGGCATGTTTGGTTTTGATGTCACTTTTAACATGTTTAGGAAATTAAGTACCTTACTGAAGACCAAATATAGACCTGGGCAGTTATTTAAGCTAATAACCCTTGGATTACAAGTCTACCCAGTGAGCATCATGGATCTATGGAAAGATGGGACAAAATCAAGATTAAAAATGATAGGGACATAAAAGGAGATTATCTGTTGAAAGATTTACTGTTACAGTTTAGTGTCTGTAATGCACTGGCTACTGTTACACTCAGAGTTGTACAAAATTAGTTCTTCATAGCAATTTAATACAATATCAACCTCACTGCAATCAAATATAGAAACTGAGATGGACGCAAATTAAATTGTCAGAATTTATGATGATATAAGATACACACTTAGGTTTCAATAATTAGGCTTCTATATTTTATATTTTTAAGTAGTTTTATTGTTGATCAATTTTTCTAAAAGTGTTGGTCATATTGACAAGTGGATTTTATTACTGATATCCAGTCTATGTAATTAGTGTAGCATGAAAAATGTGTTTTTAAACACATAAAATCTGAGATAAAATTTATCACTAATAGATTTGAACTACAAAACATAATAATTAAAAAAATTATTCTCTTTATGATTCCTTAAAATTAAATTTTTTTAAACAATTTATTCTTTTACTTTTTAAAAGATACATGTCCAAGTGGCAATTACATTAAAGTGTGAAAAACCATACAAACTGCTTTGTTTTGTGTATTTTTAGTCTTTACAAATTTATAAATAAGGACCTGAAAGAAACTTGTATTTAAATTTGATAACAATTAGTTGGATGTTTTAGACTTGTCCTTACCTAGGAGAATTTTCCCTCGTAAAATGGCTATCATAAATGTCCTTGTCTCAGGCCCAACTTGTCCTTCACTCTCTGATGCGATGTTTGGCCATATGGATCTCTTGATACAACATTTCTTCTTGTAACAGATGGTCCGTGACACCAGATATGTGACAAGAATGAGCAGACAAACTAACCAGATGATTTGTACTGCTCCCAGAAAATATATTATATAACTGGGAACCAGCCAAGGAGAAGGGAGGGTAGTAGCAGTATAGGATGAACGAAGTGCACCAAGGAAAGCATTACCTGTAAGGCAAAGGAAATTCAGAAACAAGAACAAGTTCATGGTCATCAACCTGTATGGTCGAAGAATGAGAAAAAGCAGGAATGATACAAACAGAATTGCTGTGACAGTTATCGCTTGAGCATTGGTGTTTGTGAAAGCTGTTGTATAGATGAGGAGTAGTACTAGTTTGATACAATGGATGATGGGTCTGTAATAAAGACCCCATAATCTAAAGGAGGAGAAATAGAACAGATTACTCATAAGCCAGTACCTATTCAGGTGTATTTTATACTCAGTCTCCTTCAGCAGCAAGAAAGCATTGTGACCCTTTGAATTTCCTGACAATGCATCGCTCCAGATCTTCCTGATGAGATATGCTGGGAAAACAAGAAACAAAGCTATGCCAAGAATGAGGAAAGGTCCTGCATAGACCCAGTGATCCTTATTAAAACACTGAACTTCATTCATAACATCCAAATACTTGTCTGTGCCTCGACACTGAAAAAGACGGAATATGACAAGTCCTAAAGGCATGGTAAGTACCTGAACAACTGTAATTATGACAAGGTGCGACCATGACAAAATGTTGCTAGCCCAAGGTGTGGGGTAAAAGCGGTACTTAAGAACAGCAAGGAAGGTAATGCAAGCTGGGGCAAGAATGACAATTGTAATTCCCCATCCCATAACAATATTGTTGTATGAAATTTTCACTGTGCTGCTGGGGGTGTAATAGTTCTGAATGCTCTTGTATGTATCTGCATAATGAACTTTTGTAAACTCCCAGGCATCCAGGTTGAACAGAAGGAGGAAATTCATGCTGTGTAACCAATCCTCAGGCCAGACCCAGCGCAGGGACATTGACTGAAGAAGTGCCAAAACCTGAAGGTATTCTATAGCCAACACAGCCAAGTCCAACCACAGCAGAGAAACATGACGCTTCTTTTTCTGATCAACTTGATTGAAAATTTCATCATCATCATCAATTCCCTGATCCCAATGTTCGGTTGCTTCAACTTTCAGATTTCTGGATAGTGGATATCTCTTGTAATCTGGGGGCACAACCCAGTCTGGTTGCAAAAGAGGGGCTGACTCAAATTGCTTTTTAAGTGTTGCCATGATTATAACATTTTCATATGATGTTCAGCAACTGTAAATAAATGGGAAAAGACTGGTTAGCAAATGAAGAAAAGTTGCATAAAATTCTGTATACACCACTGCTTTATAAAAAAATTTACCATTCAGATCATATGCAAAATTATATTCAATTACCAGTAATTAAAACACCATTAATGTAAAACCTATCTTAAAAGACAGTTGCTATGAGAGATTAAGACACCTAGAAAATGGATTTATTTATTATATAGTGTTATGACCTGTCTTGAGAGACCACCTATTTCAGGGACAATGATTTTTAAGGAGAAGAGGTGATGTTGCAGATAGGTTCCACTGTAGTAAAGATGGCTCAAAAACACAAGCCTGCATGAAATGCTTATTTTATGATTTGAAGAAACAACTGCAATACTTGTTACACTCCAATTAATATTTACCACTGTTATGTATATACTATCAATTAGTCAAAAAACAACAAAATACATGTGCATTATGGCTGGAGAGTCATGGTTAAACAAAGACAAAACTTGGTATATGTGTACACTAGATGAAGAAATGACCAGGACTTTTTGAAGGATCAGGACTGATCAGACTGGGATAAGAAGTGATCACGACTTTTTGAAGGATCAGGACTGTTCATACTGGGATAAGAAGTGAAAAGGACTTTTTGAAGGATTAGGACTGTTCAGACTGGGATAAGATGCCTTGAGGTTGTTATGGAAATTTTCAAGTTTGTTGTTGGAACACAAAACAACAAAAATGAATGAAAATGGCACTGTATTGAATAAGAACCCCCTTTAGCTTGTTGCAAAAACCCAAATATTTGGTCCCAAAAGTGAGAAGTGTTTAAATTTTACTACCTAGTACATACTGCATGCCTTGTTTCTTTGTAAAGAAAAAAATATGTATTTTTTATGAGAAAAAAACTACTACATCTTGTATAAAATATCAGACAGTTGTGCTCCAACCATCGTTATGCATGCACACTGGCATAAATCCCTTGTGCTCCAACCATCGTAATGCATGCACACTGGCATAAATCCCTTGTACTTCAATCATCTCAATGCATACATACTGGCATAAATCCCTTGTAATTCAATCATCTCAATGCATACATACTGGCATAAATCCCTTGTACTTCAATCATCTCAATGCATACACACTGGCATAAGTTCCTTGTACTCCAATAATTTCAGTGCATGCATACTTGCATAAGTTCCTTGTACTCCAATAATCTCAGTGCATACATACTGGCATAAATCCCAATCCCTTGTACTCCAATCATCTCAATGCATGTACACTTGCATAAAGTTCATTGTACTCCAATAATCTCAGTGCATACATACTGGCATAAATCCCTTGTACTCCAATCATCTCAATGCATACACACTGGCTTAAATCCCTTGTACTCCAATCATCTCAATGCATGTACACTTGCATAAAGTTCCTTGTATTCCAACCATCTCAATTCATATACACTTGAAAATTTAAAGTTCATTCTACCTTAACATACTTTTGATTCTTAACCAGTAATTGAGTACGAATCTGAAATCCCTTAAAACTTCAGACAAAAGATGGAGTTTCCATTAAGTACAACTGCCAAGACTTTCGCTGTACCTAATAAAACATTTTTTTTGTATGGGAAACAAATTGATATAAAACAATATTCTGATTCAACCTGGTCTTTAGAAAGCTGAAAATATCTCTGACCTCATTAAGTTTCTTGACATTAAAAAAACAACAACACATACATAAAAAAACAGGGAAATTTTGCTCAAGTTTAAATAATTGCTATATCACAGATTTATATATTTAATAATGAATAAGAATATAAGGTCAGACCTTAAATTGTGGAAGGATTTTTTTAAAAAGAACATTTCAGGCCCCCAAATTACACTTGCTGTTTGGTAGCAAAAAATAGAACTAGCTCTATTCAACATATAAGCTAAAAAAATAATAAAATATTTTCAGATGGAAGACAACAAAAATTCTGGTTGGAAAGAAAATTCCTCCCCAACAATACATTTCTGTAGCTAATACAATGTTTATAATTATAAAGAGAAATATAGCAAACTATGTTATCATTTTCTGCCAGGTATATTTCTGATGTGTTATGATCCTGGAGTTAAAGTATGTGTGTTAAGGAATCAATTTTGTATAAATCTTTTTATTTCATTTTATTTCATTATAATAATATCATCTAATATGTTTCTGAACAGTGTTTACTTGAGTCGTAGATGTGATTGATGTTAGCACGTGCTGTGTATGATAACAAATTCATTACAAATAAACATTCAGGAATAGCCACAAAAACGATTGGTTGATACTGGGTCAGGTGTTCCTGAATGCCCAGAAGTATTATGAAATTGCATGCTTTCTTGTGCTCCTGCAATTCAAATTACGCATTAGCCTTCATATATATGTTTGAGATTTTTGTACACTATATAGAGTCAGTTATACAACTTCTAATATCTTTAAAAAAGGTATTTGTTGTGCCAGAAGAAGTTGTCTGTATGTCTACGTAGAATAACATGCCGTGTTAGAGGAACTATTTTCACTTGTCTTTATAATTGTTTTCCTAGAGAACAACATTACTGATTTGGACATTTTCTCCCTAATATTGTAACGGGACAATACAAACTTTGTTTTATTGTGTAAATTCTGGAATTTGCTGTTAGCCTTCGTCTGATGTGGTCAACCGCCATTTTGGACTGGAATATCATACACTTTTAGACTGTGCTTAGAACTTTTTACAGGACTAATATTTTTATTTTGAACAAAAATTTGGATCATATCTGTAAACCGTAAGTCTTGCTTAAATTATTTACATTATTTCATGTGTTCTAGGAAAATATATTATATCATTGTTAAAATTTATAAAGCTTGTATTCACTCTTTCTTTCATGTTACTTAGAATGAGCTGTTATGTAACAGATGTTATATGAAATATATTATAATATAACAGGCATTTGTAATAAAACTTGGTCTTGTCATTAACATTGTAATGTGATTTATTCATACCACTTAGTTCTGACATAGTGAACCTATAAACAATTTTACGAATCAGAGAAATTCCTAAGACAACAAGCACAATGTCTTATGATTGGTTAAGTTTTGGTAATATAATGATTCAGTCTTTATTGTTCCCCTTTTCCCAAAGAATGTCATACAATCTACAGATTCACTGTCTACCCTCTAAATTGGTACTGATGTCCATTCCCAATTAGCATATTAAAGATCAATTAACACTGTTCAAACTGACACATGTTTGAAACAAGAACAAAAGCCACTTGAAGTGTTTGTTGTAACCATTTTTTAACAATAAATAACACCATGCTTAAAACTGTCCATTTTGAATGCCCACACCCTGGGTCTCCTTATTTAGTGCCCACACCATTGGTCTTCACTAAGTATCAATTTTTAGTGTCCATGCTTTGGGACTTCATTAAGTATCTAGGGTCTTAGGTGTGTCTGCAGAATTAATTTTAGTTGGGGGCAAACATGTAGTGGTAAACTATTAAGTTTTACTGATAAAAAGGATAAAAAGGAGCACTAGTAATCCTTGTCAAGAGTACATTTATGCAAGGACTAACATACACAGGGACTGGATACACCTTATCAACTTTTCCATATTTACAATATTTTTGTTTATATCAGATTTTTAAAAAATCAATTAAAATGGTGGGGACAAATATTTTTTTGTTATAAATTCTAATATAGTAAAATTTAAGATTTTCATTTAAAATAGGACCTTACAAAGCAGAGACCTTTTTATAACTGACCACTGGTAACCTTAAATTTCTCAACTTGTTTTATGTACTCATGATTTCATTACCATTTGTATTAAGTGTGGTATAACCAATATCTCCACCAGGACAAACTCCCACCCCACCCCACCCTGCCCCATAAAATGAAAGATAGGACAAAATCCTTACCCCCAGTCTGAAATTTTAATTTTTTTAATTTTTAAGGCATACAAAATATACTGGCCAATCTTGAAACAGGACAGAGGAAAAAAAGAAAAAATGCAGTATATTATCAATATACATTAGATGAAATTAAATATCGGAATTTCATGTCAATTTATGGCTTAGCTTTTTAAGCTAAATCATAATAATAATGGTCAGCACTAAACTAAATCATAATAATAATGGTCAGCACTTATGAAAGTGAGGTCACAAAGCACACGCATATGCAATAAAATCAAAACAAAAATCATTAGGCATTTTTTTTCTGTTAGGATCTAACAGCTAACCTGCCCACTATGTTTTGTATCTACTAAAGGCAAGCTGACACAAAACTTCAAACAGACCAAGCAGACACACAAAAATATATATTTGTGAAGGTTTATCAAACTTAAAAATGGATAAACTTTGACTAGGTAGGGAATTACATCCCACCATTTTGATGGGGGGGGGATTTCGTCTTTAGAGGAATTTGTCCTACACCCAGTATCAAGAAAAAAAAAGCAAGGCTGGTATTCATTTAAACATGTAAACATTATCTGCATCATCAAGTTTTCATAACTGAAAAATGCTCTGCTCCATAACTCCAGGACTGATATGGCGGATTACATACAAACAACTCTTTTCAGCATGTGCTGGATTAGTACTAATATTAGTACCTTACTCCTTTTGTGCTCATGGTACTAACATCAGTCTATGCGTGTTACTGGAGCAGCCGGGTGTGATTCACACTCAGCTAGTTTTTAGCCTAATATTAAAAATTTTGAACATTTTTCTGATATATTACGAAATAAATCGAGTAGTCCTCTTATCTCATACTGGAAAAATCGCAAATCATTGTAGAAATAGTGGTAAAATCTCGTCGACCTTCCTTATCCAATATTTTCATTTTGATCGTCCACCATATTGTTCAAATAATGCCTACTTCCATTCTCAGCCTCATTTATTTGTGTTCCATATAAGGATGTTAAGACCTTATTTGGAAATGTAAACAGATTGTAGTAAAAATATGGCGTGGTTTGAGTCACAAATTCTGCGCATTAAAAGTAAATACGGTTCACAGGTGACTTTGATATTCCACCAAGAAGCAATTACTTTCTCAACAAAACCATATTCTGCAATTTATGTAAGAATCCATTCTCCATCTTCTCTCGTTATGTCATTCAACAACTAATACCATAGCGTAGAATATCCATATATAGTCTAGCAAGCCTTATGTAGAGAGTATCACGTTATCTGTTATGGTGGGCACGGTGAGGTTAGCATAACTATGCCAATTTATTTTACTGTGTAAGGGCTTAATAAATTCAAAATAAGTCAAACTTCTTTGACAAAATGATTAAACTTATTTAGTAGATTTCTAAACTATTTGTTTTTTCTGACTTAAGTGCTGATTTTTTTTTTTTTTGCTCCATTACATTATATGGGATCAGTTCGTAGCCTCAACTTGTCTTATTCGTAGCCTCAACCACAACAAGACAAGTTGAGGCTACGACATTGAAGCTAGTGCTGGATGAATATTCTGCTGCTCAGTTGTTTTGATACAAATGGGGCTGAAATTATTCATGCAGATGTTGATACAAATAGGTCAGAAATTATTCGTGCACAAAACAAGTTAGGGAATTTTAGCTAAATCTGGCTATATTTTGAGAGGCTCACTTGAAAATTCACTGAGCTAGACATGGCTGTTAACTAAACGAACTTGAGCTGCATGAACGTATGACAAGCACAGGCAATTACTTCTATCCGTTAAAAGGAAAATCTAAAAACACCTTTACCTTAAATAATTGTTAGTAAGGGGTGGTTGTTCCATGAGATTCCCTCTTTTTACCAATAAAATCAAGTTGTGGTGGCAAGTTATTTGGTGAATTTGTTCAATAAATAATTCATTGTCATGTCATACTCTGCTGAATTTTCTTTTGATAATCAATCGGTTGAATCACATCATGCATGAAATAAGCAAGCTTTCATACAAAAATATCTTACAGGAAATCTTACGTGTCAATTAGCTTAACCTTCGTGAAAGAAAATACAACTCTGCAAAATCAAGGAGCAATCTATCGCCATGTTGTGTATTGACGTCATTCACCTGGAGACTTGGACAGTTTACTATTATAATCATCAAAATAATTGAAATATAAAGTATGAGTATGTCTGCTACACCAGACTTGTCATTTGATTCTAGCGGTTGTTCTGTGTTCGCAGACAAATGTAGAAAATTCCGAATAGTTTCCATGACCTATTGACCTCATACACATGATACATGTTGCATTATCTTTATCGTTGAGCAGGGCGCTTGTAACTGTTAATCACATACAGACAGTTGTTGTCATTACTACAAAATGCCTCTAAAATTTGCAGCTAATATTTCTATGCTTTTTAATGAAATTCAAGGACTTGCCAATCGTTTTGCTGCAGCGAAAGAGGCTGGTTTTAAATTTGTTGAATGCACATTCCCGTATAGTGAGCCAAAAGAAGATTTGGCAGCAGCCAGGAAATGTGCTGGGTTGGAACATGTTTTAATGAATGGATGGCCAGGTAATTTATCACATTATCCCTGATTATTATGCATTGAAAACACATTTGTAAGCAACAATGTCAATGGCTTTGCATGTTGCTTAGACCAACAAGTAGGTCTCTGCTTTTTTTTTATCTGATAGCAGATCTGCTGTCAGATAAAAAAAAACCCAACAAAAACAGAGACCTATTTGTTGGTCTACATATTGCTAAGAAAGAGTGTGGAAGTAAAAGTAGAATATCAGTAATAAATTCTTGAAAGAAGTGATTCCCTTTGCAGGTGGCATAATCCATCAAAGTAGAATGTTGGAGAAAATTGTTTAATTAATATTATTTTGTCATTGTTGTAGAATATCTTGTTTGAAATTGATGTTTTCTTATTGTCTGTGTACTTGAATCTGAAATAAACTAATTATTTTATTATTATTTTAATTGTAGAGCCTTAATATAAACAGGCTGTTTACATAATTATATAAAAATTTTATAATTATAGTTGCAATGGAATTTTTTTCAAACATTTGGACCTTTATTGTATAAAAAACAAAAAAAAATAAATTCAGAGAAATTGAGTGAATAAATAATAACCACCAATTAGATGTGTCTGAGAAGCTGTTATAGGTTTGTCTGGTGGACTGTTTTGAAACATTATTTCAGGTATCCTAAACAATTATTACCTTATTCAGCATGGTAAATAATTTTATGTTTTCTCTAACATGCATAGAAATTTGAAAAATAAAAAAAAATTATGTGCTCATATGTATGTATGTATGTATGTATGTATGTATGTATGTATGTATGTATGTATGTATGTATGTATGTATGTATGTATGTATGTGTGTGTGTGTGTGTGTGTGTGTGTATGTATGTATGTATGTATGTATGTATGTATGTATGTATGTATGTATGTATGTATGTATGTATGTATGTATGTATGTATGTAGCTAGCCTAAATGTGTTACATAACTTATAGAGTTACCTTTTAGTAATGCCTTAAGAACATTTTTAAAATACATATGATTATTTTCACATAAACATTATTATTTCATGAGTTTTCACCTGAAGCTCATATCAAAATACCCAATTTTTTATACCAGTTTTTTATATAGGTCCAATAATACAATTAGATTTCAAGACAGATCCATTATATCACTCTTAGAGCATTACATACTTCTAAATACAGATGTTAAGTAGCTCCTTGTTTCCAATGATGGAGTCATCACAAAATATGTTCTCCACTAGATATATTTAGCAAGTTTCTATTGGTTCAATGTGGACAGGAGTTAATATGAAATTATGAGATTTACTGATGGAGTGAAATAATGCAAAACCATTTTTATTTGACAATGATAACAGATTTGAATTATTGAGCTTAATTCATCATTGCCTGTTACGATTAAGATATTTGTTGTCATCTACTGTGGCTGTGGTTTGATATTTAAATCTAGTTGAATCTTAAGAGCCCTAATGAAAAAAATGAAAATTATTATGATTTTAATTGTAGGGCCATGATGTAAACTTAATGAAGATGCCATTTTGAGCATATAATAAAGTCACCAGTCCTGGAATGTTTCCATCATGGAGTGTTTCAGTCATACACAGGGAATTTGCACCACATCAAACAAAATGTTCAGGACATACTTTTATTTCTTCATTAAATTCCTGCTCTGTTCAGAAAATTTCCCATTTTATTTTTTGTAGTACAGAAGTTTAAACTGAAATCTTCAGCTTTAGAATAATACATGAAATCATTTAATTCAGTTGTTATTATGTATTATTTGGAGAGGCAACAAATCTCATTGTTTTTTAATTGCACATTGTCATTTAATGCAGGAAATTGTTTTCAAATCTTAATCACATAACTTTGCTTTTGCTGTCCGTCAGGGTCTGTCTTTTAAAGTGCTCAGTGTTGTACTTCAGGACCTATTTCAAGGTCGTTCTTATAAAATGTTTAATGCTTTACTTCAGGTCACTATTAAGTGTTTAATACTGTGCTTCATCATCTGTCTTTAAAATGTTAATTGCTGTTCTTCAGGATCTGTCTATTTAGTGTTCAGTGCTGTACTTTACTGTTGTGTTCATCTTGAGAACTTCCTGCACAATTACATTTGCATTTTTATCATAGTAGAATAATAGGGTTCAGCTAATACATAAACATCAATGACTAACAATTCTTAGACTGACTTACAAACTGCTGTTTATGATGTGACACTGGTTTGTAAGACATGAGCATGCATTTTTAAGGTTTATTAATTTTCAAGATGTTATAGGTAGGCCCTATGTGCATTGGGGATGGAAACTAAGTACATATTTATTACATGGATTTTGTAGAACCTATGTATATCATTTGTTTTAGGAAAAAAATAATTTGTAAAACAATTTCTGAATAAAATTGTTGAAATTGGGATTTCTGCATGATTTAAAATAATAATTTTTATTATTGACTTTAAGAAAAATGGTTGAAAGTGAAAAGGTGAGGCGTTTAAATATTTACATAACTGCTCTCACCTCTAATAAAAAATGTACATACTAATCATTCTTTGAAATAATGTACAAATTTATATTTAAATATTGGTAAGAAAATAGTTTTTTTATATAATTATAAAAGTATTTTAGGATATTAACATAAAAATTAAAATTCTAAACTTGAAGATTTACAACAGGATGATGATGGTCATTGGTAGAAAAATCCATTGGCTTCAGGACAAGTTAAGATATTTACAATTTCCAGTAGTAGCTAGTCCTTCAGGATAAATTAAGATATTTAAAATTTCCAGTAGTCTAATTTTTGTCTAATCAGCAGTTGCTATGCTGGTCAGGATGATGTGATTATTAGATATGATGTCATCAATATGACATTACTTGTTATCTTGGTGTATTGTTGCACTGTAAGAAAATGGATTGAAAAAAATGACATAGCTTTGACTTATACCAAATAATAATAATGAAAAGGTACCACTTCATATGCAAGCATTTTTCATTCTCTCAAAAGATTGATGTCTCTTTGCAAATAGTTATGTCAACAAACAACAATTTGAACAATTTGTCTAATATTACTATCTGGTGCCATTTATTTTTGATAAAAGTAAAGAGACACATGTTTAGTACATCAACAAGTATGGTAAACCAGTCTAACTTCTTTTGTCACGATTAAGAGGGTACATTTTTCTTTGTTTATTTCATAAACCAAGTGTTCAGCTAATATCACACAGTGTGCTAAAATTGTTATAAAAAACAGAAAATCTGCAAAGCCTGATAGTCTATTGAAAAATTCAACAGTTCTCATCTTTTTCAGCCCAATGACAGTAAGAAAATCATTATCAAGGTTGGAAGTAATTGATATAAGAGTAAGTGTAAATGATAAAAAGAAAAGGCTAAAAAGGCAATGAACCTAGTAATACAAAGTGAAAAATGTACAGAGATGCTTAGCAAGGTATCCAGTGGTAAATACAAGTGTAGAGAAATTGATTTTATATGAGAACATGAACAAACATCATTGGGTATATTTCAGGTGTAAATACTCATCGTTTAATATTGAAAAATATTCAATTAGTTTAGCAAAAATTCTAATCTCACTGTTAATTGTATGAGTGGATACCCAATAGGTGCAATAGTTATCTGGGGCAATCCAGCCATCCACCCCACCCACCATGCACCCTCCCCACTCATGTATTTGAAAATGTTATTAAATGCTGAAAATTTGGATCCATTTTATAGGCTCTGTTCTTTAATCATGATAAAATCATGTCACAGTCTAGAATGAGGCAGAGGCTTGGTCATAACAGAAAAGTGTGAAAAACCAACAAGCTTTATAAAATTCAACAAATAATTTATTTCCCTAAAGTACGAAGTGAAAATTTAAAAAGAACTTACAATATTGTGAATTAAATCTTTAAATAGTCCTGAAAGTTCTATTACAAGACCAAATATATGGAGTTCCAAATGAATTCCAGTGATGATCCGAATAAATTCCAATACTGAATGTGCTGATGTGTCTTCTGTCTCAAATGTGCCAATGGGCAGTGGCCTGGAATGTGGCATTTAGTTTACAGTCTTAATGTAATACAATAATATAATCCAAAAGATCCTTGAATAAATTAAGAGTAATTCCAAATAATGATTTAGTTCAAAAGTTATATTGACCTTCATGGTAATTCCAATGAATAATAATCTGAATAAATAAAAAAACTGAATAATTTTACATCAGATGTTATGGTAGGAATGAGTCATTTTTCAAGTAAGCAAAATTCATATAAAAAGCTAAGACACAGCGATAGAGCAAGTGTGTTGGTCATTTTCCTTTCTAAAACATTTAAAGTTGTTAACAAGTTCAGGATTTTTAAAATGAAAAACTAATGTCTCTTGATTCAGATAAACATGTTTATCTCAAATAATAATTATCTGAATATTTCATTTATAATCACAGAGAAATATTGGCTATATATTATGTCAGAGAATTTCAAATTCCTCTCATATGAAAGTGCAGAACATATGTCAGAGGTTTCATTACATCAAAAGCTTTGTTTGTTTTATAGATGGCTACATTGGTATTTATATCTGGGTACTATCATGGGCCTCCTTCCACCAATTTCTAGTTTCTCAAAATATTGTTCTCTTCTTTTAGAATAAAATTTATGTCTGTGTGTAAACTAAGGATAACTGACACAAGCATGGAAGAAAACATAAATAAAGTGGTTCTATTTATTAATTTGTGAAATCCAAAAAGTATAACATAAATTTTATTGTTATTCTCTTAACAAAATTCATTGAAGAAGCATTTTAGTGGAGGCTGACATGGCAAGTAAATACAAAGTGTTGGGCAAGCAATATTTAATGTAATTAGCCAAATTTTAAGCTGTGCTGGTCATAGACTGGAAGAGCTTGTTGTCCATTGCCATCCATAATCTGTTGTCTGCCCATCGATTAGAACAAGTTTGTTACTATTATTTCTCCTTAGAAGCATGGAGGATTACTGTAAAACTTCACACATTATTCATCTTATGGTCTAGTGGGTCTTAAAATGACATTTCTCTGGAGTGGATTTTCATATCAACATGGGTTTTTCACTTGAAGAGGTTTATGACGTCTAGTTGGTCTTAAATGAAAATGATGCCCTTCCTTCAGAGTGGATTTTCTTATCAGCCTGGCTTTATCACTTGGAAACTTTTAATGATGTTTGGTCTTAAGTGAAAATGGTGCCATTCCTCCTGAATGAGTTTTCTTATTAACATGGGTTTTTCACTTGAAGACCTTGTATGATGTCTAGTTGGTCTTAAGTGAAAATGGTGCCATTCCTCCTGAATGAGTTTTCTTATTAACATGGGTTTATCACTTGAAGACTTTATGATGTCTAGTTGGTCTTAAGTGAAAATGGTGCCAATGTTGTTTTCATGGATAATAAAATTGATTATGTTATTCATCAATTACTACCACACAAATGAGGATCATTGTGACTTAAATTTTATTTTTTCCTGGATTTGGTGAAGTTTTGTATTTAATTCTTGATCAGATGTTTTGGGGGCATGCTTTATGCAAATTATCTTACTTAGAATCATAAAATTTGGTGTGATAAATTCTATGTCCTTTTGCCAAAAGAGATCTATTTGACTTCTATTTTATGCTCAGCGACTTCAAGTTTTAGGCTTGAAGTTAATTTCTTGGGTGTTGTTTATGTTTCTATTATGAAACTTGATTGCTGTTATGGCTATGTCTTTATATTCAAATAAGGTTACATTAACCTACATTTTATGCTTAGGTTGTTGTTGTGGAAGGTTTAATACCATTTTTCAGCACAAGATAGACTATACATGGTGGCCAGTATAAATAGTGGAGGAAGCAGCCAGGAAAACCCTAGAAACTGACCCACAAGAAGCCACTGGCAAACTTCCATACATAACCATGTTGGCCAAATCTTAGACTCAAACTCATGTAGACAGAAGTGAGATAGATGGCTGTGATTCAAAATGGTGAGCACTTTAGACCACTCAGCCACTCAGGGCCACTTATGCTTAGGTAAGACACATTAAGTGTTTATACTTTTATTCATCCATACATGATTTATGCGCACCCATACCAGCTCAGCTGGTCCTTCCTGATCAGTGTAGATGGACGGAGGAGTAACTATATTTATTTGTTGGCAAACTTGAAGTATTAATGGCCATGCATTCAGTATTAATGGCCATGCATTCAGTATTAATGGCCATACATTCAGTATTAATGGCCATACTTTCAGTATTAATGGCCATGCATTCAGTAATAATGGCCGTTCATTCAGTATTAATGACCATGTATTCAGTAATAATGGCTATGCATTCAGTATTAATGGCTATGCATTCAGAATTAATGGCTATGCATTCAGTATTAATGGCCATGCATTCAGTATTAATGGCCATTCATTCAGTATTAATGGCCATGCATTCAGTAATAATGGCTATGCATTCAGTATTAATGGCTATGCATTCAGTATTAATGGCCATGCATTCAGTATTAATGGCTATGCATTCAGTATTAATGGCTAGGCATTCAGTATTAATGGCTATGCATTCAGAATTAATGGCTATGCATTCAGTATTAATGGCCATGCATTCAGAATTAATGCATTCAGTATTAATGGCCATGCATTCAGTAATAATTGCCGTTCATTCAGTATTAATCACCATGTATTCAATAATAATGGCCATGCATTCGGTATTAATGGCTATGCATTCAGTATTAATGGCTATGCATTCAGTATTAATGGCCATGCATTCAGAATTAATGCATTCAGTATTAATGGCCATGCATTCAGTAATAATGGCTATGCATTCAGTATTAATGGCCATACATTCAGTATTAATGGCCATGCATTCAGTATTAATGGCCATGCATTCAATATTAATAGCTATGCATTAATGGCTATGCATTTAGTATTAATGGCTATGCATTCAGTATTAATGGCCATGCATTCAGTATTAATGGCCATGCATTCAATATTAATAGCTATGTATTAATGGCCATGCATTCAGTAATAATGGCTATGCATTCAGTATTAATGGCCATGCATTCAGTATTAATGGCCATGCATTCAGTATTAATGGCCATGCATTCAATATTAATAGCTATGCATTAATGGCTATGCATTTAGTATTAACGGCCATGCATTCAGAAATAATGGCTATGCATTCAGTATTAATGGCCATGCATTCAGTATTAACGGCCATGCATTCAGAATTAATGGCTATGCATTAAATATTAATGGCTATGCATTAAATATTAATGGCTATGCATTCAGTATTAATGGCTATGCATTAAATATTAATGGCTATGCATTCAGAATTAATGGCTATGCATTAAATATTAATGGCCATGCTTTGCATATGGAGATTATCATAGCAGTCAGTTGTATATTGTACTTGTGAATGAGGAATTAGGTCAGTGAACTACATGCTGCTCTTTTCATGAACATCAAGGAGGGTGAACACACCAAAATTTCAGACTGAAATAAAGCTTCCTACAGAAGACAAGGGTGTAAAAAAAGTAATTGGTCACTCAACCAAAAACTTTATCAAGATCTACATACTATCATGACTGAGGATTATGTAAATTTATTGTGATAAATCCATGAGGAATTGCTTGTGCCGATGAGAAGTTTTTGAATTTAATCATGTCTATGTCCCCTGATCACCAAGTCTGATGAATGTTTACACAATAGGTGTATCGACTCCATTAAACACAACTAAAAGATTACATTTGTCTCTGATCACATTAGGTATTTTGTGTACATCACTGAGTAACATAATTCATGTCCATGCCTTGAAAAAATATCCAAGCTGGATTTGTTTAATGGTCTAGCATCATCATATACTACAAGATTATTAATACACCATTAAGATCATCCACAGATAAAGCATCAACGGTCATAAAGTCAATAATAGCATTACCATCCTTGTCCAACAATTTTGCATTTTCATTAAAATCTTTAAGCACATTGTAGCATCACTTATCATCTACAGATGGTGCCAATAAATCCAACCTATCCCTCCTGAGCCATCTTATTATCAGATTAAGCAGCAACTGCATCTTATCAGACTCAGATGAACCTATGATAATTGCTCTGATAGAATTTGGTAGTGCTGCATGATTCTTGAATGGCTCTTGCTTTTGTGTCACTGAAAAATCAGTGATATCCATGTTGTAGAAATATAATAAATAGTATGAATCTATACTATCTTTGATGCAGAGCCTTCACGCCCACCAGTGGTTTAACAACAGTAATGACATGGAATAAAAGGCTTGCACTTATAGGCAAGTGTATAAAATGTACAAAAAAAACAACATTTATCTCTAATAAAACAGGTGGAGATATTACTACTTGATGGAAAAATTACCAGGGGTTCTATGGGCTAAGTATCCATGTGACAATGTGACATCTTCCAGGATACAACTATTGTGGTCCTGTAACCTGACTTGATATCTGATTTAATGATAAAGATCAACCAAAAACCAGGAGATTATCCAATAAATGTGATTGATCAAGCATGCCATATTCATGATGTTGCATATACAAATCTAGATTTACAACAACTTCTTGCAGATGTAAAGTTGATTTATACATTAAAATCTGTAAAAAAATAAATCTCTAAGAGAATTGTTTGCTAATTTATTTTATAAGGTGTGTGTTGAAAGGTAATCTAGTGCTAGGGGCTGGTAATTATTATCATATGGAATTGATTCACTAAACTTGCTGATGTGGCAGGTGTCACATGTTCTGTTGCTGAAGATTGGTTAGCATGATAGACAATATGGCAAATTTATCTACCACCACCTAAATAAATTCAGTATGCATATTTTGATGTCAGTAGTCCCAATGAAGTTCATCAGGCAGATATTTTGTTTTTACCACATGATGCTATTAAACGTGGTAGATGTCAAACACAAACATACAAGTATGCATTGACTGTTGTTAACATTGTAATTAGATATAAGGAAGCAGAACTGATATCAACTAAACTGCAGCTGAAGTTGCATCATCCTTTGAATGAATTTATCAATGAGGACACTTGCAATGGCCACAGTTGCTACAAGTTGATCCTGGCAAAGAATTTTTTGGTGCAGTAACGTCAATGACAAAACAACATAACTTTAATATCAGACGAAGGCAAACCACAATTCTTCATGAGCAGGCAGTCATTGAATGACACAATCAAACACTTGCTGAGCAATTGCGCATGATATATCCCTGAAGGAAGTCAAGAAAGGCATGAGGTTTCATGAATGAATTGCAAGACTACCAAGTGTGATAGCTGTGTTAAATAATGAAATTATTCATGGAATTTCTATGAAACCCATTAAGGCAATCACACAAAAATCCATATACCAATACATGACTTGTTCTCAAAACAGCCAGTACTAGGTAATGTGACTCAGATATGTATATACACCTGATCAACTTGAAGGTAGTTAAAAAAAGAGCCACTGATCCAGTCTGGAGAATAACCACACATAAAATTTCAGCATGGTAAGATCCATATGTAGACCTGTAATTTACAGACTAGATTCAACTGCTCTTCAGTGTGAATTTGATTACAAGTAATTTCCAAAGATGCATAATTACCCCCGCAGTGCACTAGCGCCCTGATATTGAGTTCATGTGTGTGACCAAGATTACTATTGTTTTGGAATATTATTTGAAAACTGCCACAACATTACTGTGTTACAGCTCACACAATGGTTATTCTGTTAAAATTTAAGGGTAATGATAAATTCAACATCAAGATCAAACTTGTGCTTATTCTTTTTATCACATTGCTGATAACTAGTTAATTTTTTTCTTACTACATCATCACCATTGCTGGTAGTTTTTTATTTACTGTGAAGTATAACAATCTGCAGCTGAAATTTCTTCTGACTCGAGTCACTGCCAGATAAACTAAATTTGACCATTCAATACGATCATCAACAATCCATATATTTGTATTGGAAATAGTTAATCCTTGTGACAAATGAATCATTATAGCATATCATAGTATCCATGAAGATTTATCTATCATTAATGTGCTCTCAACAACATCAACAGGAACCAAAAAAATATTTAGTACAAGATTTTGTTGGTCATTTATTTTAGGAATTTCAACATCGATATTTTGCCGTTTTGTATCTGCTAGGCAATAACATAATGGTACAGATAGATCTGAAAATTTTTCTTTTTGCAACAGAAATAATTGCTACTGATGTGAATCATGAACTATCTTCTGATTTGCAACTATCAAATCAGCATGGTTCCATAAATTCCCAAAATTATTTATAGATGTTTTTGGAATTATTTCACGCATTATTTCACACTGAATTTTGTTTGGTTGTTGTGTGATTATTGTTTTTAATTCTTAATTGTGGATCAAGTGCTTAGTAATGTGGAGTATTTCCTCATAATAATCCACAACTTCAATTAACCAGTCATGCAGAGATGATCCAACAAAAGGTGGTGGTTGACCATGATCTCACACATTACAACAGTAGCGTTTCAAGTTAACAAGCAATCAAGAAATATTTTTAACATATCTGGCGACAATGTGCATATTTTATCTGAAATAATGATCTTGGGAATATATTTTTCACCCATTTATTTAGGAGTCCATGCATTTCCTTTCTATCTAAAGAAACTGTGATAAGTTTGAGATTTCAGTCAATGTTCGCTCATTTCTCTGATGAGCCAATGAGGTGAAATTAAAACAATCATATAAAAATTCCTAAATAATTCAATCATACATGTTCTTTTACTAGAACCACCATGCCCGTTAGGATAAAGAAATTTATGTCAAATTACGGGATCATATAACAATGGTACTGATGATAATGACATTTGATTATTCTTGTGGTATATATCCTTATTTTCGACACATCTGATTCAGAATAACTATCTTTTCTCACTTTATTCTCCATTCATCCCAAGATGCATCGATACCAATTTGTTTTAACAAATCCATATTTTTTTTTTTATTCACAAAAAATGAATTAGTGGCAACTCTAACCGTGATATCAAGAAATCTGTTTATCATCGGTAATAATTTATCAAACATACACTAACATTGAAAATCTTAAATGAGTAAACTGTGGAGAGTCACTATCATTTTTGCTTACAATTGTACCTAATTTAGTTCAGTTCAACAAGTAAAATGTTCCTTTCTCCATTGTATCAGTAATTATAAAATCAATTTTGGCATTGTTGATGATTAGTCAACAGTAATGTTGTTGGTGATCAAAAAATAAACCACCCTTAGTAAATTTACCAATTATTTTTCTGATGATATCCTTTGCAAGTTTATTTTCAAATTCAGTTTTATTGGGATTACACTCAAAGATTTCGTCGAGAACAAATCTATCATCTGGAGGTGGTTTTGATAACCAAACTTGTTTATGTGGATGATATGATATGACATTATTGCTTCACTTACCGTTAATGATTTTAAATTCCAGTATCAAGAATGTATCATGATAGCTTTTTGGGAGCCCCTGTCCATGTTCGCTAAAACCAAACCAGTCATAAACAATGGAATGGAGATATTCCATGAATGAAAACAATTCAATATGTGCAAATTCAATTAAATCAAAATCTGTAAATGTCTATTTATGGCAACTTTTGGTCATGTGTTGGATTTCCAAATCTCTTAAAATACACAACTCTCAAATTCAAAAAAAAACTTCCAGGATAACATGCAACAATATCAACTGAGATAACATCTCCACAATTGTATTTAGTATTCTACAATCCCCCATGTCTGTACTCAATGTAGCATAGCTGCACATCAACCTGAAATTCAGATCTTGTTAGTTTCCATGAATTTTTCTCATGAGCATATTTAGCAGCAACTGACGGAATGATACAATTATTATTGAGTAATTGTTCAGCATTGGTATATTTCAAAAAAAGGTATATTTCAATAAAAGGTTTTTCATTTTCAAGTGGAGGGACTCAAATCAATAAATATCTCCATAAGATCATATAAAATGGTCATAATTTCCATATTTGGAACTTTGAAACAACCATACAGATATAGGATGGCTTTTAATTATTTTATTTATAAAATCAAATATATCACTGTCACAAAATTGAATAGTTCTATCTGGTGGAAATATTATTTATTGAAGCTCTTTTTGATTCATATTTTGATTCATACAAAATCTTGCCAGTTATTGTTTTCACCCATGTTGGAAATTTTAATTTCTTTTCCAGCTTGTTGATCATAGTGCCATGTTTCTTGACATGCAGAGTTCACTCATCTATATTTCTACATTGTAAAACCGTTAAACCATTTCCATGTATCATGTTTGTAAAATGATCTGTAATTCACTCAGCCACACAATTTAGCATCAAAAGTTTCATGGGTTTGAGATCATCAACTATAGTCTTATCATTCAGTGGATATATTGAATAAACAACTGCCGTCACAGGATATGCTCATTTATAATACCAGTTAATGCTTCTGTTTTGAACATTTTACTCAACTTTACAATATCTCCAGTGTGATTCTCAAACATGGTCACATTTGTTACAGATAATCCATGTGTCATCTAGCTCCACAATAAATTTTGTTCAAAAAAAAGTCTTTGTCAAGATAATCAATGACTGTTCTTGCTCATTGGTAATTCATTGTAGCATCAACATCCTGTATGATTCCGAACAATGACCACAGATGATCTGTGCTGTAATTGCAAAAATCCTTCTTGGCTTCATGAATATGATTATTATTCATTGAACAAGAACATGATTAATTAGACTTATTCATAGAACAAGAACTCACACCACAATCTGAATGGCTTATTGTATTGACACCTTCCATCAAGAAAAGGGATATTCTGTCAAGATTGAATCTAGCTTGAGAAGGCTTGAGGACAGATAGTCTTGTAAATTCTTCCATGTTATAATTAAGACACATATGTATTTAAATAAGACTTTCTATATATAATATACAATGATTCCAGCAAAAAATAACTGCAAGTGGTTGACGATTGGATCTACAACTCCTTGTAATAAGGCCTGTGTAACAGATTTCTGTGGATATCATCTATAAAAGTGTGCAGTGAGGATGTCAAGGACCGAAACCATGTTTAAAATGTAACAAAGCAGTCCCAAGAAAATTACAGTTGTCTAAAGACTGTAGAGGCAGAAAATACTGAGCTTTGATATTGTTTTATGATTAAAAAATAACTCCAACAGTGTCAGTAAGGAATCTCCTATAAAAATGCTGAGGATTGTCTTGCTAGATTTTCATGCTAGCATCCAACATATTTTTTCTAGTAATACAATAATAATTTAGACAAATGATATTTGCTATGTAACTGGAGGAATTAAAATTTATTAAAATTATTAAAATTTACGAAGCATCTCATGATGATTACGAAAGCTAAACAAAATTATTATCAATCATTGATACTGCATTTGGAAAGTCTTCAATGAGGAACACTCAAAGATCAGATAAATAAAATTCACTCACTTCTGGTGAATGACACCATAGTCACTGATGACAATGACATTGCAAATGTTTTCAGTGATTTTTTTCACCAACATTACCACAGAGTTAAAAGAACCAGTGATTGAAAACAACTTTAATGAACTGAAAAAGTTTTGCAGCAGCAAAATCTCTATCCCACAAGTATCAAAAAACTTTGTTAAGAAATGTCTCGGTGAACTTGATACTAAGAAAGCTACAGGACTTGATCAGATTGCTCCACGACTCATTAAATCTTTTGCCTCTGCTATTGTAGATAATCAATTTAAGTATTGCATCCTCATCTGTCCCCAAAATATGGAAAACTGCAAAAGTGACTCCTATTCACAAATTTGGTCCTAAGGATGATACTGATAATTACTGGCTAATCTCAATACTACCAAACTTGTAAAAATTGATTGAAAAGCATGTCCATAGCTCATTCATATCATATTTAACCAAACATTTGTTGTTACATCCTAATCAACCAGGCTTTAGACAGAAACATTCATGTGAAACTGTCTTGATCTCCCTAACTGATAAATGGCTTCAAGCTCCTGACCAAGGTAGAACAATTGGATCTGTATTTTTAGATTTCAGGAAAGCTTTTGACATGGTGGATCATGAAATCCTTCTGAAGAAACTGAAAATCTACCAAGGTGATGAAAGCAGTTTGATGGTTTACTTCATACTTAAGTGAGAGAACACAACATGTTTTTATAAATAATGTTCTGTCTGAACTTGGAAGAATTAGCTGTGGAGTACCAAAAGCTCAATTCTAGGTCCATTACTATTTTATTTTTAGTATTGACCTACCACTTGTACTAAGGGACTCAATATCATCTACAGATCTCTATGCAGATGACACAACATTGTCAGACATCCAAACCACAAAGCATGAACTCGAATTTTCTCTGCAGAATTCCCTAAACAAACTGGATAACTGGTGCACATGCAATGGCGTGGTGGGTAATACTGGTAAAAATAAAATATTACTTATCTCAACATGGAAAAAAAGAACAAAACTTGATAGTGATGAACTATATCTAGTTCTATGAACTAGTTCTTAGCTATTTGTGTTACTCTCTTTAAATAAAGTCATACTAATGGTGTAAGTAGGAACTGTTGAGTTTTGTTATTAATGTTGGTTATCTGATATTCTGTGTTTGTTTTATCTGTTAATACAGTCATGGGAAGAAATAGAATTTGAATTGATATATGCAGCTGCCAAATATTTCTATATTTTTCAAGGTTCGGTACAACATGCCAGATAAAATAACCAGATCAGCATTATTAAAGAAGTACAAAGTATAATATTTAAGTATGCTGCTATGCCTGAAATAGAACAAGAAAATACTTTTGTTTGTGTTAGGCACCCTGAGTATTTTGAAGACAGAAAAATACTTTTGAAGTTTAATGAAGGGAAATAACTCTGTCAAGCAAAGTTGGAGAGATTAAAGAGTAACCTCATTTGCATTTTATAAACAACCTTCACTTATAAATGAATTTTTCTGGTTGTTTTTTTTTGGGGGGGTGCTTTTTTAAAAAAACAAACCCAAACATTAGTCTTGTTTTTCTGATTTTGCCAGGTTTATTATCTTCCTATGTCAGAGATAATAGTTAAGAGAAAGAGGAATATAAGCCATGCCTTTTGTGTAAGCTATTTTTGGATTTCTGAGTGTCAAATACCTTAATATATAATTTCTGAAACATATTACTATTGGGGTCCCAACCAATGCTCATAAATAAACAGATAAATATACACCATCCCACCATGTCATTACTTTTTGGGTGCTATTTTTCACTCCCCGGGATTGATTATTGGTGTATGAGCAATATTCTGTTGAATGTAGAGAAGGCCCCAGTGGTGGTGGTCAGTGTAAATGCTGTAAATACTGAAATACTGTAACAGTGTAAATATAATTGTAAACAGTGACAATGAAAACTTTAACATTTAAGTTCTGACAATGAAAGAAAATGAATCTCCGGAAGCAGCTGCACTTTTCTGACAATGATTGGCCAATGAGAAAAGTGTAAAGTTAATCAAGGTTATTATTATTATGACTTTATTTAAAGAGGGTAACTCAATTAGCTAAGAACTAATCTACCTTGAGGCCCTCATTTAAAGGAATTTTTTTATTTTTGCTGCATCTCTGAAGCCATTGTATATACTGGGTTTGGAAAGAGGAAATAGAGTGGGCATTTCTAATCTCAACTGGAATACTATTCCAGAGCAAAGTTCCAGAGTATTGGAAACTTTTTTAAAATAATTCCTTATTTGGTTTGGGAATTTTGTAATGTTTGGTAGACATTGATCGCAGGTGAGGAGTATTTCCAGGTAGCCTATACTTGAATAGTGATTTTAAATATTCAGGAGCACTATTATTGGCTATCCTATACATTAATTTGGCTTGCCTTAAACAGGTTTGGTCTTTAATAGGTAGTATTTTTAACTTACCAGCTAAATTTTCCTTGCTTTCTTTCTGGATTGATATTAACTCAAAAGCTCTTTTTTGGAGATGTGCCAGCTTTGCTAAGTTTTTATCATTTGAATTACCCCATAAAGGTGAATGGATGTATTGCATTCCTGCAATTAGGGATGCTAGAATTTATATGTATGTGCCATCCTTAGAGTTAAGATAGTGCATACTGTAAATACTGTAAATAAAAGTTAAGATTGTATATACTGTAAATACTGTAAATAATAATACTGTAAATAGTGTAAATATTATTTGTTGTGCCATCATGCATTCCTCATTTTGAATGCAAGTTTTTTTTTTAAAATATATATTTATTTTATAATGAATTTTGAAAATGTTAATGTGAATATTTCTGTGATTGAAAATTTGCATGATAATGGTATACAACTTTTGATTAATTTGATCCAAAAAAATCATTTGTGATTTTGAAATGTTTCAAGAATGAAAATCTGAATGTAGATATACATTACCATCCAAATGCAAGTTGATCAAATTACTTCCAGCAGGCAATGACACAGCCATTAGCTTGTGTTGATGACACACAAGTTGAATAATTTGTTTCACTGACACATGCATTGAAAAAATTAAATCGGAGTTGTCTCGCGAATACGAAACAAAACAGATTATGAATGTGCATGTAAGACAGTTGAAAAAGATTGTCTGGTTGTGAAAATGAAGATGTGACATCTAAACAAGGTGAAAGTTGTCACAACATCACTGGTAACATTTAAACAAAGAGAAAGTTATGACACAGTTCAGGTATTAGGAATTCCTCCAAGAATTCTATTTTCATTTTTTTATTGTTTATAATGAAACCTTGATCAGTGGTAGAAAATATTCTACATAAGTTTTGAAATTGTAACAGTCTTATTTTTTAGTGCCTAACTTTGTTACATGATCAGTTTTCCAAAGACTTTAATAGAAGGAGGTTAGGTTAAAAAAAACCCAAAGATTTTTGGACTTATCTAAATAAAATGTATTAACAGAGAAAATTTTTATTCTGATTATAATATTTTTTTTTGTCGAGTTACAACCCAGAGAGCATGGATGATTTAAGGAAAGAATGTGCATAATTGAGAAATTATATCTATCACATACAATTGTAATAATATGCTCATTAACAAAAATTCACCATAATCCCCAATAAGTATATTAACACTAAACTTTTCTGTGTTGAAGTGTTTAGATTGTTCTGACGGCATTTTCAAGAACCTGTTTGTTGTATATAAAATCTCTCATATTGGTACATTATATAATACCACATAAATAATTGTTTGACAGAATTTTTTTTATTGTACAAAAATCCTGATTTTGAATTACTAGGATCTCGCACACAATTTTATTTTCAAAGATTCTCCTCTTAAATCCAGAATGTACCCACGTTGGTCAGTAAGTTTGAAATGCATCTGTAACAACATTGAATTATTGCATCATAAATAAACTGGATTAAGCAGGTTAAAACACAATCAAAAATCCAGGTGAATGTGTATTAAATGTAATCCTGCTGTACCTGTACCTTTTTGAAGATCTTAATAGTTGCCATCGACTGCATCACATACAAGATTGGCTGAAATTGTTGATGTAATATTGACAACACGTGGTGAAATATGATGATATCCTCCATATGGATCATTATTATGAGTTAGAATATTCACAGGCAGTGATATTTTTCTCCATGAATATAGTATCGCTGGAAAGTATTTATCGATAATGTCATTGATTGTTTTTGTCAACTTGTTAAATCCTGGTATTATGAAGTTTCTGCTTCTGTAATCGTGTAGTGCCTTAGAAACAACTGTGTAAGTCTTACTGTGTAACTGTGTAAGTGACCTACAGCATCATTAGTGTACTCAGTAGTATATGCAATATATCTATTTGTACCAGGCCTCATGACCTAAAGCATCATTAGTGTACTCAGTAGTATATGCAATATATCTATTTGTACCAGGCCTCATGACCTACAGCATCATTAGTGTACTCAGTAGTATATGCAATATATCTATTTGTACCAGGCCTCATGACCTACAGCATCATTAGTGTACTCAGCAGTATATGCAATATATCTATTTGTACCAGGCCTCATGACCTACAGCATCATTAGTGTACTCAGTAGTATATGCAATATATCTATTTGTACCAGGCCTCATGACCTACAGCATCATTAGTGTACTCAGTAGTATATGCAATATATCTATTTGTACCAGGCCTCATGACCTACAGCATCATTAGTGTACTCAGTAGTATATGCAATATATCTATTTGTACCAGGCCTCATGACCTAAAGCATCATTAGTGTACTCATATTTCAAAAAAAAATTTGTGATCAAAACTATGCACAGCAAACGCAGGTAACTCATCTGTGTCATTAAGTTATTTGATGTTGATAATAATCTTTTTCATAAATTCATCATTCACTTCTCGTTCTCATTCTGGTATATGGTATATGATCCTTTATAATGAACACTTCAGAACGAAACTGGTCAATACCCTCAAGTATTTCTTGTGTTTTTGGTTGATAAGTAGCACCATCTATTTCACCTGGAAGTTCTCTTAGAATCTTTTTGGGTTTTTTAATTCTTTCTGCTATTTTTCCAGTAGCTTTAGTGGTTTCTCAGTTGCTTTAGAGGTTTGCTCCAACGTTGGAGGAAGACCCACCATAGCTTTCGTAACCGATTTAAGTAATTTTTCTGCACTTCTGTAAATTCCACCCAAGACACCAGATGCTCTTTGTAATTTTTGTTTAACACAGTCACGGACTGGAAGATATTTTTTAATTGCCTCCAGTCGCTGTTGAGCTAATTTAGCAGTATGAGATTCCATGTTTAGCATTATTATTGATATAATAATGATTTAATTATGCCATCAAATTGTTACCTTTTTTTTCACCGTTGACTGTGTCAAGTCATACAAGGGGTGGGGCTCCCCAGGCAAATATATTTGATGCACAAAAAAATAACATGATTAGAAATCTTGGTGACACTCCTATTTTTTACCCTCTGTAGGAAGGCTTTATTTTGGTCTGCAAATTTGTTCTGTTTATCATTGCTACTTTAGCATTATTGACACTTGTATTTTTTCACCCTCTATTGGAAACTTTATTTTGGTCTGAAAATTCAGTCTGTTCACCTTCCTTGCTAGCTTCATGGAAGGCATCACCTATAGTGGTTAATCAAGGCAATTATTGATGTGTAATAAATCACTGCTGGTCGTCACTCCAGGGTTATTTAAATCCTGCTATTTTGACCAGTAATAACTAGTGCTAAAAGGAGACAGTAATAATAAATTTTTAAGCATATTTTAAAGTAATTGATTTTTAGAAAAATGAATCCAAAAGAACATTAATATGTTTATTATGAACATATTACCTGGGCTTTTATATAATAGAAATGAATGCTGTTTTGAAAAAAAAAATATGTCTTTTATGCCATTAGTCACAGTAGGTGGATATTTAGGTAGGTGAGTTGGTGGGTAGACAGGTAGGTGGGTAGGTATTTAGGTAGTTTGTTTCACAGTATGTCCTCACAATGCTGTCAATTTAAGATTCAGATTTCAATTTGAGATGTAAAGATAAAATGTTGCAAGAAAATCCTTTGTTAGAAGAGGAGCCAAGATCTCTTTAGTGGGAATTTATTTTAAATATAATAAATTTTACAATAGCTGCTGAAGACTAATGAAGTTACAGGTGAGTTATGTAAAAAGTTGTGTTTTACATTCTGATTTAAATGTGGAAATATGTTTTATTGGCACCTTAGTAATTTACTTTTTTCTGGGTTTTCAGAATTGTATTCAGGTATGATATTTTTTCCATGTGTAAGTATGGTGAGGCACAAAGTATCACTATTCCAATGTTTTATTGGCACCTTAGTAATTAACTTTTTTCTGGGTTTTCAGAATTGTATTCAGGTATGTTTTTTTTTCCATGCATAAGTATGGTGAGGCGCAAAGTATCACTATTCCAATGAAGCCTACAGCGTGGAGGTTAGCATTGTTTAAAGTTTTGAAGTTTTGCTTAAACATTTTTAAAGTCTGATACAGGTGAATACATAAATGCAGTTGCAACAGTTTTAATTTTATATACATATTGTCCTGCAGGAAACATGGAAGCTGGAGATCTTGGTATAGCTGCGATTCCAGGGCGGTCGGATGAATTTCAGGAAAAACTGGAGATGTCTATAGGATATGCCAAAGCATTAGAATGTAAAAGGTGAAGTAGTATTTTTTTTCAGTTAGGTATTTTAGATTTTGTTTTTGACCAGACAGTTTGTCTGTGTATAACCCACACAAGAATATGCTTGTGTTTAACATGTCCCCCATTATGTCTGTGTATAACCATCACAAGAACAATATGCTTGTGTTTAACATGTCCCCCATTATGTCTGTGTATAACCAACACAAGAACAATATGCTTGTGTTTAGCATGTCCCCCATTATGTGTATAACCATCACAAGAACAATATGCTTGTGTTTAGCATGTCCCCCATTATGTCTGTGTATAACCATCACAAGAACAATATGCTTGTGTTTAACATGTCCCCCATTATGTCTGTGTATAACCAACATACCCACCGATGAAAGGCATAGAGTCGACTTTGTTCTGTGTATTGTTTTAAATCCAGGCCTTGCTTAAAGGTCATCTGAACTTCAGTCAAAGATAGAGTTTCCATTATCAACCAATCAGAAATGAGCTTTCCTGTGTAATATCATTTGCCACTTAAAAGAAATCAAAGTAACAAACTCAATAATTTTATGATTTCCAGGCCTGATCTTGTGTTGCCTTATGCTACTGCATGCAGATCAAATCTATGCCTGGAATAATGTTTTTTTTATTATTATAAAATCTTTATTTTGAGACAAGACCTTAACTATAGAGAATGTACTGAACTCAAAATTTGAATTAAAAATTTTTTTTTATTACCAAAGATCTGGGATCATTAACAATACTGTAAATAAAGGCAGAGCAGAAGAAAGTTCAGAATTGGGTTTTTTGTTTTGCTTGGAATTTTCACATACATTTTACATAAGTTTAGATGTCCTGTTAAGAGACCATAAAAGTTTATATGATGGCCCATTTCTTGTTTAGCAATAGTTTCTGCTACTGTAGTGGTCTAAGTGGGTGGAGCATCCACCTTGGATGCATGAGATTGCAGGTTTGAACCTTGGCTGAGTCATATCAAATGACTTATAAAACTGGTAGTAGCAGCTGACTGGACGGGATTCAAACCCAAGATTTGATTGCAAATCTGATGCAGTACAAGGTGGGTGTAGGCTTAGCGTTAAATGTAGGACTATCTTGGTAGAATTAAATTGCCATCCTAATATTCTTTATGATGTCATTAGTGACGGTTCTTTAATTGTTGTCTTGTTCCGCAGAATGCATCTGATGGCTGGTCGAAAAACTGGCCTTGACTTCAAAGACATGGAGAAAACTTACCTCGAAAATCTCCAGTATGCTGCAGACAGGTTGCAAAAAGTAAGTCTATGATAGATCGATGGATGGATGGATGGACAGTAGAGGTAGATAAATAAATGGATGTATACTATTATGTATGTGTGCATGCTGTTTTACAATCAGTCTTTCTGTCCATCTCACTGTCAATCAATACTTCATATAACCAGTAAAGATGTGCCTTTTAAAGGTTTTGTTTATTTTAAGTTCATGTTTGACAGAGTTATTGCTGTGCAGCATTCAGTATTACATTTCCATTACATCAGATCTTTGTACCAGCATAACACAGGAACCATTCAGTATTACATTTCCATTACATCAGATCTTTGTACCAGCATAACACAGGAACCATTCAGTACTACATTTCCATTACATCAGATCTTTGTACAAGCATAACACAGGAACAATTCAGTACTACATTTCCATTACATCAGATCTTTGTACCAGCATAACACAGAAACAATTCAGTACTACATTTCCATTACATTAGATCTTTGTACCAGCATAACACAGAAACAATTCAGTACTACATTTCCATTACATCAGATCTTTGTACCAGCATAACACAGGAACAATTCAGTACTACATTTCCATTACATTAGATATTTGTACCAGCATAACACAGGAACAATTCAGTACTACATTTCCATTACATCAGATATTTGTACCAGCATAACACAGGAACAATTCAGTACTACATTTCCATTACATTAGATCTTTGTACCAGCATAACACAGGAACCATTCAGTATTACATTTCCATTACATCAGATCTTTGTACCAGCATAACACAGGAACTATTCAGTATTACATTTCCATTACATCAGATCTTTGTACCAGCATAACACAGGAACCATTCAGTATTACATTTCCATTACATCAGATCTTTGTACAAGCATAACACAGGAACAATTCAGTACTACATTTCCATTACATCAGATCTTTGTACCAGCATAACACAGAAACAATTCAGTACTACATTTCCATTACATTAGATCTTTGTACCAGCATAACACAGAAACAATTCAGTACAACATTTCCATTACATCAGATCTTTGTACTTGCATAACACAGGAACAATTCAGTACTACATTTCCATTACATTAGATATTTGTACCAGCATAACACAGGAACCATTCAGTACTACATTTCCATTACATCAGATCTTTGTACAAGCATAACACAGGAACAATTCAGTACTACATTTCCATTACATCAGATCTTTGTACCAGCATAACACAGAAACAATTCAGTACTACATTTCCATTACATTAGATCTTTGTACCAGCATAACACAGAAACAATTCAGTACTACATTTCCATTACATCAGATCTTTGTACCAGCATAACACAGGAACAATTCAGTACTACATTTCCATTACATTAGATATTTGTACCAGCATAACACAGGAACAATTCAGTACTACATTTCCATTACATCAGATATTTGTACCAGCATAACACAGGAACAATTCAGTACTACATTTCCATTACATTAGATCTTTGTACCAGCATAACACAGGAACCATTCAGTATTACATTTCCATTACATCAGATCTTTGTACCAGCATAACACAGGAACCATTCAGTATTACATTTCCATTACATCAGATCTTTGTACCAGCATAACACAGGAACCATTCAGTATTACATTTCCATTACATCAGATCTTTGTACAAGCATAACACAGGAACAATTCAGTACTACATTTCCATTACATCAGATCTTTGTACCAGCATAACACAGAAACAATTCAGTACTACATTTCCATTACATTAGATCTTTGTACCTGCATAACACAGAAACAATTCAGTACAACATTTCCATTACATCAGATCTTTGTACTTGCATAACACAGGAACAATTCAGTACTACATCTCCATTACATTAAATATTTGTACCAGCATAACACAGGAACAATTCAGTACTACATTTCCATTACATCAGATCTTTGTACCAACATAACAGAGGAACAATTCAGTACTACATTTCCATTACATTAGATATTTGTACCAGCATAACACAGGAACAATTCAGTACTACATTTCCATTAAATCAGATCTTTGTACCAGCATAACACAGGAACCATTCAGTATTACATTTCCATTACATCAGATCTTTGTACCAGCATAACACAGAAATAATTCAGTACTACATTTCCATTACATCAGATCTTTGTACCAGCATAACACAGAAACAATTCAGTACTACATTTCCATTACATTAGATCTTTGTACCAGCATAACACAGAAACAATTCAGTACAACATTTCCATTACATCAGATCTTTGTACTTGCATAACACAGGAACAATTCAGTACTACATTTCCATTACATTAGATATTTGTACCAGCATAACACAGGAACCATTCAGTACTACATTTCCATTACATCAGATCTTTGTACAAGCATAACACAGGAACAATTCAGTACTACATTTCCATTACATCAGATCTTTGTACCAGCATAACACAGAAACAATTCAGTACTACATTTCCATTACATTAGATCTTTGTACCAGCATAACACAGAAACAATTCAGTACTACATTTCCATTACATCAGATCTTTGTACCAGCATAACACAGGAACAATTCAGTACTACATTTCCATTACATTAGATATTTGTACCAGCATAACACAGGAACAATTCAGTACTACATTTCCATTACATCAGATATTTGTACCAGCATAACACAGGAACAATTCAGTACTACATTTCCATTACATTAGATCTTTGTACCAGCATAACACAGGAACCATTCAGTATTACATTTCCATTACATCAGATCTTTGTACCAGCATAACACAGGAACCATTCAGTATTACATTTCCATTACATCAGATCTTTGTACCAGCATAACACAGGAACCATTCAGTATTACATTTCCATTACATCAGATCTTTGTACAAGCATAACACAGGAACAATTCAGTACTACATTTCCATTACATCAGATCTTTGTACCAGCATAACACAGAAACAATTCAGTACTACATTTCCATTACATTAGATCTTTGTACCTGCATAACACAGAAACAATTCAGTACAACATTTCCATTACATCAGATCTTTGTACTTGCATAACACAGGAACAATTCAGTACTACATCTCCATTACATTAGATATTTGTACCAGCATAACACAGGAACAATTCAGTACTACATTTCCATTACATCAGATCTTTGTACCAACATAACAGAGGAACAATTCAGTACTACATTTCCATTACATTAGATATTTGTACCAGCATAACACAGGAACAATTCAGTACTACATTTCCATTAAATCAGATCTTTGTACCAGCATAACACAGAAATAATTCAGTACTACATTTCCATTACATCAGATCTTTGTACCAGCATAACACAGGAACAATTCAGTACTACATTTCCATTACATTAGATATTTGTACCAGCATAACACAGGAACCATTCAGTATTACATTTCCATTACATCAGATCTTTGTACCAGCATAACACAGAAACAATTCAGTACTACATTTCCATTACATCAGATCTTTTGTACCAGCATAACACAGAAACAATTCAGTTCTACATTTCCATTACATCAAATCTTTGTACCAGCATAACACAGAAACAATTCAGTACAACATTTCCATTACATTAGATCTTTGTACCAGCATAACACAGAAACAATTCAGTACTACATTTCCATTACATCAGATCTTTGTACCAGCATAGCACAGGAACAATTCAGTATAGTTTCTGATGCAGTTTGGTATGTACATTGAATCATAGCCCAAGATGTGAATTTATCTGTTTGTCCTTGCAGCTATTGACATATGACTTCATAGCTTCAGACAGGATGTTCTTGTAACTTCATAGATAAAGAATCATTCAGCTCAAAATTATTCTGATGCAGTTTTATATAAATATGGTTTACATGTGTAGTAACATTTAAAACAGCTATGTCCCCCGATTATTCTAGAACTGAAAATGAAATGACTATAAGATTTGAAAATATAATGCAGGAGATTTTATTTATATGTTGGTTTTTCTGCAAGATCTTCTAGGAAAAGGCTTAAATGCTGCAGTTGACTGTTGTAGAATAGACTTTGGGATGCATACTGTGTCCACTGACCCCTACCCCAACTTCTATTGACGGTCTAGAAAGTTGTGTATCCACTTACCCCTACCCCAACTTCTATTGATGGTCTAGAAAGTTGGCATTGTAAGGTGTGTGATTGGTTAAATGAGTCATAAAATTTATCTCCCTTGATGGTATGTTTTAATATGATGATTGTACCAAAGCATTCCCATTAGGTTTCAGGTAAGATTAAAAAAATAGAAATTAATTACATTTTTAAACAATTACAGGAGGGGATAATGGCATTAATAGAACCACTCAATACAAGGGTTACAGCTCCTAACTACTTCCTAACCAGTCCACATCAAGGTTTGTATTTCAAAATGAGGTTTGTAGATTTCAGATAAAAAAACAATCATATTCTTTTCATTATTTAAGAGAAAAGGAACATGAAAAAAACCCCAAAGAAACACTGTACAGTGAAACTTATGTAAACCACTACCCTCTGTCAGATAGATGGTTTAGATGTTTAGCTTTTTTGATCAAGGTTATGCCAGTGCCATCTTTCTTTGGTAAGCTAAATTTATTATGAAACCTGCATGGAAAAAAATCTTTGTAAAATCAGAGAGATGTGTCACACATGCTTACATGTGATAATTCCTAATTTCCCATGAATTTATGTATTGCAATAATGATTCCTGATTTCTTAAGAAATTCATGGTTATAAAAATGAATCCTAATTTCATAAGAAGTTCATGGTTTTGATAATGATTCCTGATGTCTATGTCTATAAATATGTTGACGCAGTCACACTTGACTTTTAGACAATGGGTGGTGCATGGTCAAAGATAAAGTAAGAATGGAAGTGATAGGATGGTCAGAAGAGTAATGACAGGAAAGGCATAAATAAGTAAAAAAAAGTATTAGTGTACATTTATCTTCATACTTAGGTCAATCCAGCTACCATAACGCAATGAGATAAAACCTCAACTGGCATAGCCCTGAGAATCACTAGGTCTTACTTGTAGCTGACTAGTTCATTAGAGTGTAATATTAGAAAGCTCCTGCTTGTGAGATACCAAGTCAGATGCTTCTGCAATTATTTCTTGTAATTTGTTCCAAGTCCTTATTGTGCATGGGAAGCTAAACTTGTAACAATTTGTCAATGCTGACTTTAATTGGAACTTTTTCCTGTGGTTTGCCCTAGTTTGGCTATATGCCAGGGTCCAGTATTTGTCTGCTGGTATGTCTGCTAGGTTGTTTGCAATCTTGTACAACATGGTCAGCTGGGACTTGGTTTGCCTGGATTTGAGTGATTCCCATTGGAGGTGGTTCAACATTGCACTGTCCAAGCTCATTCACTAGTGTTATGAGCTGTGCTTCACAGCTTTGTCTTGCATGGAAACCATGCTGTCAGTCTGTTATATTGTTGTAGTGATCTAGATGTTGCATCATGCTGCTGACTATGACGTGTTCAAGTATTTTGCATTAGATACATGTAAGCGAGAATGGTCAATAATTGCTTGCCTTGAAGATAGCTGTAACATTTGCTGTTTTCCACACATCAGGGATATAACCTGGCACTTCTGGTAAATATAACTCAAGTATGGTGAACACTGTTCTGCTAGATTTTTCAGGATACTTGCTGGAATCCTGTCTGGTCCTGTGGCCTGCTGTGGGTTAATTTTCTGCAACAAGCTGTATACACCTTCTTCAGTTACTTGGATTTTAGGCATTGGTGGGTACCAATCTCCATGCAGACTTGGTAGTTCACTCTTATCTTCTTATGTGAAGACTGACTGGCATTGATGATTCAGTATGTTAGCCTTGTTGGATGGCTCTGAGATAAAGGAAAAACAATATCTTTGTACGATCATTAAATAGTCAATATGTAGCTCTCAGTACTTAGTCAAAATTGAGATATCACATATTCCTTACTGGAGATTAATATAGAAATTAAATAGAAAATATAATGTCATTTTTTTAACTTTCCAGTTTGGCTGGTGATTTAGAAAGGGATATAATAAAATTTGTCGGTTCATTTGTAAGTTCTCTGGCGATTTAAAATCAAATGGCTTCAAGGTTTAAGGGTTGAAGTAGGAGTTAGAGGAGATTTATCTTTATTCCTAAAATAAGCTGTCATTGGACATTAAATCTCCAAGTTGAACTAGCATGTGACTGCACAATTTCATTACCCATGTTTGAATCATCATTGGCAAATTTATTTAATCCCCATTTTCATAATGTCAGGTGACAACATCATCCATTGCCATGACATCTATTCTCATACATAAGGTCTGACTTTTCCAGCATTATTCACTTATCAGTAGATATACTTAATATTAAAAACTGACCACTCTCCAGTCATCGGTATTGTTATTATCGACACTCTCCAGTCATCGGTATTGTTATTATCGACACTCTCCAGTCATCGGTATTGTTATTATCGACACTCTCCAGTCATCGGTATTGTTATTATCAACACTCTCCAGTCATCAGTATTGCTATTATTGACACTCTCCAGTCATCGGTATTGTTATTATGTACATGCGCCTATTGCACAAGATTGCTGTACCATTGTGTATATTGTAATGGATATATGCATCTTTTCTAGCAAAACTGGTTAGTTTGTACCTCTGACGGATCTGAATGTAAACTTGTGACATCATAGCCATCTATTCCTAAAAGGCCCATAATATATGAAGTAATGAAGAGACAGTTTGCACATAAAAACAATGGATAAAAAACAAATCAACATTAAAAATGCAAATGAGTAAGGAATATTCAGTCTTTGAAAATTGAATGTTTCAAATTGCCAAACAGTTTCTTGCTACAGTTTATTGTAATACATGCTGTTTTCGTTTATTACAGCTTTAGAATATATCAAGAGAATTGATCACCCGAATTTAAAATTGCAATTTGTGAGTATAAAATATGCTTTATTTTAGTACTTTTGATAAGACTTGCTCATATCATGTCTGAAATTTCTTAAGCATGAAAAGATATAATGACTAGTTACAACTGAATTTATTGTGATTGTTTTTTTTATAAGAGGGGTTTAGATCTGAACTGTGTAGTCACAAAATTGAATCCAGACTTGACCTGAAATGTGTAACCAACAAAATCAACCCAGACTAAACTTGAATTGTGTAACTAACAAATTAAACCCAAACTAGACTTAAATTGTATAACCACCAATGAAATCCAGAACAGATGTGAATTTTGTAATAACCAAATTGAACAAAGACTAAACTTGAACTGTGCAACCACCAAATTGAACCCAGACTAGACTTGAAATGTGTAACCACTAAATGAAATCCAGAGTAGACTTGAATTTTGTAACCACCAAATTGAGTCCACACTAGACTTGAACTGTGTAACTACCAAATTAAAGCCATACTAGACCTGAATTGGATTAGACTTGAACTGTGTAACTACCAAATTAAAAAAATACTAGACCTGAATTGGATTAGACCTGAACTGTGTAACTACCAAATTAAAAAAATACTAGACCTGAATTAGATTAGACCTGAACTGTGTAACTACCAAATTAAACCCATACTAGATATGAACTGGATTAGACCTGAGCTATGTAACTACCAAATTAAACCCATACTAGACCTGAACTGGATTATACCTGAACTGTGTAACTACTAAATTAAACCTATACTCGACCTGAACTGGATTAGACCTGAGCTATTTAACTACCAAATTAAAGCCATACTAGACCTGAACTGGATTAGACTTGAACTGTGTAACTACCAAATTAAACCCATGCTAGACTTGAATAAGATTAGACCTGAACTGTGTAACTACCAAATAAAACCCATGCTAGACTTGAATTGGATTAGACCTGAACTTTGTAACTACCAAATTAAACCCATACTAGACTTGAATTGGATTAGACCTGAACTGTGTAACTACCAAATTAAACCCATGCTAGACTTGAATTGGATTAGACCTGAACTTTGTAACTACCAAATTAAACCCATGCTAGACTTGAATTGGATTAGACCTGAACTGTGTAACTACCAAATTAAACCCATACTAGACTTGAATTGGATTAGACCTGAGCTGTGTAACTACCAAATTAAACCCATGCTAGACTTGAATTGGATTAGACCTGAACTGTGTAACTAGCAATTTAAACCCATACTAGACCTGAATTGGATTAGACCTGAACTGTGTAACTAACAATTTAAACCCATGCTAGACCTGAATTGGATTAGACCTGAACTGTGTAACTACCAAATTAAAGCCAAACTAGATCTGAACTGGATTAGACCTAAACTGTGTAACTACCAAATTAAACCTATACTAGACCTGGATTGTATTAGACCTGAACATTGTAACTGCCAAATTGAACCCAGACTCATAAAACCTCTAAATTGAATCTAAACACATTGTTCAGTCATGGCCCCATTTTTTAAACTTTACCTACCACTTCTTACCTTTTTATTAGACTCCCTATTTCTCCCAACATTTTACCACCCCAATGTCTTTTATTTCAATTTTGTGTTGAAAATTGATTCTGCACAGTATGGCAATGTGAATTCATGTATTGGTTCTGTGATGTTGAGCTGGGTGTGTGAGGTTTAGATTCTCATTTTGGTCATTTCATATTATACAGTGTATGTGAATCATCTGACTTCAAATAAGCTATGTTTATCTAGATTACATTAATTACAATTATGAAATGGTATCAATATTTAATTAACTGTCACTAGAACAATTAATTTAATTTGTAGTTGACAGTCCAAAACAATGCACATATTTTTTAAACATATCATATAAATGGACTTGAAAACATAGATGTATGCAAACTATAGTGGTCATCTATTAAAACAAATAGTGGTCATCTATTAAAACAAATAGTGGTCATCTATTCAAACCAGTGGTCATTGAATCAAGCCTTAGTGGTCATTAATTCAAGCCATAAAAATGGTCATCAATTCAGACCATAATAGTCACAAATGGTAGATATAAGTAACCTCAACTTTACAGTTACATGTTGAAGGGGACAATTCAAAAATGAAGGTAAATCATTTGTCAGTTTTTGGTGAGGCATTGAGAAACCACAGACAGTTTGCTTGTTCTAGTGGCAATTGATGAAATAGTTTCATATATTTATAATTACAATAATGTAATTTACGGACATTGTTTCTGCTTTGCTCATTTGAAGTTTTGAGACCAAAAATAATGTGTAATGACCCAAACAGGCATGTGTACTTTAGGGGCAATAAATTGTGTAATGACCCAAACAGGCATGTGTACTTTAGGGGCAATAAATTGTGTAATGACCCAAACAGGCATGTGTACTTTAGGGGCAATAAATTGTGTAATGACCCAAACAGGCATGTGTACTTTAGGGGTAATAAATTGTGTAATGACCCAAACAGGCATGTGTACTTTAAGGGCAATAAATTGTGTAATGACCCAAACAGGCACCTGCACTTTAGGGGCAATCAGGGCTGAAGAGATTCTTAGTATGCAGGTAAAATCATACTACTGTTCAGTTTATGAAAGTCAAGTAAAAGTTTTATTTTATCAGTGAGATGAATTCTGTGTTACTCTTGTAATTAAATCTTCCTATTGTCCCCTACCTTTTTGAAAAAGAGTCATTACTTAATTTGTACTTTGTCACATAGGGTTGCTGGAAAGACTGATTTTTATATTTATAGTTTTCATTGTCCAAAGTAGTCATGCTGTATGCCAGGAAATTACACTCTCACTCACAGTTATTCATCCCTTCTGTCAACTAGATATATTGTTGTTGTAGATATGCAGTAGTGTTACACTTGTTTCTTTTGGCCCATTTTTACATTTAAAGATTTGTATGAAACTTCCTGATCATTCATTCCTTCAAAGGTCTTGAGAAATAGCATATGTATGTTATTTCTCATGTAAAAAAAACATTTTTTTAAAAAAAAAAACCATTGAATTTCGTAATATTCTGAAATGTCTGTGACTGCATGTACATTTGTTTTCAAAATGGTGTCCACAATAAATGGATTTATAGTGGCTGTATAAAAAACGGCTTTATACCCCTTGAGTTTTGAATGATATAGTACTTCCTCAATTGAAATTTTAAAAATGAAGTCAAATGCCTTTATTAAAGAATTTATATCATGGTCTAGGAATAATTTTTGTGACAGTTTTGTGTTTGATAGTATTTTATGTTTGATAGTATTTTCAAAAGATTTCCTATGGAAGTTTTACTTTTTGGTTGATAATTAAAGTAAAAGCAAATGATGCAGTCTGTTGGTTCCTGTTACTATAATTTGAATTTATTTTCAGGATGTGTTTCATGTCCAACTTATAGCAGGAGATCTGACAGCAAATTTGAAAGCAGCATTGCCTTTCATAGGTAGTTTTTTATATTTCTGATTTGGTATATTAAACAAGAGAAACTTAACAGACAGTACAATGTGTTCTGTTTACAAATTTGTCTGTTTAATTGAATTAAATTTAGCTGATTTATTTCTCAAGTCAAGAAGAAATAGATTATATTCCATACAAACACAATTATTTGTTGTTTGTTTATATAGAAGTTTTTCTGTGTAAAAATTGTAAACAAAATATATTAGGACCCTTCTTATTTTGCTTGTACTGAAATATGCTTTGATATAAAGTTTCAACACATTTGTATTTATAAATAAATAATTCAAAAATTTTTGGGGTAAATTTATAATTAATTTGGTAACATGAAAATCATTTTATTTATATGGCATACCTGCGACATTTGAAGCAAAGCCCCACACTTAGAATTGTTTCTGTACAAAGTAATCAACAGAATATAATCATAGTTTGATTATTCCATCATCATCTTTATTATTATTATTATTATTATTATTATTATTATTATTATTATTATTATTATTATTATTGTTGTTGTTGTTGTTGTTTTTGTTGTTGTTATTATTATTATTGTTATTATTATTGTTATTGTTATTATTATTGTTATTGTTGTTATTATTATTATTATTATTATTATTATTATTATTATTATTATTATTATTATTATTATTATAACCATAATTATAATGATTTTGCTGAAGCAAAATATCAGCAGTGTAAGGGACTGACCACATACATTTCTGAGGGCTTATTTTTGGGAAAAAATGTGATGCTTAAATAGTTTTTTTAAAAAAAAGTTCCATACCCTTGCTCTTTTTTTTGTAAAAATCTAAAACTCAGATTTTGCTGGAAATGATTTAATTTGGAGATAAAAGAAAACATCAATCAGTCTGTAACTAGTTTGAAATCTGTTTGCTGTCTTCACTGGTCAAGGGTTGAGGCAGTAGTTAGGAGATCCATTTTTCTTCCTAAAAAGAAGCTGGCATCAGAATTTAAATCTCTGTTTTGAATTGGCACATGGCCATACATTTTCTTTGCCAATATTCATCTGAATAATTGTCTGTAAATATTTTAATCCCCATTCTCAATATGTATGCTTGATTTTCATTTTGTGTATTGCAATGAATAAATGCAGCTTCACTAGCAAGACTGACCAGACTGTATTTCTTGTAGAGACTGACCAGACTGTATTTCTTGTAGAGACTGACCAGACTGTATTTCTTGTAGAGACTGACCAGATTGTATTTCTGGTGGAGACTGACCAGACTGTATTTCTGGTGGAGACTGACCAGATTGTATTTCTGGTGGAGACTGACCAGACTGTATTTCTGGTGGAGACTGACCAGATTGTATTTCTGGCAGAGACTGACTAGACTGTAATTATGGTGGAGACTGACTAGACTGTATTTCTGGTGGAGACTGACTAGACTGTATTTCTGGTGGAGACTGACTAGACTGTATTTCTGGTGGAGACTGACCAGATTGTATTTCTGGTGGAGACTGACCAGATTTTTTTTCAGGTGGAGATGCCAATGTAAACATGCAGTATTATCACCTTCTTTTCCTAAAGCAGCCATTTTATTGGTTTTTTTTCACATCCAGGTCGTGATGAGGGTCCATACTAGTGATCAGAAATCTGTAACAAGACCAATAGAAAAACACCCATTTAAGAACAATAGTAACAGAACTGAGTACAGATAACAAGACTAATAGAAAAACACCCATTTAAGAACAATAGTAACAGAACTGAGGACAGATAACAAGATCAATAGAAAAACACCCATTTAAGAACAATAGTAACAGAACTGAGGACAGATAACAAGACCAATAGAAAAACACCCATTTAAGAACAATAGTAACAGAACTGAGGACAGATAACAAGACCAATAGAAAAACACCCATTTAAGAACAGTAGTAACAACTGAATGAGAGCAAATAACAAGGCCACTAGAAAACACCTATTTAAGAACAGTAGTAATAGAACTGAGGACAGATAACAAGGCTAATAGTAAAACATCTATTTAAGAACAATAGTAACACAACTCTCTGATGACAAATGACGAGGCCAATAGAAAAACATTTAATGTTACAGTTTTGATGATATAACTAACTGAGGACCTGTCAAAAAGTCAGTAGTCAATCTCCCTGTCAGTAATAAAAAAAATTGCTTTGTAAGAGAAGTGGTCACTGTACAAAAATAATACAAATCCTTTTATTTTGGGGCAGGATACATCTGCATTAAGGGATAGTGTCTCTTGAGATTGTCCTTGTCCAATGAAAATATTAGCCCTACATCATGGCAGGCATCTATCTTCATTCTATTGTCAGATGAAAAGGGGGACCACAATAATATTAGCCCTACATCATGGCAGGCATCTGTCTTCATTCTATTGTCAGATGAAAAGGGGGACCACAATAATATCAGCCCTACATCATGTCAGGTATTCATAAATTCTGTTCCATTGGGTCATTGATGAAGTGGTTTGAATTTGTAGTGGCATCGACTCTTCTGAATCTGGCTTCATGCGTTTATCCGTGTTTTACAGGCCACATACAGATTGCTCAGGCTCCTGACCGAGGTGAGCCAGATTTGAATGGGGAAATCAATTACAAGCATGTCTTCAGGGTTATAGAAGAAATGGGATATGATGGCTACATAGGCTTGGAATACAAACCCAGAGGAGGCAAGTTTTGACTTTGTAATGTAAAAAATTTGTCTTTAAATTTGACAAAATATTAATTTAGATGACAGAAGTATTAAAAGTTTTGACTATATCATTTGTATAAAGGAATGTTGAATGAAATATTCTAATTTTCGAAAAAAAATGATATGGAGATTCTCACAGGAATGTATAACTGTATAAATTATTTTCTTGTAAGGTAAATAATTTTAGCCCACAGGTTTTTTATGATAGAGCTCCACACAAAGACCAAAATAAAATTTAACATTGTTTGCTGTTTGGCAGGTTCCTGAGAGGGTTCCTCATTGTATTTTTAGCCATACAGTACATTGATAAAAAAGACATGTCAGTATGTTCTGTGTATATATAGTTATGAAGTTAACTTTTATGACATTAGAATGGTTTTCATATCATTGAATGTTATTAAATAATTCCTATGTTACAAATCCAATCCTACTAGAAAGACAAAACTTGTCATAATTTTTGTTGGTATATCATAGAAACAAAAGGAACATTTTCTGATTACCGCTACTTGCTACCCATACACTGGATGTTGTTCTGTTTAGTTTTCATTGACCCTCACTATCCAGCATAATTCATCAATAATTTTACTCAGGAAATCAATATATAATTGCTAATTATGGTGATTTCAAGGCTTTGGTTAACTTAATATTTGTTTTCCAAGGATAATTGGGGGGGGGGTTGTTTAATCAATGTTATTTCAGATATGATGACAAAATATTTGAACAGTCAAAAAAATACAATCAGCCAGTCCTGCCAGTCAGACATAACTGCTAATGACCTGATGTTGGGTGTATCTAATGACCTGATGTTGGGTGTATCGACAGGTCTTGCAGCATACTGGCCAACTTTTCTGTTTTATATGACTTGCTACAGGCACTTAGCCAACTTTTCTGTTTTATATGACTTGCTACATGTACATATACAACCAGTGGCGTCGCTAGGGTTGGTGTCACCCCTCCAGATTTCGACCACAGATTTATTCTTATTTATTCAGCATGTAATAAGTCAACAGTATAAAAATGACAAGAACAAAAAATAAGTTAACTGAAGGTCAGCTTGCTCAAGTATTGAAGAACTGTAACAAAGTTAAGTTATAGATATTAATACATTTTTTAAAATTCTCCTTTCCTGGTCTTCAGAGCTGCAAACCTGTAAATCACTTCATCAAAGTCTATGTCCTTCACGGTCTCACTTTCAATTGATAATAGAGCCAGATCAAAAAGTCTTGACTGTCCCATGGTGGATCGTAAATAGTTCTTTATCAGCTTTAGTTTTGAAAAGCTCCGCTCACATGAAGCCACAGACACCCAGATCATGAGAAATAATTGAAGGCTTAGAGACAGTATTGGGAGAGATTCAAGGAAATCCCATTAAGCTATAAATTACAAAACATCAAACAATGACCAGTCCATGGCTTTGTGGAGATCAATATCAGCTGCTTTCAGGTGCCTTCTAAACCTTGGTATTTCTTTTAAAAGCTCATCTTCAGATAACTTGTCATAGAAAGAGGTTAATTTGGGAATGGACACCAGTAACTCTTCTTGACTTGCCAATAGTAGACTCTTGGGTTGAACAGCCGCAAACATATATGCTACTTCCTTGATCACTTTTGATCTCATCTGGAGTTCAGAATGAAAATGATCAATACATTCCAGCATCTCCCTACTGTTTTCTTCTCACAGAGAGAGTCCACTGTCTCTCAGTTGTTCCCCCGCCATTCTCTTCTTGAACCTTAATCTTCTTTCTACCAAAATTCCATGTTGGTCTGATTTTGAAAGTGCCTGTTCAATTGCATGCTCAACTAAGTGACTGCGTTTCTCGTGCAGAAACAATCTTAAGGTCTCAAACTTAGTCACAACTTTGTCAAGAGTTAAGCCTTTAGTCTGCAGGTACTGCTGGGTAAGACTGACTTCCTCAAGTAGATCAGCCCAGAGGTAAAGGTAGCAGATAAACGTGAAATCACCGACAGCATGTAAAAGACCTTGTGTTGTACCCCTTGTGTCCAAATTTTCACTATTATCAAATAGAGCTTCAATCGCCGCCATACATTCATCAAACTTATCTTTCAATGGCTTAACAGCAGCATGATGAGCACTCCAATGTGTTGCTGATAACCTTTTCACCGACATCCCAGTGTGTTCAATCAAAACATCCCACCAATGAGTGGAAGCAGCAAAGAATAAAAATATTCTCTCAAAAGCACCAAAAAATGTAACACATGAAGCATTTTCGGCAAAAGAGTGTTGGCCACACAAGTTCAGTAAATGGTTCACGCACCCATTAAAAATCGCTTTCTTATTCTTTCTTTTCAGAATAGCCTGAACACCTCCATTTTTTCCAAACATTGTTGCAGCATTATCGTAGCCTTGAGCTCTGCACATCATTATGTCAAGTCTGTCACATTTTAGATTTGTAAGAATGTCAGAACTGAGGTCATCATCTTTTTTTCCCACTTAAGGAAAAAAATCCAAGGAACACTTATTCACTTCAACTTTCCCATTGTGGATTTTCACATATCTGATCACCTCAGACATCTGGTCAGTGTGTGATGTGTCAGGTGTGCTGTCAAACATAATTCCAAAATACCTCGCAGTTTTTATATCCTTGACAAGAATCTCCTTCACATGATTTGCCAGGACATTTATAAATTCATTTTGCATTTCTGGTGAAAGGTAAGATACGGATGCTTTTACTGTACATATACTCCTCGTTAGTCTTATTAGGTGTTCTTTCAGTACTGGGTCACATTTAGATAGCATCTCAACCATCTCAAGAAAGTTTCCTCTATTCAATGATGCTTCATCTTCGTTGTGACCACGAAATGCCAGATTTTGCTTAGCAAGAAACAGTGTGATATCCAGCAATCTGTGCAAGATATCCCTCCACTTTTTCTTCTCCCTGTCCATAATAGCATTATTTTCAGCATCAATTGTTTTGTGTCGCCTAATTCCTGCTGCCAATGTTTTCCATTTTTCAAGGCAACCTAGATGTTCTTCCGATGTCTCATGTTTATGTAATTTAGGGCTCAGTTTCCACCACTTATCAAACCCAGTAATAAATTTGGATGTTGTTTCTGTAACATTAGCAGCAAACAGTCTGCAGCAAAAGCAGTATAATTTCTCACTGACGGGTGAATAAACCATCCATGACTGCAGTATTTTCTCGCCATTTGGCATCATCTTGTAGAACCATTGTTTGGTTAGCTTGCGCACGTCTCCTTTAGCTTTTTCATCTTGCCTTGTCACAACACAAAACGGTACGTCCTTTTTCTGAAACAAGGGACTCCCTCTTTTGATAATTTCAACCCAAAAGTTATCTGGAACTGGTACATTCCAGAAAGAAGCATCTGATAAAATATTCCAATTTTTCTCATTAACCTGACTCAGCATCACATTTGCAGTATCTTGGTTTGAATCAACATTATCATCATTCTCTGCCGCTTCCAAATCATACACATCTATTTTTTGTATTTCGTTGTCAATCTCGTCAATTTTCTGCACTACTTGCTCTTCTGTAGAATGCATACAGCTAGCATCGGAGGAATCAGTATCGATTGTAGACTGAGGAACGTATTTTGATGAACCCTGGCCATCATTTGGTTTCTTAACATTTCTTAACATATCGCAGCATGGATCCTGGCAGTGATTTTAGTGAGTCATACCTTTTCTTTTTAGCTTTTCGCTGCTGGCAGCCACTAGGCTGTTTAGATTTGTGCACTCCATGTGGAATGATCGAATTATCTTGAACAATAAAAATATAATATTATATATTTAAATTGTTGAAATGTAACTATTTACATGCACAATTTAATTGAAGGCTCTCTATTTTCTTCTGCCGCGCTAGCAAATCAGGCAGATGCACGCAGTACCTTCCATATAATAACCAAAATATTATACCAACAATTGGTAAATAATTAGGAGTACAAATATATTATTAGTGTGGAGCCCAATCTGCCCAATCTGCCCATCATGCAAATGGATATTTATAAAGCAGCAACAACAGCTATGTACCGGTACCGATTGAGGGGTTTCACAGAAGGTCAACGAATGTGTGCGTGTCGTCCTTATCATAACAGTAATTAATTACTAGTAAAACTCAATTTTTGAGTGTAATCCTTTCTTCGCTGTTCATCTGTTATAAAAATTACGTCCTGTTCTAATTTACTTTAAACAGGTTAGTGATACAAATTACAAGTTTCACAAAATTTACTGTTTTGATAAAAAAAAAAAGAATATGTAAATGTCTGCACATCTATGTCATACCATGTTATACCAAGCATCAAGCCAAAGATGGTATCTCGTGCGCATGAAGCACTCGGCCTATGGAAATGCCTCCAAGACTATGGATCTCTTCTACCTCAATAATTATTGCATTTGTAAATAACTCCAAATTTTGATCCGACCAGCTCTGAATTTCATTAAAATGAGCCCCAGATGCTCTGCAGACTGCATGGTGGCACCCTGACCCTGTTCTGCCTTTTAGTCATGTATTTATTTACTATGATCGGTTATCCGCTTATGAAATATGACTGGACCGAGCAACGTCTGCTCTGTAAAATTTGCAATTCTCATTTGGTGTCACCCCTCTGAGATGTTGTCACCCCTGCGGTCCGCACCCCCTGCACCTGCCTACCTACTCCACTGCATGCAACTGTTCTGTTTTATATGACTTGCTACAGGCACTTAGCCAACTTTTCTGTTTTATATGGCTTGCTACATGTACACATACAACTTTTCTGTTTTATATGGCTTGCTATATGCAACTGTACAGCTGTTATTTTTAATATGACTTGCTACAGGCACCTAGCCAACTGTTCTGTTTTATATGACTTGCTACAGACACCTGACCAACTTTTCTGTTTTATATGACTTGCTACATGTACACATACAACTGTTCTGTTTTATATGGCTTGCTATACGCACTTGTACAACCACTTCTAACTAGAGGTCATTCACATCAACAAGTTACCGTTCCAGTAGTCTATTGGTTAGAGCATCCACCTAAGATGCGGGAGGTCAAGGGTTCGATCCCCAGTGGAGTCCTACCAAAGAGTTACAAAAATGGTACTAACAGCTGCCTCGCGTGGCACTCAGCATTAAAAGGTTAGTGTTAGGACTGGTTGACCTAGTGTCAATATTAACTGCCACACCGCAGACATTGTAGCAATATGACTGAAACTTGTTAAAGCTATGTTTAAAATCATCATCACATCAAAACACATTGACAAGTTATGTTGTAAACTAACTGTTCCGTTGCATATAGCATACTACAGGAAATTTTCCATCAAAAATAATGACACAAACCAATTTGACATTGGCTAGATCAGTTGGCAGATATGATGTACATGATGTACAGGAACAAAGGTTCTTCTTCTTCCCTTATTTTATTATGTTAATTGAAGTGCATTTTGCATCCTTTTTGCTTCATTTCATGACTCATTTATTTTTCATTTGTCATGACAGCAACACTGTGATGACTAGATGCACCATGTCATGATTACAAAGTTCAAGGTCTCAGAGATCACTAATGAAACTAGCTTCTGGTGTTCTACTTCATTCAAAACTTATACCTGTTCAGTAGAAACTTGGTCCATTATTCTGTGGAAGCATTAGATGGTAGGGACAATGCTTTTCACTTGGAAGTGTCTGGAGATTTTGCTTTCTTCTTAAGTAGTCCTTTGTATGTATATCTCCCCTTCCTTCCTTATGCTGGACAAGGCCAGAATGCCAGAAAGTGTTGTCACATGTGATTATTTTAAGCTAACATTGCTTGAGTTTCTGCCAGCCACATTAGCCATCAGTTCCGCTGTCTTTCATTATACATCACTTTATTTTACCGTATGACCATCTGTGTCTTCTTTCTAACTTTATTATACCATATGAATGATTTTCATTTACGGCAGAAGCTGGTGTATCTCCTCCTACATGCAGAAGAGGGCTAGAGTGCCTGTCAAGACTGTTCAAATGAGATTTCATTCCAACATCTCTAGCTGTCCTGGCCTACCTACCTTTCCATTCAATTCATGTGTTGTCTATTGTTGCAGAGGTCAGTCTGTAAAACAAGAGGCAGTCTGTAAAACAAGCAACCAGTATATGGCATGTGCAGGGAAAACAGGCCACAACAAGGATTTGTCAGAATTGCTGGTCAATTTTGATCTTAACTGACCACAGTTTCTCACCTTGTTTCCCAAATGTAACAACCATTCCTTGGTTCTGTCGTAGCTAACCTCAAACTTGTTAAAACTTGCTGTAGCTACTGCCTTACAAAACATGTATTTGGATAGCCCTATCTGAAGTATCTCTCATTCATATTGCATGGTTCATTTGTCCTAGCTTTGGAAGTAGGTTGTATGCCCTATCTGAACTATCATTTATATTGCATGGTCCATTTGTCCTAGCTTTGGAAGTAGGTTGTATGCCCTATCTGAACTATCTCTCATTCATATTGCATGGTCCATTTGTCCTAGCTTTGGAAGTAGGTTGTATGCCCTATCTGAACTATCTCTCATTCATATTGTATGGTCCATTTGTCCTAGCTTTAGAAATAGGTTGTATGCCCTATCTGAACTATCTCTCATTCATATTGCATGGTCCATTTGTCCTAGCTTTGGAAGAAGGTTGTATGCCCTATCTGAACTATCTCTTATTCATATTGTATGGTCCATATGTCCTAGCGATTCATTCAGGCTTCAGAGCCAAGAATAAGCTGCTGTCTGAATGCAGTTAGGCACTGCTTGAAACACACAAAACAGTCAGTGTGCTTGGCAACACTTTTTCCTATCAGGGGGAACATGATGTAACCCAATTGCACCTTGGCTTAAGTATGATATGCCATGCATGACATAACCCCAAATCATCTTGGCTTGAGTAGGATATGCCATGCATATCATAAACCCTTAGCATCTTGACTTGAGTATGATATGCCATGCATGACATAACCCCAAGCCATCTTGGCTTTAGTAGGATATATCATATATGTCATAACCCCTTAACATCTTACCTTGAGTATGATCTGAAAAGCATGACATAACCCCTTGAAATCTTTGCTTGAGTATGATATGTTGAATATGACATAACCCCATAGCATCTTGGCTTGAGTCTGATATGCCATGCATGACATAACCCCTTAGCATCTTGGCTTGAGTAGGATATGCCATACATAACCTCTTAGCATCTTGGCTTGAGTATGACATGTTGAACATGACATAACCCCATAGCATCTTGGCTTGAGTATGACATTCTAAGCATGTCATAACCCCTAAGCATCTTGGCTTGAGTATGATATGCCATGCATAACCCCTAAGATTCTTGGCTTAAGTATGATATGCCAAACATGTCATAACTCCTAAGCATCTTGGCTTGAGTCTGATATGCCATGCATGACATAATCCCTTAGCATCTTGGCTTGAGTATGATATGCCATGCATGACATAACCCCAAATCATCTTGGCTTGAGTAGGATATGCCATGCATGACATAACCCCTAAGCATCTTGGCTTGAGTATGATATGCCATGCATAACCCCTAAGATTCTTGGCTTAAGTATGATATGCCAAATATGTCATAACTCCTATGGATCTTGGCTTATGTATGATATGCCATGCATAACCCTGTAACATCTTGGCTTGGTTATGATATGTTGAACATGACATAACCCCATAGCATCTTGGCTTGAGTATGATATGCCATGCATGTCATAACCTCTTAGCATCTTGGCATGAATATGATATGCAATGCATAACCCATTAGCATCTTGGGTTAGTATGATATGTCATGCATAACCCCAAACATCTTGGCTTGAGCATGATATGCCATGCATAACCCCTTAGCATCTTGGCTTGAGCATGATATGCCATGCTTAGGGGTTCCAAGGGTTGTTATCGCCGGGGGCGGTTGTGGGAGATAAGCACCCACTTCCCCTAGAAATCCCCCAATGGCTTGCGTCTGTGATAGCCTCTGACAACCAAATCCAACTCCAGGCCTTCACGGGTGGCTTAACTACTAAGCCTGGCGGAACCTGTTTAAACTAACTGGAGAAAGGATGGCAGGCGAGTTTCTGGCGCCTCAAAACCAGATGCTTTGGGCAGATGGGGCCCGTCAACCTTGGGTGGTAGCCTGTCTAGGAGAAGGTAAACTCTGATTTCAAACCTTCGCTGCCTTGCGACTATACCCTAACATGGGAAAAGCTAAGGGAGTAAACCCCAACAGAAAATCCGGAGACGGAGTCCCTAAGGCGACTTGTCACTGCATTAAGTGACATCTCAGCAACTCCTGTGACGCCGCTGGTGCCATGACGTATCGGCTTGTCCTTTCCATTGGATCCATCAGCTGCATGGAGAGGGAGAGTCAGTTGCATGGGCAACAGCTGATTCTCCATATAACCTTGCCCAGGCTTGCGCCCTGGAGAGGACACTCCAGCTTTGCTTCACAGCGTTGACACAACATGGGAAGCAACAGTTACCGGTTATAAGTCACCACTTGATTGGCGTAGAGTTAGATGCCAGGGGTTGCTTCTGACGGTGGGAGAGACCAACAGATCTCATTGGACAGCTATCGCCCACCTCAAGCTGGGCAGCCCCCAGCCAATAAGGTGCCGTCCCGCCACAGCTCGCCTGCCTTGCTGGGTGCGCAGGGCTTAAAATATGTGAGTACCTGACAAGCGGGCTGCAACTACAGCACCAAGAAAAAACAAACGAAAAACAAGGAAATCAACAATCCTCAAGCTAGGTACCTGGAACGTCTGGACTATGCTGACAGGGCTTTCAGATGATCTCCAGGCAATCAGTGATGTTCGAAAGACTAAAGTCATCAACGACGAACTCGCAAGACTCCATGTCGATATCGCCTCACTTCAAGAGACACGGCTACCAGATTCTGGGTCCCTCAGAGAAAAGAACTACACGTTCTTTTGGCAAGGAAAAAGCTCAGACGAAGTTAGGGAGTATGTTGTTGGTTTTTATGTCAGAAACTCTCTGCTGGCTATGATAGAACCCTGCCAACAAGGAAACGAAAGACTGCTATCTCTTCGCCTCCACACCACAACCGGGCTAGTTAATCTCATCAGTGTTTACGCTCCCACACTCAGTGCCACCACAGATACCAAGGATGCATTTTACAACGAGCTCGACTTGCTCATCGACAATATTCCGAAGGAAGAGAACTTGATATTACTGGGCGACTTCAATGCTAGGGTGGGTGCCGAACACGACTCCTGGCCTTTGTGTCTTGGCAAGTTTGGCATTGGGAAGATGAATGAAAATGGGCAACATCTACTAGAAATGTGCTCGTTCCACAACCTCAGCATCACCAATTCATTTTTTCAGACAAAACCACAGCATGAAGTGTCTTGGAGGCATCCCCGATCCAAACACTGGCATCAGCTGGACTTGATTATCACAAGACATTCAGCCATGAAGGGTGTGCAGCTTACTCGTACATTCCACAGCACTGACTGCGACACCGATCACTATCTAGTCTACTGTAAATTTAAGCTTCAACCAAAGAAGATCCACCACTCTATGCAAGTGGGTAAACCACACATCAATGTGAGCAAGACGTCATATCCAGACAAGGCTGAAGAATTCACTTATACCCTCTCCAAGGTGTTCAGTTCAGAACCTCTCTATGGCAGTGCCAAAGAGAGATGGGACAACATCAGAGATACTGTGTACAGTGCAGCCACAAGAATCTTTGGTAAGAAGCAAAGAACAATGACTGGTTTGACGCCAATTCCGCCACACTCATGCCAGCAATAGAAGAGCGTCGCAGTTCCCACCTGGAATTCAAGCGTTCTCCTTGCGTGAGGACACTACATGCATATAGGTCTACCAGAAGCAAAGTGCAGAGGTTAGCACGGCAATGCGCTAATGAATACTGGCTTCTACTCTGTCAGAGCATCCAGTCAGCAGTAGACAACGGAAACACCAGAGGCATGTATAATGGCATAAAGAAAGCAATGGGTCCAACGAAGAAAGCGATAGCTCCACTGAAGTCTTCTGCAGGAGATATCATTCAAGACAAGAGCAAACAGATGGAGCGCTGGGTGGAGTACTACTCCGAACTGTATTCTAGAGAGAATAACGTGACCAACAATGCCCTCAACGCCATTGAAAACCTCCCTTGTTTGACCAAATTGGATGAGAAACCTACTGAGACAGAACTAAAGCTGGCATTAGAGAAACTGACCACAGGTAAAGCCCCAGGAAAGGATGGTATCCCAGCAGAAGTCATCAAATGTGGCGGCAGTGTGCTGTTCACACACCTTTATGATCTTCTCTGCCAGTGCTGGGATGAAGGTGCAGTGCCTCAGGACATGAGAGACGCCAACATCATAACCCTGTATAAGAACAAGGGCGACAGAAGTGACTGCAACAACTACAGGGGCATATCACCTCTCAGCATCATGGGTAAAGTCTTCGCTAGAGTCATCCTGAACAGACTGCAGACACTTGCCGACAGAGTGTATCCAGAGTCTCAGTGTGGGTTCCGCGCAGAGAGGTCCACAATCAACATGATCTTCTCCATCAGGCAACTGCAGGAGAAATGCAGGGAACAACACAGACCCCTCTTCCTGACTTTTATAGACCTCACCAAAGCATTCGATCTGGTCAGCAGAGATGGACTCTTCAAAATCCTAACGAAGATTGGATACCCTCCAAAGCTGTTAAGCATGGTCCAGTCCTTCCATGAAGACATGAAAGGCACAGTGCAGTATGATGGCTCATCGTCCGAACCATTCAATATCCACAGCAGAGTGAAACAAGGCTGTGTCCTTGCCCCCACGCTCTTTGGCATCTTCTTCGCTGTCCTGCTTAAGTACGCCTTTGGGACATCCACAGAAGGGATCTACCTGCACATGCATTCAGACGGCAGACTGTTCAACCTGGCATGACTGAAGGCAATGAGCAAAGTAAGGAAAGCAACCATTAGGGACATGCTCTTTGCAGATGATGCTGCTATAGTCACTCACACAGAAGCTGAACTACAACGCCTGATTGACTGCTTTGCTAAAGCATGTGATGAATTCGGGCTGACCATCAGCCTAAACAAAACCAACATAATGGCTCAGGACGCAGACCCTCCCAGCATAACCATTAACAACTACAAACTAGAAGTAGTCAGTGAATTCACTTACCTTGGCTCTACCATCACCAACAACCTCTCACTCGATGCTGAGCTCAACAAGCGGATTGGTAAAGCATCAACAACTCTCTAGATTGTCGAAGAGAGTGTGGAACAACAATAAGCTGACATTAAACACTAAGATCACCGTGTACCGTGCCTGCGTGCTAATTAGCACTCTTCTGTATGCCAGCGAAACTTGGACCCTGTATGCCTCTCAGGAGAAACGACTAAGCGCCTTTCACATGCGTTGTCTCCGTCGCATACTTGGGATCACCTGGAGCGATCGTGTGACAAACAACTAGGTGTTTCAACAGGCCAAAATTCCCAGCATGGTCACACTCCTCCACCAACGTCGCATCAGATGGCTGGGCCATGTGCATCGAATGGATGATGGACGGATCCCCAAAGACCTTCTTTACTCTAAGCTTGCTTCAGGCAGAAGATCAATAGGACGGCCATATCTTCGCTTCAAGGATGTCTGCAAGCAGGATATGAAAGCTCTTGGAATAGAGGTCAACACCTGGGAAAAGCTTGCCCTCGACAAGTCCAGCTGGCGACATGCTCTGTACACAGGTCTGAAAGCCAGTGAGGAAAAGTTACGACAGCTCGCTGATGAGAAATGATCTCAGAGGAAGAGGATGCAGTTCCAACCAAGACCTGATTCATACTTCAAATGTAGCAACTGCAGCAAGGATTGCCACTCCCGTGTGGGACTTTATAGTCACAGAAGACACTGCACAGCAACAAACTAGGACTCCTTTCATAGGCGCATTTCCATCGTCTCTCGAGACTAATGGAAGCCAACCAACCCCTAAGCATCTTGGCTTGAGTATGATGATCATACTCTGATGATTGACATGACCTTGTGAATTTTCAGCATGTAAAATTAGGGTGATCTCTGCAATCCTTGCATTTGAATGCAACATTTTGTTTATGAGACATTGTTCAAGCCCTTGGCTGGCATGCACTGCCATCTTTCTTAAGTTTCTATCCTCAAGGTCTGGCATTGCAGAGAAAGGAATTGAATCTGGTTAGTCCAAATGGTCATGACCTGGATGACTACCAAACCACATTAAAGACCTCTAATTTTTCTTACATTGATGAGATAGCTTTTTTCAGGAATTGCCCTGAATTTTTCTTCATAAGAAACTTGCATCCATTTCTCATTACCTGTGCAATGATGTTATATGTCATGTGATCTTTGTCCTGCATTGCAGTGTTAGGGGAGTGCTTTGATTCTGCTTGTAGGCACTCACATTTCCTTCAAAGGATACTCATAGCCCAAAGTGGCTGAGTGGTCTAAAGCGCTGTCCATTACATATCACCGCCATCTTACCTCTGTCTGCGAATGTGGATATGTGAGAAAGCCTGCCAGTAGCTTCTCATAGGTCAGTGGTTCTTTCTGGTGATTTCCTGGTTTCTTCCTCCACCATTAATACTGGATGCCATGTATAGCCAATCGTGTGCTAAAAAATGGTGTTAAACCCAACAACAACAACAACAACATTGTAGAGGTTGTATGAATATGCATTTCCTCTTTTAGATACAGGCTGTGTGACAGCTGATGGCTCATTTGAAGTTCACATGACCTTTAGTTGTGCTGTCTATTTATGTTAAAGCGGTGGTTTATCCTTCATACAGGGGCCAGTCATATTTGCCCTAAAAGTTTAATGATAGAGATTGGATGCTTCCACTATAATTTATCTTTCTTAATAATGATAGTGTGGTCAAGTAATGTATTTGATGAAGATTTTTATTGTAAATTATGTTTCTTTTGAGAAAAGTTGCATGAACATATTGCTGTAAATTTCCCTCCCTTCCAACACCCAGAAATATGACCATCATCAATGGTGTCTTGCTTAAGTTTTAAGTGAATAATATCTATTATATTGGGGGTCATCAAGTTGGTCATCATGAATGGTCATCAAGTTCTGTCAAGGGTAGGTTATCTGGAAGTTTCTTCCCTTTGTTTATGTCATATAGAAAGACACAATTTTCCATCTTTCTAGAGGCGAAATGCTAATGTGATTGGGCATGTATTTTTGGATGAACATCATTTGCATTAAAATGCCTCTTGTCGTAAAATGATCATAGGCTCCGGGGTTTTTTTTAAGCTTCTGACATGTCCTGAAACTTCTTTACTTCAGCAAAAAGGAAATATGTTATCGTCTTAAAAAACCCACTTTGATGTTTAGATTGTTGTTCGGATTGGAAGGTTCTACTTGTTGGAAGTTGAATAACCTCAAAGCTCAATTATTTAGATGGAAATAAATTAAATTGTTAGCACAGATTTGACCATCTTATCATTTTTTTTTTGTAGAAAGCACATTAGAAGGACTGAGATGGATGGAGGAGTTGGGAGTGACACCATAGCTGTCTACATTCATATGCACTGTACTCAGTATAATCAGACAGCCTTCATCTGATAACTTTCAAACTTCTAAAGAGTTGTGACAGCATAAATTACCTACAACTGTAAAACAAAAATAGATGTAGTTTAAAAATGTTGACAGAAAGGCAGTGATTGTTGCATTATGCTTTAAATTCAAATCTTGTTATTATTTTTCTTCGTTTTAAAAATGACATTGTTATTAAAACCTATATCTGTGGATTAATAAAGGCAGATCTTTTGTTTTTATAAAAGGATTATTGTTAATTTACATTTTAAATTTGGAAACTTATTTGTTCATAAATATAGGGAATTGATGTCTCTTATCTGAGAACATTTGTCTATTTTTATTTCGCAAGTAGAGTTTTTCTGGCAGCACATGAGTGGAGTTGGTAAAACAAGTTTATGAAAGTAAAAACATTAAAGTCATCAGCTACTTAATATGAGTTTTACCCTGTGTTTTTTTAACGCACTTAAAACAGTCAAGTTTTACTTTTGACACATAAGTCAAACTAGTAAAACATACCTCTAAATGTAAAACCATCATTAAAGTTCCAAAACACAAGACTGTTATCCCCAACCATCATTCAGATCCTCAAACAAGACTGTTATCCCCAACCACCATTCAGGTCCTCAGATCCTCAAACAAGACTGTTATTCCCAACCACCATTCAGGTCCTCATTTATTCAAACAAGACTTATCCCCAACCACCATTCGGGTTCTCATATCCTGAAACAAGACTGTTATCCCCAAACACCAATCAGGTTGTCAAATCCTATAACTCAAGACTGTTATTTCCATCTCCATTCTAGAATACTTTTAAATACATTTTATCAGAAAGTTGTCAAATGTGAATCACATGGAAAGTGATGAATTGTACAAAATATGTTGTAATGGCTGTGAATGAACAAGTGTAATCAGAAACATGTCTCACCCTTGGTAATTTCTATGGCATTTTTGGAACCTTGGTTTTGGAATTTTTTTCACCAAAAATGTAACTGGTCTATTTCCAAAGTTAGCTGAACTGATAATTGCTTAACTGAAAGAGAAGTTCTTATTTAGAGTTGTTTTTTGTTCCATGTGTTATGATATGTACCATAATGCAAAGGCCCTCATGGCTTGAAATTACTTTTTACAATGCTTGCAGAATGTTAGGGCTGTAACAAACATGCTATTTACTTCCATTTCATTATTGTAACTAGTCAGTATTAGCTTGCTAGTATAAATTTGAGTCAATATTAGTTTGTTAGAATCTATTTTGAATCCATTCTAGCTTGCTAGTATCAATTTTGAGCCAATTCTAGCTTGCTAGAGTCAATTATTGCTTGCTAGAATCAGTTAAGAGTCAAATCTAGCTTGCTAGAATCAATTTTGAGTCCAAACTAGCTTGCTAGAATCAATTTTGAATCAAAACTATCTTGCCAGAATCACTTATGAGTCTAAACTATCGTGATAGAATCAATTTTAAATGCAAAGTTGATTTCTAGACTCAATTTTGAGTCATGTCATGACACCAAGGCTGTGATCTGCACCATGTTTTTTATAAAACATTCTGATGTGATAATCATAGTGCATAGGTCCAGATATATGTATCATGATACAAAGATATACATATCATGGTGCAGTGGTCCAGATATTTGTATCATGATACAAAGATATACATATCATGGTGCATAGGTCCTGATATATGTATCATGATGCAAAGATATACATATCACGGTGCAATGGTCCAGATATATATCATGATCTAAAGATATACATATCTTGGTACAAGGGTTCTGATCTAAGTATCATGATGCAAAGATATACATATCATGGTGCAGTGGTCCATATATTTGTATCATGATACAAAGATATACATATCATGGTGCAGTGGTGGTCCAGATATTTGTATCATGATACAAAGATATACATATGGTGCATAGGTCCTAATATATGTATCATGATGCAAAGATATACATATCATGGTGCAGTGGTCCATATATTTGTGTCATGATACAAAGCTATACATATCATGGTGCAATGGTCCAGATATATAGCATGGTCTAAAGATATACATATGGTGCAGTGGTCCATATATTTGTATCATGATGCAAAGATATACATATCATGGTGCAATGGTCCAGATATATATCATGATCTAAAGATATACATATCATGGTGCAGTGGTCCAGATATATGTATCATGATGGTAATATATACATATCATGGTGCTCAGGTCCTGATATAAGTATCATGATGCAAAGATATACATATCATGGTTCAATGGTCCAGATATATATCATGATCTAAAGATATACATATCTTGGTACAAGGGTTCTGATATAAGTATCATGATGCAAAGATATATCATGGTGTAGTGGTCCATATATTTGTATCATGATACAAAGATATACATATCATGGTGCAATGGTCCAGATATATATCATGATCTAAAGATATAAATATCTTGGTACAAGGGTTCTGATATAAGTATCATGATGCAAAGATATACAGATCATGGTGCAGTGGTCCATATATTTGTATCATGATACAAAGATATACATATCATGGCGCAGTGGTGGTCCAGATATTTGTATCATGATGCAAAGATATACATATCATGGTGCATAGGTCCTGATATGAGTATCATGATGCAAAGATATACACATCATGGTGCAATGGTCCATATATTTGTATCATGATACAAAGATATACATATCATGGTGCAGTGGTCCAGATATATGTATCATGATGCAAAGATATACATATGGTGCAGTGGTCCAGATATTTGTATCTTGATGCAAAGATATACATATCATGGTGCAGTGGTCCAGATATTTGTATCTTGATGCAAAGATATACATATCATGGTGCAGTGGTCCAGATATATGTATCATGATGCAAAGATATACATATCACGGTGAATTGGTCCAGATATATATCATGATCTAAAGATATACATATCTTGGTACAAGGGGTCTGATATAAGTATCATGATGCAAAGATATACATATCATGGTGCAGTGGTCCATATATTTGTATCATGATACAAAGATATACATATCACGGTGCAATGGTCCAGATATATATCATGATCTAAAGATATACATATCTTGGTACAAGGGTTCTGATATAAGTATCATGATGCAAAGATATACAGATCATGGTGCAGTGGTCCATATATTTGTATCATGATACAAAGATATACATATCATGGCGCAGTGGTGGTCCAGATATTTGTATCATGATGCAAAGATATACATATCATGGTGCATAGGTCCTGATATGAGTATCATGATGCAAAGATATACACATCATGGTGCAATGGTCCATATATTTGTATCATGATACAAAGATATACATATCATGGTGCAGTGGTCCAGATATATGTATCATGATGCAAAGATATACATATCATGGTGCAGTGGTCCAGATATATGTATCATGATGCAAAGATATACATATGGTGCAGTGGTCCAGATATTTGTATCTTGATGCAAAGATATACATATCATGGTGCAGTGGTCCAGATATTTGTATCTTGATGCAAAGATATACATATCATGGTGCAGTGGTCCAGATATATGTATCATGATGCAAAGATATACATATCACGGTGAATTGGTCCAGATGTATATCATGATTTAAAGATATACATATCTTGGTACAAGGGTTCTGATATAAGTATCATGATGCAAAGATATACATATCATGGTGCAGTGGTCCATATATTTGTATCATGATACAAAGATATACATATCACGGTGCAATGGTCCAGATATATATATATCATGATCTAAAGATATACATATCTTGGTACAAGGGTTCTGATATAAGTATCATGATGCAAAGATATACATATCATGGTGCAGTGGTCCATATATTTGTATCATGATGCAAAGCTATACATATCATGGTGCAGTGATCCAGATATTTGTATCTTGATGCAAAGATATACATATCATGGTACAGTGGACCATATATTTGTATCATGATACAAAGATATACATAACCTTGTGCAGTGGTCCAGATATATGTACCATGATGCAAAGATATACATATCATGGTGCAGTGGTCCAGATATTTGTATCATGATGCAAAGATATACATATCATGGTGCAGTGGTCCATATATTTATATCATGATACAAAGATATACATATTATGGTGCAGTGGTGGTCCAGATATTTGTATCATGATACAAAGATATACATATCATGGTGCAATGGTCCAGATATATATCATGATCTAAAGATATAAATATCTTGGTACAAGGGTTCTGATATAAGTATCATGATGCAAAGATATACAGATCATGGTGCAGTGGTCCATATATTTGTATCATGATACAAAGATATACATATCATGGCGCAGTGGTGGTCCAGATATTTGTATCATGATGCAAAGATATACATATCATGGTGCATAGGTCCTAATATGAGTATCATGATGCAAAGATATACACATCATGGTGCAATGGTCCATATATTTGTATCATGATACAAAGATATACATTTCATGGTGCAGTGGTCCAGATATATGTATCATGATGCAAAGATATACATATCACGGTGCAATGGTCCAGATATATATCATGATTTAAAGATATACATATCTTGGTATAAGGGTTCTGATATAAGTATCATGATGCAAAGATATACATATCACGGTGCAATGGTCCAGATATATATATATATATATATATATATATATATATATATATATATATATATATATATATATATATATATATATATATAATGATTTAAAGATATACATATCTTGGTATAAGGGTTCTGATATTTATATCATGATGCAAAGATATACATGTCACGGTGCAATGGTCCAGATATATATCATGATCTAAAGATATACATATCTTGGTATAAGGGTTCTGATATATGTATCATGATGCAAAGATATACAGATCATGGTTCAGAGGTCCAGATATATGTATCATGATGGTAATATATACATATGATGGTGCATAGGTCCTGATATATGTATCATGATGCAAAGATATGCATATCATGTTGCATAGGTCCAGATATATGTATCATGATGGCAATATATATATATATATATATATATATATATATATATATATATATATATATATATATATATATATATATATATATAATGTTACAAAAGGGACTGACATATGTATCATGATGCAAAGATAAACATATAATGATGCAGAAGTACTAATATATATATATATATATATATATATATATATATATATATATATATATATATATATATATATATATATATATATAATGTTACAAAGGGACTGACATATGTATCATGATGCAAAAATAGATTTATCTCTCAAAGTATTTTTCGTCCTAATGACTTTTCAGTTCTCTATATTTTTACTGCCACATTTTACACATAATTGTTTTTTTTCCCTCTAACTTCATTACCACACTGAACACATGGTTTTGGCCAGGTACTTCCATGTTTGATGCTCTGCATTTGATTTCCACTGTATTTGTTTACACATGGTTTATTTCAATAAGAAATATGTCCAATTTTCAACCAATTACACTTTTTTCTGTTTGAATCATTATATATAATAAAATTTAATTTAAATATTTATCTTAATTATAATAATGGAGGAATTATCCGCAATTGAACCCTCCTCCATCAGATTTGATCTTGACAGACTACCAGAATATAAATTCAGTGTTTCAACGTAGGATCTATTTATAACGAATGCGGATATAACTGAACTTACCCGTGAAGCCAAAAATGAATTTCGTGACGATGGTGCTGCTCATGTGTGGTCAACTTTCAGAGTTAGAACTACTGTTAATATGATGACTGATGAACGAGAAAAAGTAATTAATAAACACCATGATAATTAAAAATATTTTATTTTAATAAAATTTTGTTGTAGAGATAGATGACGACATTTGGATAGTTCTTAATAAAAGATATACCGATAATATACAGTCGGGAAATAATATCATTTTATTAATTAATAAATCCATGCCTGGAATACTGACTGGTATTGATAGACTATACTTCGAGAGAGGTTACATAGTAATTGCAGTGGTCTATTCAACAATCCCGCTGAATGATAAACCTAACGTTGCGGATCTCAAACCGATGAGATTGTCTGGAGCAAGAATAAACTGTGTAGCAGAACGAGTTACGAGTTAAAGTCGCTACGGATTCATTTTATTAAAAATATAAACATTTATTAAACCTCTACTTGGCAATGGTGAGTGGGGAACATGGAGGATAAAGCAAGAAAATATACTCAATTATTCTGAATCTGCTGACGTTGAAATTAAGAAAATATATTACAAAAATAATCAAATATCAAAGTCATCTGCTCCATCTGTGTACGATCCTGTGGCTGGATAAAAGACTGTTTATCTTAATGTGTGTGGTGGTTCAGGTAAAAAAAATCTCATGCGATTAATTATTTATGAACAACCATTCTGATATCATTCTTTTGACACCTACCCATAAACTCGCCAAATAGATGAAAGAACGTAGAGTAAAATCATGCACATATATTTTCTTTAGATGTTTTGGAGACAAATGGACTCCTGAGCGAATGGGTGAAAAATATATACCTAAGTGTATTATATGAGACAATATATGCACGGTGTCGTTAGAAATAATAAAAACATTTCTTGAGTATTGACAAAAAAATACTGCTGTGATTATGTGTGGTGATCATGGTCAACCACCACCCTTTTTTGGACGGTCTCCACATGAATGGCTAAAGAATAATGTATATTATTACTATGAATGATGACCATAAATCCATTAATCAGCCGCTGAAAGAGTTTAAAAGATTAATCAGACAACTGCCAGATAAAATACAATATAATGGACAATTATAGAAACTACCATGAATAATTTTTGGACTTTACGGAGACCCACTGATTTGATAGTCACAATTAGAAAGATAGTTTGTGATGAATTGCAAAAGAAATTATTTACATTACATAAATAAAAGTTTTCAAATCTACATGTACAATTATGTTATCGCCCAGCAGATACTCTACGACAGAATATTAAAGTTGAAATTCCTGGTGGCAGAGTACAAAATCTTGTACTGAATGATATTGTTTTGGTCGCTGTTAATATTGTTGAGAGTGCATTGAACATGGATAAATCACAGTGGACGTTAGGATACGCTACAATGATACACGCCACAGGGATTAACTATCTCAGATACAAATATCTGGATTGTAGATTATTGGATCGAATGGTCAAACTTGGTCTATCTTGCAGTATCTCACGTCAGAAGAACTCAACTACATAGGGTTATTATAGATTACGTGATAACTGAGATTACTAATAACCTTGTCATAATGAAAAAATTAGCGTTTTATAAGCAAAGTGACAAAAGAGCGTGACTTTGATATTGATAATGAATTTATCATAACACTGAAACAACTACAGAATAATTATTGTGCAAGCTGTAATGCAATAATGTTATGACAATATTCGAATAATACTCCAAGACAATTTACCGTAAATAGAATAAATAGTGATCTTGGTCACACATGTGAAAATGTAATGCTGACCTGTCTTGAATGTAATCGACGTAGGGGTCTACTTTACATAAGTGAAGGTGGTGGTAATTGTCTATCGGCAGGAATTGCCTGCAATTGTTCACGCTCAAATCCACGTTGAGGGGCTGTAGAATCTAGTTTTCCAGTGGATCTAACCTCACTAGAAATTGTACGTGTGGTCACGCTCCAGATAGGGTCAGTAGCTCTTTTTTTTACACCCTCGAGCTGCCCTGGTTAGATTAAATATCACCAGTTACGTTATCTAACACTGGATGTTCACATCCTTGTCCTTATCCTTTCGCTACGTGGTATATATATATATATATATATATATATATATATATATATATATATATATATATATATATATATATATGAGGTAAAATGTAAGTATAAATAAGAACATGAGAAGTCTCTCTAAAGTAAGTATATTAAAACTAACTCTTCTTTGGACTCATGTTCATTAAATATTGGGAATAATTGCCATTGAAATATATGTAGATTAGATTTATTTAATTGCGCTATATTCATTTTGATATTATTCTATTACAGTTAGTGCAGTTTATATCTGTCTCTATAACCAATACCAATTTGCCGTACTCTACATGTACAAACCACTAAGCTTACACTCAGTACCAATTTGCCGTACTATACATGTACAAACCACTAAGCTTACACTCAGTACCAATTTGCCGTACTATACATGTATAAACCACTACGCTTACACTCAGTACCAATTTGCCGTACTATACATGTATAAACCACTACGCTTACACTCAGTACCAATTTGCTGTACTATACATGTATAAACCACTACGCTTACACTCAGTACCAATTTGCCTTACTATAGATGTATAAACCACTACGCTTACACTCAGTACCAATTTGCCGTACTATACATGTATAAACCACTACGCTTACACTCAGTAGCAAAGATTCTTGACATTATCTCCAAATGAGTATGTTGGCTTGAAGATTAAATCCAAGGTCAGAAATAAAAATGTAAAACATACGTAGTTCTATGGGATAAAAACTGGGTCTCGCTAGTTGGAGAAATCATGAAGTCCGAGCGTATGCTAGCCCTCCTCACCTCAAAAAGTTGTTACCATAAAAGGTTATGAGGTGCCGTGATCTAGTATAAATAAGCCCAGGGAGATGCTACTAAAACAGTTCGGCTTCTTGCTCCAACTACAAGAGAACTCATTGTACTTATTTCAGATCCAGCCAAGCTTCCCCAAAGGAATGTAACTGTCTACATTATCTGTGTTACACCCTTTTCTCCTCTCTACCTCTCTAATGATGGATCGAGCCCACTCATAAGAGATGCGTAATTCCTTCCCATAGCAGGAAAAGGAGAACAACATTATGATACAAAATCCTTTTCATTATATATATATATATATATATATATATATATATATATATATATATATATATATATATATATATATATATATATATTGCATTAGAAGGTTTCATGAATTTTGCACAAGTAATTTCATTATTCAATGCAGATGTCACACTTGGTAGCCTTGCAACCCATTCACGAGATCTCTCACCGGACTTTAAGTCAGTAGATATTTCTTACGCGTATTGATATCTAAAAAACCACTCAGCAAGTGTTCGATTAAATCGTTCAACGATTGCCTGATCACGATGAATTTCAGTATGTCTTCGTCTGATTTCAACGTTATGTTTTTTCATCAAAAAATGATACTGCACCAAGAAATTCTTTGCCAGGATCAACTTGTAATAGCTGTGGCCATCGTAGACCATCACGTTGATAAATTCGTTCAAATGCAGATGTAATTTCAGATGCTGTATTTGTTGATAATAGTTTTGCTTCTTTATATCTACTTGCAACGTCAACAACGGTCAATGCGTATTTATAAGTACGTGACTTGTTAGGAACACTGTCATCAAAATGTGCGTATGGAATTTTTTGAGATGGTTGCAGTTAAATTTGCCATATTGCCCGTCATGCTAACCAATTTTCAGCAACAGAACGTGAAACTTTTGCTGCTTCAGTAAGTTTAGTGATCGTTACATTGCCTCTCCAATACCCTCTTGGGCTTTAATAAATAGATCCCATTATAATAATCATATAATTAAGTACCAGCCCCTAGCATTATTTTATTTTTCATAACGGATTTTTTTTTCAGAAAACTAGCGAGTTTCTCACTGAGAGATTTATAAGGTATAGAATTTAACGCATGAATTAATTTTACAGACACCGTTTCTGCAAATATTTACTTTTATAAGCAACATATGAACATGACATGCTTGATCAATCTTATTTACTGGATGCTTTCCGGGTTTTGGTTGATCTTGATCATCAAGTCGAGTTCCAGGACCACAATAATTATATCCTGGACGTATTTAGCCTATGATAATCCATGTAGTTTTCCTAAAGAAGCAGCAATATCTCCACGTCTTTGTCACTGAATCAGACATGGAGATACATTTATATTTTTTCGTGCCGCTTTTCACGCATGTACCCGTTAATGCACGTCGTTTATTTTTCGTTATTATCGTTGTCAGTCCAGCAGTGGGTGTAGATAATCTACATCTAACACAATATAGACTCGTGTTATTAATAATATGGATACAATAATTGACTTTTTGGCAACACGAAAACAACAACCAGTAAAGCACCATTCAGCATTACCATTTTCGATAAGGGTGATGTGTCGAATTTTGAAAACTCTTAGAAGCTTTGTTTAAAGGAATTGTATCAAAGTCAACTTAATTAAAGTAGAAAGGGCTAGAGATAGTTAGATGATTATTTTCATTTCATCTCTGAACGTCAAAAGGGAATTCGTTCTAGCCGACGTAACATGAACGAGTCAGATGCTATGGTACAAGAGAATGACATAAGACCTTTCCCCAAAATCGGCAGGGTAATGGCGGCATCTGGCTATAGATGATAGCTCAAAGTAAATGATTAATTACGGCATGATTAGTTGTTTAGTTTTCTTGTCAATCCAAACATTCTACGAACAGGTTTAGGAAACTGTCTATTCCGATTGGTTAATATGGATTTATGGGCGTAACTCTGTAAGAAATTAAAGGTTTTACTTTAGGGAAATTCTTTAGTCGTCTTCGATCTTTCGCAAGGAAAGTTAGTATGACTCCGAAATTCGTAGAAAGTACGTTTTCGTTATTGAGTAAGGGGCCGGATAGTTCTCTCAGTTAGGAGACTGACTATACGTGAGGTTCGTGGAAACAAAGAAACGGCAAAAGGTACGCAATCTTAGTTTCCCGATTTTAATATGTTATTTCATTTGTTGACCTATTTTGCAAATGTATTCTTGATATGTATTATTTCATTTTTCAGGATTTTAGTGAAATGCTAGTCATGACATTTTATTCTTTGATTTCCTAATTATCAATTTATTTGGAGAATTGGCAAGATTGAATGTAATTAAAATTTCATTAGATTAGTTGAAAAGATTGCATGTAATTTAATCTTGAATACATAGGAGTGATTAGGAATTTAAATGAATTAAGTTTAAGGAATGATGGGTAATATTTCATAGTTTTATGGATTAACTCTGCCTAAAATGAGTATGACCTAACATTACATGTATATTCATGGATACAATAATAATTTGTAATAGTTTGTAATATTTAATTGATCACTTAAGTGTATATCTATATGCTGGTTTGTAATATCTAATTGGTCGAGTAAACTATTTTAGAATAGTTAGATCTGAGGGTCTAAGCATATGCAACTTAAGACTGCTAGATTGGTAGAGTCAGCAGTCGAGTGGGGGGTAACATACGGGTTCATACGGCTGAGTTGAATTTAATTGACCATCCCTAGCGTGACCCGAATTAAGGTCAGGACAAGCATCGACCGTTTATGTAAACATAACAGTTAGCTAACAGAAGTTACTGCGGCAGAATTTATGCCTTTTGTTTTCTGAGCCGAATTAATGTAAAATATAGATATACTTGGGAATGTGACCTATTGTCTATTGCGAGACATTTTTATTTATTGAAGGAAACAGCTTTCCTGGATTTCCATGAGAAATCCCTGAACAATCACAGGACGAGAACAAGATCTACGCAGAAATCTAAGTCCAGAGACGATTGTTAAGTCAGAGTTCGACGGTCAAGAGTCCAAGACGAAAAAGCTAGACAAAGATCGACGGAGCAGGGACGAACGGAAGTCTTGATGTTTTCATAAATTAGGTGATGAAGTCTCTCATCGTTACACTCAAAGGTCACATCTCATTAGCAATGAGGATAGCAATTTAACGTTGAAAGCAATTTTACATTTAAAGAAATTTGTATTGTCTTTTTTATTTGAGTACATGTTAGTACCATTTTTCCTTCTTTTGTAACTAAGTCATTGATTTCTTTTCATTTTAAATTCTGTTGATAAACTGATTAAATTTTATATTTGTTCATTGAAAGAGGGCTCGTATTGTTATTTCTTCAATATACTCGTTCAGTGATCTGCATTCTTCTTTCTATCTATCCACACTGGGTAAATTACACCGCGGAGGCCATTCCCTAGCAACGAACCGTAGTGAAAGAGGTTGGTGTGTTTTGCACGCCGCCAATTTCCCACATAAGTGGGAGCCTCGTTCCGGGATATTTGAACAGTGGAAAAAAGCAGATCTGAACATATATTGAAAGAAATACAACACAGTATCATTGATAGATTTGTATTTTTTAAAAATAAGAAGCCACGAGTGTGAATTGATTCAACACCTATTCTTATATGTTTGAAATTATGCATGATTTGTGAATTTCTTAAATGTTGCATGACATTGTAAGAAATTAAGATTCCGTACCTGAAATTGCTGAAGCGTGGTGGTTGTCGGTATCTAAGTAACCCAGAAAAATTTTGTTTAGTACTCTTGCGAGAAGAGATCATTAAGGAAGTATTCCCAGGGTAATTTGCACATGTGTTGCAGACGATACGAATTTAGGGAGAATTTATAGTTGGTACTGCCCGAAAGCCGTTTAAATTACTTGTGTGATTTTTAAGTAAGTCTGTAGGTAAGACTTGACTTAGTTAGAATATTCGTTGATATTCATAGGGAAGTTGTTTTCTTGAAGGCAGAAAACAGGTTAGTGATACTAATCTAGGTGAGTTAGCGACAAGACAGATAGACAAGAATGGCAACATTACGGCAACTTGCGCGAGAATTCAAAGCTCTTGGATCCGAAGAATTAGGTTATGAAGGGACCCAGTTAGCTGACTTTGTAGAGCGTAGTCTCAAAGAGTACAAAGAACAGCAAGCAGCCGAAAGAGAGAAGGAAAGAGAGGCAGCCGAGAGAGAAAAAGAACTTGAGATAGCCAGAATGCAGGCTGAAAGAGAAAAAGAATTTGAGGTAGCCAGACTGCAGGCTGAAAGAGAAAAAGAATTTGAGACAGTCAGATTGCAGGCTGAAAGAGAAAAAGAACTTGAGTTAGCTAAACTGCAAGCCAAGGAAAGGAATAAAGAGAGAGAACATACGTTAGCCATGGAAAGACTAAGGATCGAAGTGGAGTCCAGGAGGGGCGAAGAACTGAACGTACAGTTAGGACCCTCGAGCAGAAGAACGGAGGAAAGACGTACCGTCCAGATAACTATGCCTATGTTTAACAACAAGGATGAAATTATTGACAACTTTTTAACCCAGTTTGAAAAGTTAGCATTAATACATCAAATACCCAAAGAACAGTGGGCTATTAATATTTCGGCATTTTTGCAAGGCGCTGCCAAGGAGGTTTATCATAATTTGGCACCCGCTAAAATAGATGATTACGAAGCTCTCAAGAAAGCGTTACTACGGCACTACGAGCTGACAGCTGAAAGTTTCCGTAAACTTTTCAGAGAGTCATCTAAGAAAGCCACAGAGTCTCACGCGCAATTTCATAATCGTGTACGCGTACTTTTCGATAAGTGGATTAAAATGTCCGGAGCCGAACTTTCATACGAAGGCATACGGGAAGAAATTCTGAAGGCACATGTCCTCAGCACATACTGTAAAGACCTAATAGTATTTTTGGCGGAGCGTGATTTTGCGACCTTAGTAGATATTAGTGTAATGGCCGAGCGATATGAAGCTGCACACTCTCGTCCAACCACATGGAGTGGCAGGGATCGAACCAGCGTCCCAGAGTTTAGGAGAGGTAATGGTTTAACACCTATCAGGCGGAATGGTCAAAATGGTGGGAAGCCAGGGGCTGACAATCCCAGCCGTGATCAGTCCCGGGGCTCAGGTAAGTCCCAAGGGATGGACAAGATAACCTCTGGTAAGAAAGAGGAAATTGTGTGTTATGGCTGCAACAAACCCGGCCATATTCTTAAAAACTGTAGAAGATACCGTCCCACTGTAAATGTAGTGACCCCAGATACTAGTAAACAGAGCAATCTATTGGAGTGGTCCAATACAGCAACAGCTACGGTAAATGGCGTAGAGGTTACTGTGTTGTACGACACTGGCTGTGGTTATCCAGCTTTGGTGGACAGGAAGTTTGTTAAACCTAATGATTATACAGGTGAGACGGTAGAGGTACAATTTGCAAATAAGAGTAGTGATTCCCTTCCAGTTGTTTATATCAATCTTGATTCGCCCTATGTGCAATGACGAATTCAAGCAGCGTGCTTGTCAGGGTTGTCGCACGATGTTATTTTAGGATGTAGGTATGTATTGCCCCAACCTAATCCTATGACGTGTACACCTGTACACGTGGGGTCTGTAGAGACTAGGTCTATGAGACGAAGGTCAGGGCCGAAACCGTTGAAACCCTCGTCTTCGCCCATAGATAATTTGCTACCTGGCGAATTAAGGAGACTTCAAGAGGAAGATTCTACCCTTAATAAGATACGCGGGTATGCAAAGGACAAGTCAGTGCGTAACTTACCCGACGATGAGGTAGAGTTCGCACTGAAGCGAGGTATCTTGTACCGGTACGCTCGAAAGGGGACCGAGAGGTATAAGCAGGTAATTGTACCACGGTCTAAGCGGGATGAAGTACTTAGGCTTGCACATGAAGGTTTACTTGGTAGTCACATGGGTGTGGCTAAGACGCGAGATAGGTTAGTTAGGGAGTTCTATTGGCCAGGTGTGTATGGTGATGTAAGGAGGTTTTGTCTGTCGTGTGACAAGTGTCAGCGAGTGGCACCTAAGACCTCACATCGCCCAGTACCGCTAGGAACTACCCCTCTGATTGATGAACCTTTCTCACGGGTGGCTATAGATTTGATAGGTCCGATAAAGCCCGCAGCGGAAAGTGGCAATCGTTATGTGCTAACGATTGTCGATTATGCTACCCGATACCCGGAGGCCGTTGCTTTAAGGAACATCGATTCAGTTACGGTAGCTGAAGCGTTGTTAGGGGTCTGGTCTAGAATTGGTGTACCAGACGAAATATTAACTGACCAAGGGACGCAGTTTTTTAGCCAGGTGATGGAGGAAGTAAACCGGTTACTTTCTATCAGGCACCTGACTACTACCCCTTATCACCCAGTGTAATGGTCTAGTGGAGCGTTTCAATGGGACATTGAAACAAGCTCTAAAAAAGTTATGCGAAAATCGACCTAGAGATTGGGATCGATACCTTCCCGCGATACTTTTTGCGTACCACGAAGTACCCCAAGCTAGTCTTGGATTTTCGCCGTTCGAGCTAGTTTATGGGAGGACAGTGAGAGGACCCATGGCTGTATTGAAGCAGTTGTGGACGGATGAGAAAGCATCCGAAGAGGTAAGAACAACATATCAGTACGTTGTTGACCTCCGTAATAAACTGGAGGAAGTTTGTAACTTGGACCAGAAAAATCTCTGTGATGCAAAGGGACGTCAGGCCAAGTACTACAACAAGAAGGCGAAAGAACGTAAGTTTGAGGTAGGCGACAAGGTGTTGTTGTTGCCATTAGAACATAACAAACTCCAAGTGTCTTGGAGAGGACCGTTCGTTGTAACGGAGAAGAAGGGTGGACAGAATTATCTCATCAGGGTGGGCGATAAAGAAAAGCTGTACCACGTTAACCTACTTAAACGCTACCGAGAAAGAGAGTCACCTACTGAGTTCGTGGTTGCTACAGTTGTGACGGAAGAACTCGACGACAACGGAGGAGTGGCGGAAGTACTTCCTAGTTGTCCGTTGACGGGGAAGGAAACTTACGTAGACGTCGTCCATGACGTAATGTTAACGTCAAACCAACGTGGCGAGGTGGAGGAGATACTTCACGTTTACGAAGTTTTATTTTTTTTTTTTTTTTTTTTTTTTTTTTTTTTTTTGTTTTCTTCTTTTTTTTGTTTTTTTTTTTCTTTTTTTTTTTTTTTTTTTTCTTTTTTTCTTTTTTTTGTTTTTTCTTTTTTTTTTTTTTTTTTTTTTTTTCTTGTTTTTCATTTTTTTTTTTTTTATTGTTTTTTTGTGCTTTTTTTTTTTTTTTTTTTTTTATTGGTTTTCTTTTTTTTTTTTTTTTTTTTTTTTTTTTCCTTTTTTTTTTTTTTTTTTTTTTTTGTTCTTTGTTCTTTTTTTTTTGTTTTTCCTTTTTTTTTTTCTTTTTTTTTTTTTTTTTCTTTTCTTTTTTTTTTTTTCTTTTTATTTTTTTTTTTTTTTTTTTGTTTGCTTTTTTTTTTTCTTTTTTTTTCTTTTGTGTTTTTTTTCGTTTTTTGTCTTTTTTTTTTTTTTTTTTTTTTTTTTTCTTTTTTTTTTTTTTTTCTGTATTCTGCCGGAGAAATCAAGTGTGAAGGATTTGGAGGAGTTTAGTATGAAGCTACTGGAGGAAAAGATGAAAGATAGACTGACGTCAGACGCCATTGTTAAGCTACCAGACGTGACAAAGGACTTTGTGTTACGTACAGACGCTTCTGACAGGGGTCTTGGTGCAGTTTTACTGCAAGAACATGATGGAGACTTATTTCCTGTTGCATACGCGAGTAGGAAACTTAATACCGCTGAGCGTAATTATTCAGTCACTGAGAAGGAATGCCTAGCGATTGTTTTTGGGATTCATAAGTTTCAGCGTTATCTGTAAAGACGAAAGTTTATTCTAGAAACCGATCATCAACCTTTAGCGTATCTTGCACAGGCTAAATTGACTAATGGGCGTTTAATGAGGTGGTCATTGTTTCTACAACAATATCAAGTCCAGCTACGTTACATTCGTGGAAACTCAAATGTGGGGGCAGATTGTATGAGTCGATTGCTTGAGTCTGAGGTAAAGGAGTCACTTCAGGACATGTAAACATTAAATTAAACTGGAACTTCAACATTCGACGAGCAAAATCCCAGATTTTACTCTTAAAGGGGGGCCTATGTGATGTGTTGAGATTTTAAAATTCTTAGAAGCTTTGTTTAAAGGAATTGTATCAAAGTCAACTTAATTAAAGTAGAAAGGGCTAGAGATAGATGATTATTTTCATTTCATCTCTGAACGTCAAAAGAGAATTCGTTCTAGCCGACGTAACATGACCGAGTCAGATGCTATGGTACAAGAGAAAGACATAAGACCTTTCCCCAAAATCGGCAGGGTAAAGGCGGCATCTGGCTATAGATGATAGCTCAAAGTAAATGATTAATTACGGCATGATTAGTTGTTCAGTTTTCTTGTCAATCCAAACATTCTACGAACAGGTTTAGGAAACTGTCTATTCCGATTGGTTAATATAGATTTATGGGCGTAACTCAGTAAGAAATTAAAGGTTTTACTTCAGGGAAATTCTTTAGTCGTCTTCGATCTTTCGCAAGGAAAGTTAGTATGACTCTGAAATTTGTAGAAAGTACGTTTTCGTTGTTGAGTAAGGGGCCGGATAGTTCTCTCAGTTAGGAGACGGACTATACGTGAGGTTCGTGGAAACATAAAGAAACGGCAAAAGGTACACAATCTTAGTTTCCCGATTTTAATGTTATTTCATTTGTTGATCTATTTTGCAAATGTATTCTTGATATGATGTATGTATGTATTATTTCATTTTTCAGGATTTTAGTGAAATGACATTTTATTCTTTGATTTCCTAATTATCAATTCATTTGGAGAATTGGCAAGATTGAATGTAATTAAAATTTCATTAGATTAGTTGAAAAGATTGCATGTAATTTAATCTTGAATACATAGGAGTGATTAGGAATTTAAATGAATTAAGTTTAAGGAATGATGGGTAATATTTCATAGTTTTATGGATTAACTCTGCCTAAAATGAGTATGACCTAACATTACATGTATATTCATATACTAGTTTGTAATATTTAATTGATCACTTAAGTGTATATCTATATGCTGGTTTGTAATATCTAATTGGTCGAGTAAACTATTTTAGAATAGTTAGATCTGAGGGTCTAAGCATATGTAACTTAAGACTGCTAGATTGGTAGAGTCAGCAGTCGAGTGGGGGTAACATACGGGTTCATACGGCTGAGTTGAATTTAATTGACCATCCCTAGCGTGACCCGAATTAAGGTCAGGACAAGCATCGACCGTTTATGTAAACATAACAGTTAGCTAACAGAAGTTACTGCGGCAGAATTTATGCCTTTTGTTTTCTGAGCCGAATTAATGTAAAATATAGATATACTTGGGAATGTGACCTATTGTCTATTGCGAGACATTTTTATTTATTGAAGGAAACAGCTTTCCTGGATTTACATGAAAAATCCCTGAACAATCACAGGATGAGAACAAGATCTACGCAGAAATCTAAGTCCAGAGACGATTGTTAAGTCAGAGTTCGACGGACAAGAGTCCAAGACGAAAAAGCTAGACAAAGATCGACGGAGCAGGGACGAACGAAAGTCTTGATGTCTGCATAAATTAGGTGATGAAGTCTCTCATCGTTACACTCAAAAGTCACATCTCATTGGCAATGAGGATAGCAATTTAACGTTGAAAGCAATTTTACATTTAAAGAAATTTGTATTGTCTTTTTTATTTGAGTACATGTTAGTACCATTTTTCCTTCTTTTGTAACTAAGTCATTGATTTCTTTTCATTTTAAATTCTGTTGATAAACTGATTAAATTTTATATTTGTTCATTGAAAGAGGGCTCGTATTGTTATTTCTTCAATATACTCGTTCAGTGATCTGCATTCTTCTTTCTATCTATCCACACTGGGTAAACTACACCGCGGAGGTCATTCCCTAGCAACGAACCGTAGTGAAAGAGGTTGGTGTGTTTTGCACGCCGCCAATTTGTCACAATAAGGATGATTATATTAGGTCCATTTTGATCGGGTAAAACAATTATTATTAAATTTAATAATGAGATGGTTGATATGGAGAAAACTATATGTAATAGCACGGTCTGTAGATGATCAGCATTGCTACGAAGTACTTAAGGATTTTAAGGAGAAAACGAAATCAATTAATAAAGACGGTGACGATATTATTGATTATTCAGATATAGATAAACCTCCATCTGTAGAAGACTTAGATGGATTCATTAATAATCTCGTAGTAGCTGGACAAACAATGAAATCCAGCTAGAATATTTTCCAGAGGTAGACATAAAAATATTGACGTGATTTATGTTACACAACGATACACACAAATACCTAAGGTGTTCAATAATAACTAATATTTTGTCTGTTTAATGGAGTAGATGATTATACTCTACAGAATATTTATTATACTTGGTGTTCAGGGAATGTGGACATGATCAAATTTAAAAACTTTTTTTTTCTTCAAAAGTACAAGCTGTTCCTTTTGGATTTATAACAATAAATTTACATGACCCAAGAGCCAGATATCGTATAGGTCTGGATAAAATCTTTGGTTAATTCATAGCAGCAGAGAGGATGAACGATTAAAATTGAGTGCCGCTTCGCAAGTAAACGAAAACGCAAAAAAAATATTAAAAAATATGTCAACAATAGAGTAACAAAATTGAGCTAACCTAAACTATTTATATTGTGTTTTTAACTATATGGAAATAGAATAGAGACTTCGGTTTAGCGTTATTGACCTTGTTTTTTCAGCTATTTGTATGAACCTTTTTTAGGTAAAGGGCACGAGCAAAAAGTTGTATGGTTCACCCTTTCTGCTGTTCCAATTCATGAGAATATATCGAATACAATTAAGGTGGGTTTTATGGTTAATTGTTTTGTATTATTTTTTAACCTTGTACATTAAAATTGGGCAAGTTCCCATTTCAAACTAGTCTGAAAATATGCTGAGGTACGATATTTCTGTGACAAATTATTGTTTTGCTAAGTGTATGACATAAATAGTGATCAACTTTGCTTCAATTGAAACTTTTCTGACGATTTCATAACATCCTGTATATTTGTAATCGAGGCATCAAACAATGAATAAGGAAATTAAGAAATCAGATAATCACCATTTATAATTAATTTCATTCTTTTATTATTTATTTATTTATTTGAATCGAGAGGTGAAGTTCACATTTCAAATGGTTTGGAATAAATACCAATATAAGATATATTTATGTCAAACAACAATGTGTGGACAGGTCACTGAACTTTTCATTCTTTAATTACTCTTTTAACCATGTATTTTGACATTTTATTCAGCTCAAGAATTTCACATTTCAAATGGCTTTGAAAAAATACCGATGTACAATAAAGATGCATCAAACTACAAATACAAATTTTGCTGAGAATGTTTCATATTATACCAAATGAAAAATCATTATTTATTGCCTCAAATAAAACTGACCAATCCTATTTTTTTTTTAACTTCACCTATTACGGTGAATACTAAAATGGGAGAAATAATTACCATTTATAATAATACAGAATAGCCTTTAATGTCTTCTTGAAATGGCATTTCTTCTGTTAACCTACTCTCATTCACTGATCCACCCTTGTCTTCTTTACAGGTGATAAAATATGATTGATGAATAAACTCTCTTATTGTCTTTACAATATCTACTGGTGTTTTTTTTTTAAAAATAGGCAGACCTTTACAGAACTTCACACACACAGATATATATATATATATATATATATATATATATATATATATATATATATATATATATATATACACACACACACACACATACATACACACAATCTGTTAAGTGTAGTTTTGATTCAGATATATAATTAACATTTTATTGTGAATGCAATAATATCCTAGTATGTGAGGAAGATCAAAATCATCAGGTAATTGCACATACAGATTACACTTGACATTAAACTTTTTCATTCCAAAAGCTACAAAAATGACTGTCTTGAATAAATAGTCTTGCACATTGACAACATTGTTTTGTTTCTCTCATAGGATTATAGCAATGGGAGGGACACCATTGCAGGCACCAGAACTGCACTTGTTAATGATTATAGCAATGTAACCAATGCAACCTGTGCAGGTATGTAACACATGCACAAAAAGAGTGTTAAGTCAGCAAAGTGATAACACTGACAAGTGTCAAGATTCCAGGTGTAAGCACAATGCAACGAAAAGCATGTCACATTCTACAGATTTATTAAAGTGCATACCTTGCTCCAAAATTTTCTTCTTCTACTGAATAATAAAAATAATTCCTGTTGATTTGTTTGTAAAACACCATCCCCCAACTGCAAAACAAAACTAAATCCAACCACTCCCACCCCATCATCATTTTTCAGCACATGGTGGCTAGTATATCTGGCGAAGAAAGCAGGAACAACAAATTTATCTCCATCTCAAATATGAAGGGTGAAAAAAAACTTTACACACAAAAAACTTAACTGTAATGGTATGAAATGTAAGCAGGTCATAAACATATGAAGATTGTTGTGGTTGGGCTTAACACCATTTTTCAGCACACGATAGGCTATTCATGGCGGCCAGTATTAATGGTGGAGGAAGAAACCGGGAAATCCCCGGAAAGAACCACCGACCCATGGAAAGCTACTGGCAAGCTTTCTCACATATCCACATTCGCCGAATCCTAGACTCGAACACACGCAGACAGAGGTGAGATGGCAGTGATCCATAACGGACAGCGCTTTAGACCACTTGGCAACCCTCATATATAGATATGCTAACCAAATTTCATTGGTTTTGTGCAAAACAGATTTGTCCAGACACACAGATTAAGCAGCACAAACTCAAGAAATGAATCCAAGTCTTGTATTAGAATGGGCAGCTCAACTTGACTTGGACAAGCAGAACTTTTCCATTAGCTGGCCTAGATTCTGAGAAATGTCAATGCCCGAGTGAAATCTTTGTTACAATCAAGATGGACATGAATATCGCTCCTATGTTAGATCCAGCTATTGTCATAAAAATTACTTGTCAAAATTTCCTAGAAAACTGAGAATGTTAATTGCTTCAGACATTTGAAGTTTTTATCCCTGGAATGCATTTACCACTCTTTCACTCCAACATAAAAATAATTAGAATGAATTAAAAATATATGTACTCTCATTCATCTACATATAAAATTGAGGTATTGTTAAAATTGTAAAACAAGCCCAAGCTGCAAATACATTCAAATGTTGAAATCATATTCACTGAAATCTGCAGTGAACACTTCTAATGTTGCTGTAGTTTGACTTGATCTAGATATATCCAGCACTGATGTCTAAAACACTGTAAATTGTAGTCACCAGTTAATATTTCCCAATATATGTTAAGATTTTCTTTTGCATTATTTCACTAGGGCAGAAATTCTATGAAGATATTAACATAAATTAATTATAACAAGATTATGAAGTTGTTTTATGTCAGCCATGACTATTGCTATAATAACACCGTTACAATTAGTCAATCTTTAAATTTCATACACTTAAAATGAACATGGCTGAACATAATTGCATCAAATAAGTTATTTTCTTACTTAATCAAAAGGAAATTCATTTCATTGTTTTGTTTCAATGAGAAAGCACTTGAAATCGTATATTATCACAATTTAAGACTGTGTTCTATTCCTGCTATACTTATCTTCAATACAGAAATACAAATAAAATATTTTTAAAAAAAAACCAAAACAATTTGTTGTTGTGCTTAACGCCATTTTTCAGCACATGATAGGCTATTCATGGCGGCCAGTATTAATGGTGGAGGAAGAAACCGGGAAATGAACTACCGACCCACGAGAAGCTACTGGCAAGCTTTCTCACATATCCACATTCGTCGAATCCTAGACTCGAACACATGCAGAGGTGAGATGGCAGTGATCCGTAACGGACGGCGCTTTAGACCACTCAGGGGCCCCCTATAAACAATTCGAATAGAACACTGACAAATTTCCCTCAAAGGGACCCCTCTGTTGCCCATAAATAATTTCCATGAATTCCCGGTAAGACCATTTCTTCTTTTAACTGGTGTGTGTTGAAACCATCTTGGATATTCTTGTGTCAAGATTTTTTTCATTTTGGACAACATGGAAACCATCAGAAATCTTGTGTGAAAACCCCATGTCAACATGACCATCCATTCAAAAGTGACAAGAGGTTTTAATATGGTCATTGTGGCAGCCATCTTTAGATTGCATCATTGCCACTAAGGACCAACTCGATATAATTAGTCTTCTGGTGAAAATTATATTTTATTTATGAGTAGCAGTAAAAACACAATTTTCAAGATGGCTGCAATAGTGGACATGTGGGATGCCAGATTGGTTTCATTTTAATTTAATAACCAGGAATCCAAGTCTGGTGAAAACTCTGATCTGATGCTACTTCCCATCTAAAAGAAGAAGCAACATTTTTAAAGATGGCCAGTTTCATTTAGTACCATCTAGACCTTGAGGTAGGTGGATGGATGTATGTGTGTGTGTGTAAAGTGTAATTATTCTCAAAGATAACTTGAAGACTGACAACAGGCTATCCCATGAGCTACAGCTCATAACAATTAGATTCATTAAGAAAAAAAGAACAACTCTATGATCAATGTTCAAGACATTATATTACAAAATATACAATAATTTTATTCATAAATCTTACATATGATGCACTTTGTAAAATGAACATGAAATCGACATACAAAGTAAGGATCTAGTCACACATTGTTCAAAAGGTTTCTACATGCTTCTGAACCTTTTATCCACAAGTGTAATAAAATTTCATTCGTACCAAGACAATGAGACTAAAATTTGAACAGAAACAATTTTTTAAACCGCTTAAAATGCTCTAATATTACAATAAGCTCTAATATATTAATTGCTTAAACAAGGTGTTAAAATTAATCACTCATTTGTCCTACACTAACAAATTAATTTTCAAAAAAAGTGTCGTCAGATAATAACAAAGCAAATAAATGCTCCTTCATTTGTTAAATTTTGAAAACAAAGTTTAACAATATAAAACAACTGAAAGTCACATTGTACAATAATGTGTGGTTCCCTTTTTTATGAAGCAATCCGAGTTAGGAAGCATACACGCGAGAGACCATTAATAAAAATATGGATACAACAAATTTACAGTAATTATTAAGCTAATTTGTGTACCCGTTAAAGCATATGTATACATAGTAATATGGATGTAAACAACTATGGATATAACAAAAGGAATTTAAAGGGTCCTGAGAGGTCGGTTATGAAAGAATTCAACAAAAGAGCAACTTCAACTATTTCTGTATGTTAAGTGCATTTTGCCTATGTACAGAAGTACCCGATACACTGGTGTACATCAGCCTACATTTGTTATCTAGTCACACACTTGTATTCAGGACTGCAAATGAACCAATCAATGGCGTATGACTGTAAACCTTGATGACAATTGGAAAATTCTGAATAGGTTGTCTTAGACAAATACAAATGGAAGTAATTTCCAAATTTCAAACAAGTCACTGATACCAATATATCTTGAGAATTTTTCAATTTTTTAAAATTAAAATAACCACTCCACAGAGCTAATAGCAATGTGTAATTACTGTCTTATTGTTGAAGTAACCATAACAGTATTGATATAATGTTCATACATACAGCAGGATGGAAGTCAGATTTGAGCATTCCAGTTTCCAATTTAATTTCAGATGCCAATTTTGACTTACAATGACTGGAATAAATAAGAAATGTGACTCATTTCTACAGTACTATTCATTTTGTTGTCAGTAACATGGGAAGTGATGACTTGCCCAAAAGTGCATGTTGTGGTTGGCAATCTTTTTATAGCAGTCTTTTAGTGGCAAAACACATTTACTTGAAAGCAGACAATTCAATAGGTATCTTCAAGCAACTGCCATTTTCTAAAGATGAATACAGTCAACAACTGTTGCTATTCGGGAATGGCTGAAGTTGCTCTAACTGCTGTAAATTATATTTCTTAATAGATATATATATCTGCATAAAATATGTACGAAACTATTTAGTTTGCATATTTAATAGTCTTTATTTAAGCATTTTCAATACTTTTGTTTCTCACAATCTGTACAAGAACCATTTACGAGTCCCTGGAGGGGATAAATGCTCTACTGGTTGTAAAAGAATTTAGAGAAATTCAAGCCAAGATCATTTTATTTATTTTATGGCAGAGTTTTGAAGCCACTCCAAATATTCTTCAGCAAACACAAAAATTTCAAATTAACTGCTGCGGTACACATACTGGATGTTAGATTCAACAAGACAATTTGTTAGTAAATTTCACATAATGATGTGACCATCAATTCTGACATTGCAGTGATAACAAGATTTTCAAGATGGGATCTGTGGTTGCCATAATGGAGGTGGAACCACTTTCATTTAGGACTAGGCTAACACCATACATGTCTTCTGGCAATATTAATTTTTGTTCAGGAAGAATAACCAGATTTTCGAGATGACTTTTGTGGCAGCCATATTGTAAAGAATTTTCATCCAGATCTAAAAAGTCTTTTAGTGAGAACTCCATATTGATATAACCATTTATCAGATCATTTTTATTCATGACCAACTAAGCGTTATATGCAGTCTTTAGTGAAAAACCCCAAATTAATAGACATTATCAGATCATTTTTAGACATTAATAAAATTGTCAAGATGATCACTATGCAGAAGATGTCGTTTAAAGCATCTACACCAATGCAACCAAAGTACAGCAGAACTGATTATCCATCATTGTGTGGGACTGAGATCACAACAGATACAAGAATTATTGGATAAAAAAAAGGTATATTAAAAGTATTATACAATAGAATGGGTCATCAAAAGATCAGATTATCTACATATATACAAGTACCTGGATTTTTAAAAATGTTTTGACGAACAATGCTCTGGCGGTCAACTGAGACCAATGGTTAATCGGATAATCAAAGTTCTACTGTAGTTCATAAGAAGCAATAAAAAATTTGGGACAGCAGACAAAACAGACCATCTCATAAACTTTTAGTTAAAAATATACAGTTTCTATTCAATCAAACCTCTTGACAGCTAAAGCAAACAAAAACTCATCATTTTAAAAATTGGGCCACTGAAACAAAAGGCCTTTAATGCACCATTTAATTGTAAAATATAGATATAACTTGCCATCACAAAATGCACAGGCTGATCATTTTCACTTAAGGTAGTCTTATTTTGTTAAATCAAATTAGCAACAAAGTACCTTATATGAAGATAAATAGTCAAGTAATGGTATTGCATGGAAACCCACAAAAATATTGACAACATTTCACAAGTAATCATTCATTAGTAGAACAAACCAAGTGAATCATGATCTGCTGGTCCATTATGTGATGGAAGAAACGATCAATAAGGGGAGTGTTGTACATAAATATAGTAGATGTGTTGTACACAAATACAGTTGATGTGTTGATGGCACTATCTACAAATGTAGTCAAGATTTAATGACATTAAAAATAAGCACTAGAAATTTAAGATGAAATGCACATATGTATTTCATTCACAAAAACAAACTGTTCATATGGACAAATTAGAATACAAAAGGTAGGGCTGGAGAAAATGTGCAATAATTTAACTGCTTTGACAGATGTCCCACTACTCAAAAGTCAAAATATGGTGCAAGCTGGCAATTCAATTTTAGTATCCCTAACAGTTCTGCTCCACTCCAATTTATTCAAGTGCCACCTTGATCAATAATTATGTTGATTATATATTCTCTCTTCATCGACCTGCCTCATACCCCGGGAAGAAATTGAACAAAATTTGCCCAAGTGTTTTATTTTCACAGGAATTCAAATCCTTCTTCAACTCCGTTCTACATGCTGGACATGAGTAGACACCAGCTTTAAATGACCTCTGCAGACAAGTCTAGAAAAAAAAAAAAAGCTGAAATTATTCTCAATGAATAATATAGTGTAATGGTGCTCAAAGAAATATTTTTTAGGTACAGGCCATGGGCTGGTGACTTAATAAATAAACTCCCAAGCCATAAGAGCTAAACACTAAACATAAGGAAACAAGGTGGGATATAAAACATGGTAATAACAGTTGCCACATTTACTGTAACTTGTGATTGCAGATTTAAGCTATTAAAATTTAGTCCCATGCATCATAAATTACAACAATATAGAGCATTGTTGATTTGCCAATCACCTGCTGGTGCTTATATACACACACTGTAGAACATGGCTTCTTTGAAGTATGTCCAAAGGGCAGTTCTTTTCACAAGATAAATGCAATAATATGGAGCAAATATTACTTAGTCACACAGGTTTTATTGTTAGCTATTTATGGGCATCAAGCTATTTTTGTGAGTACTAGGTAAGTAAAGGAATCACATGGCAAGAAAATGGATCACAGAGGTTAAGTAAATGAATCATATTTAGCAAGTAAACGAATCAGGTAGGGCAAGTAAACGAATCAGGTAGGGCAAGTAAACGAATCAGGTAGGGCAAGTAAATGAATCAGGTAGGGCAAGTAAATGAATCAGGTAGGGCAAGTAAATGAATCAGGTAGGGCAAGTAAATGAATCAGAAATGGTAAGTAAATGTAATAATTATGAATATTACTTCATAAATGCAAGACAAATTATATAAAACTATATCATGAGAATATACATGTACATATTTCTGCAGGAAGAACCTTGATGTAGCCTAATTAATTACTATGACTTCAACAAACAATATTGTCAGGGGAACCAGCATAATGTTGAATCTGACAGATTCATCAAATTTTCTTAGGCAAGTATTGGAAAGCAATCATTTCAAAATATAAAGCACACCCACATGTACAAAATATAAGGGACCTACTCTGTTGGAAAGGAAAAACTTTGGAGCAGAAATGACAACTTTAGTTTTTCACCTTGTGAGCCAATATATCATGCCCCCAGTGCTTCAATGTAAGTTTCCAAAAAGCAATGTACTTTGCTTACTTTGCATACTAGAGATTTTACCTACTTTCATTCCATTTATTTGAATGTACATTACTATCAACATTCCTATTTAGCCAAAACTTTTGCCAGGGAGAAACACCAGTCAAAAAGGTAAACTAGAAAGAAAAGAAATTCCTATTCCATAGCTTTTAAATAGATTACAGACTGAAATAATCACAATTCAAATTAAATCCTTAAAGAACATATACACTACAAAATTAGACATCTTAACAGTTAATGCCCTGTTTTCTCTTCAAGTGAAACAATGTCTACATTTCCACCGAGGAAAAAATACCCTTTACTAGCAAGTGGATGTACATTTCTGTACTGGGTCACATCGCTACTTATGCAAAGCGTACTTGTTACTTTGTATTCTAAGGCCTGATGCATTTGTAAGCTCTGGTGATACGAAACTTACAGGGATAGTACCTGGTGTACACCATATCATATACATTATCACAAACAGGCATATATAACGAGCAGCACATGTCCTTAAAAGCTGTAGAGTTAACTGAGGAAAGGGTGGGTTAGATAGAATGGGGGTTTTGAACTAATCTAGAATATTGAAACTGCATATGTGAACTATTGCAACGATAAATTCACACAATCTTTCTACCATTATAATCTGCCCTGGGATATAGCATCCTTCTGAGTATACAGAACATGATGGTAAATATCCATACCTGATGATTACACGCTCCAAAAGAATTGTATAATTTAAATGAAAATAGCTAGTACTTTTTAGTCCAAAGCTTAAAATACATGATAGTTTTGTATAAGATTAAGATATAAGATTTCACTATTTACCTTGCAAAAGTTGTGAGCACACTCTGTTGTAATTGGTTTGAATACAACCTCCTGGCAACAAATGCAGTTGAACAGTTCTTCTACCTTCTGATGAAATGCCTGCAAAATATAAACAAAATAGAAATGTAATCTCAGTCTGAAGTAAAACCAACACATCTACCATATTTAACACAATACCTACAGAAGCCAAACCAAGTGTAATCAAAACTAGCCTTTAGCTTGGGGTTAAAACTAGAGTATGCCCTTTAGCCATCATTTATTTAGCTACAAAGTAAACTTAATCTAAAAATAAAATAGCAATTACCTTATTCTAGGGTGTATGGAGACAGAGAACAATGCCAAAGGAATTACTAAGCATCCAATAAGTTTGAGAAAATAAAATGGAACAATTCTATCCACATGAATCATGATTTTACGATGCATTGCTGCTAAGAAACATAATTCACATTAAATTCCATTTGAATATATTTAAAGGTTCTAGAGTTATTGCAAGCAGCATCCAAGTTTCCATGTGAATACAAAATTTGCTTGACAATGGGCATACCCTGTTTCTGTAGAGTTTAATTCCACACAAACACACACATACATAGGTAGATCTGAAATCCACACACATGCATATACACACACACACACACACACACACACACACACAGGTAGATCTGCATTCTACACACACACACAATAAATACCTGGCTTCCTTCCTTTGTATGTGACAATGCCTCTTCCCAGAGCTTTTTGTTCATTTTATCTGCCTTTATCAGCTTTGACTGTTCAGAACCAATCTTGTAAGCAGCTACCTTGGTCTTCTTTGGTGTAGAATCTATTGATAAAAAATAAGAAACAGTCTCAACAATGATGAATACTGATCTTTCCCCTTCATCTTTGATCTGACTCACCACTCTACACCTTTGACTCATCATACTTCATCTATGATCTCCAATTGTCACTCTTCATCTTCGAAGCCACATTTCATAGATACCTCAACCACATGAAAACAGTTGGCAAGTTGATAAATACAAGTGTTACAAAACCCAAATGCCCACCATCTTCTGTATGTTTATTACAGAGATGCTGCCAGGATTTTATCTAAAGGAGGAAATCCTCTCTTGTCACAAAATAATGGGGAGAAGATCAAAAAGGTAGTGGAGGAGGAAACTGCTACAGTTCAATAACTACCTAATACTTAAATATCTATCTGCCCGTTCATCCTGCCATCTCTGTTTAGTATAAATGGCATGTTTCAATTATAATTAGATGACAAAACACACTTAGCATCATTGACAATACATATATTGGTTAAAAATAGGTTGCACACAAGCATTATTTTACAATTACTCATCTTCCTGCATCAAAAAGCTCCTTCATGTGCCAAGGCAAATAAAAAAAGAAAAAAAAAATGTTTGGTCGTCAGCCAACCGTTTTATATTCCTGACCTTAGCTCTTTTATCCACTATGGTAAGAAAAAGAATTCCAAAATTGATTTGTGCATCTACTTGAACTGGTTTAGACCAATATTTGAAGCACCAAGTACATCATAATAACAGTATCATATAATGTTTAAAAAAAACCCACAAACAATCTTACCTACACAAATATTTTTGTTTCTGGCCTGAACATTGTACTAATGATCGCATTTAGGATGCAGATTAAAATATTTTACTAACAATCGTATTTAGGTTACAAATCAAAACAATCTTATAGAATGAAATAAAGGTAATAACAAAACAAGGAGAAAAAAAAGCGAAACCTGAATCTCAAAAGACCAAATATCTAAGTGGTAGAGAAACTGCAAAAACATGCCATACTAAACTTAATTTTTAATAAAATACTACCCTCCCTTCCTCTAATATGGTACATCACACACCTTCTGGTGATATATACATTACTATCCCACATTTCAATTGTAAATCAGAAAGTGATGGATGACTAAATGGAAAAAAAAATGGCTTCTACTCTGGTGCAATGAACTTACCCCCTCCCATTTCTTCCTCTTCAACCCTTTTCCTCTTGCCCTTGCCCTTGCCTGTGCTTGGGGAATCATCTGATACCTTCTGAGCTTGGGCTTCAAGATAACCTTCAGGATACTGGAGTAAAGAAAGAAAAATAATGAAGAACTGTCAAAAACATTTGGCAAGTCATTATATTTTAGCATCACACTTCAAATGAATCTTTCAATTTATGTAAACAAGGGACTGATGCTCTACAGGCTGATAGAAGCTGCAAGGAATTCAACAAGAGAATATTTTTTTTTCCTTTTTATCTGCTGAGTGTTAAAAATATATCTGATATTCTTCAGCAACAGCAAGATTTGTAAATTAGCTGCTGTGATGGACATGTCATCATACTGGCACTAGATATAAAAAGAATCCTTATAGTAAAATCCCATGTTGATCTGACCATCCATTTGGAAGGAGCCATTAGAAGATTTACAAGACTGGTGGCCATAATGGATGTACAAGTAGCAAAAATTTTCATTTTGTCCAAGCAGACATCAAAAAAGATCTTTCAGTGAGAACACCATGTTGATATGACCATCCATTCAGGAGAGCTGCGATAAAAAGGATGCAATAAGCACAATTTGACCCACAAGATAACATGTTTTTGTGAAACCCTGACTTTCCATTCTGGTGATGTAATGACAAAATTATAAAATGTTTGCTGTGGTGGCCATATTGTAAATCCAAGCACCACCTTCACATTTACAGACATGCCAATGCTGTATGGCTAAAGAGCATTAACATGTTCTGAATGATTTGATTTACTTTCAATGCCAACATAACATTTTTTCTGCACTTACCTGCATAACAATACCCAGTTCCTTTATCTTCTTTTTTCCTGCAGTGGTCCATGGGGCGGGTGTTGGGTCATCTCTCTTTAATAAGTAACGCCAAACCAAGAAGCCAGACTTCCCTTTCTCAGGCCAATACTTTACAATCTGCAAAAAAAAAATGTAGTCCAGATGCTATGAGAGCCACTACCAATATGATAAATCAAAACTGCAAAGGTTCCACTCAAATGGTCACAACTCGATAAAATTTTGTTGCAAAAGAGTAAAAATGTACCCCCCTTTTTGGACCTCATCTGGAAAGCTGCAAATCACATTCAGTCCATTAAAGCCCTTCAAAAGTTGTGTAGTGGAAACTAAAATATTCTAAGTGAAAGGCAAACCACAACTTGATAATATTTGATTGCAAAATGGTGCAAATCAAGCTTAGAAAAGATTACTAAATTTTGGTGCAACATGTTGAGCAAGAGTGAAATTTAATGGCAAATTGCCAAGTGAAAAGATGGCCACAATTCTATGAAATGTTGCCAGAAAATGATGAAATTTTATCGAAGTCTTAATGTAAAACTTCATATCAAATTTGAATTGATCTCAGCAATTCCCTAATGACTGAGTGGAAACAGAAAAGTGACTCGACATGGGCCATTAATAGACACAAACTATGTATCAAATCCAGAGGACAATTGTATTTGGTGTATGGGCTGTTCCATTAACACATGCATAGGACTGAGGACAACACTTTTAATAATGGCAATATATGGAAAGGAAGTTAAAGTTATAGAACAAAAATCTTGAAACCAATGAGTTGGTTAAGAGACCATTGTTCACCCAGTCTTCCATTTATTTCTGCATATACTGTCCATACCTAATTAAAATGTAACTATTTGTAATCTAAGTCAAAATGTTTTGGGAGTTTTTCATTGATTTCCGATTTTGTATTGGTAACAGTTCTAAATTTCATTGGTTGTAGTCATAACCATGTAAATATTTATTAACATTGTAGTCAGTTGTGGCTTGTATACAAGCAGATGATTATTACTGTTTGGTATCCAGTCATCTCATTTACTAAAGTTACAATAAAACCTATTTGCCATAGCCAACAAGAAACAACTGATAGTATTTGCACACTTGCCAATTTGTCTGGGAGCCCCTTGACAATTTGACTGGAGCCCCATGCCAATTTGTCTGGAGCCCCTTGCCAATTTGTCTGGAGCCCCTTGCCAATTTGTCTGGAGCCCCTTGCCAATTTGTCTGGAGCCCCTTGCCAATTTTAAAAATGAATATCATCAAGAAGTTATAAATAAGTGGAGTACATCGTTTTCAATTGGCCAATGAGAATGCAGTCAATTATTCTGTGTACTGCAGTTGCATATCATGTGGGTCTCATTATGGCTATAAAAGTTGTATGATAAGGAAAAGTGCCTTTATTGGCATTTTTAAAAAATGGTACACATATAACTGATAAGTTAATTGGAAGCAGCTAGATCAGGGAATGCGACATCTAATGGTTTCCAGGATGGATGATGCATGGCCGTTAGAACTGTCATCTCCATCTAGCATTTGCAATTTAGTTTTAATATTTTTAGAAATAAAATAAAAATATAACTCCAAAATGTGTGGAATTAGTGAGATTATCAAACAGTGAATAATCAAATCTTTTGCTGGAGACCATGTTACCAAAGAAACTACATTTGTATTTTAAATGCAGACAAACTGACAGTGTTTGAAGGGGTAGGGGAATACTAAGCAAATATATACATTCACACTGAGGAGGGGTTTGAAAAAAAAACTCCGCAACCCCCCCTCAGGGGTTGGGGTAAAAATTGGTACTTTTCAAATGTACTAAATGGACAGCCTCTTATATTCACCTGGAATAATAACTCGTATTAGGCCAGCAGTGATGACAAGACAAAATAGTTTTAGTCATTTTTTTTTATTATATTAATATTAGTTATGGAATGGTTGGATGAAATTTATGGAGTGAAATTTAAGGGCAAATTGCAAAGTCAAAAGGTGGCCACAATTATATGAAACGCTGCCAGAAAATGCTGGAAATCAAATTTAACCAAATCTAAAACTTCACATCAAATTTGATTTGATTTCAAATCCATACTTCCCTAATCAATTAGTAGAAACAGAAAGTGACTGAACATGGGGTCATTAATAGACATAAACTACATACCAAATCCAGATGCCAATTGTATTTTGGTGTATAAAGAAATGCTTAAACGCATTCTAAATAGACAAAATAATGTAACTTTATGCCTTTAATCCAAAAATGTCAGCACAGTGGTCCTTTGTGCATTTGATTAACATAACCTACACTATCAGTACATGTTCTGGATGTTCCATAAATGCTTACTCAATTTAAGTATAGAAGCACATGATTAACCTGAATTAAGCAATGACAACTGGTTTGATACTTTCTTAAAAACAAGATGCAAGTCTTGAAGATCAAGAGGTGCAGTGTTCTTAAAGACTGAATTCATTAAATGTTTATCTACAACTGTAATGGCTTAATTCATTTCAGTGAGGCAACTGGTATAAGTGCTGGTTGCATTGTTCCAAAGTTGACATACCCTGTATTACCTCCTGTCTTTTGTATAACAAAAAAAGTTGAGGTAAAATTAAAAACGTGTAAATCTCACCTGCATAAGAGTTAGCAGTTAGTGTGTCAAGTTAGAGCTAAGGACCTTTTGTCATATGAACATCATCTTTATTGAGACACTATGTTTTGCAGAAAATATGGTCTCCTAAGGCAGGTTCATACAAACCTTGTAGATGCCATCATATCTGTTTCCCTCTTCCGGTGAATAGTCCGAATGTTTTCTACCCTTGCAATTTCTGACCACTCTGACGGGCTTTCCTGCCTTCCAGTCTTTAGCTTCTGCTCCCTTCTTGTTGTCTAATGGAGCATCACAGTTTTTGGCAAGGGCCCTAAAATTAAATGAATGTATTACAACATGAAGCATCAGTTTTTGGCAAGGGCCCCATAATTAATTGAATGTATTACAACATGGAAAATCAGGTTTTGGCAAGGGCCCTATCATTAAATGAATGTATTACAACATGGACATTGAGCATCACAGTATTTGGCAAGGGCCCCATAATTAAATGAATGTATTACAACATGGAACTGATCATCACCTGAATGTTGAGCACCCATCAACCCTCATAGTAAGAAACAAAGATTTTTTTAAAAAAAAAAAATTTTGGGTTGAACAAGAGAACACATGAACATAACATCACTTTCTGCAACTCTGAGGCCAATACTGCCCAATAAAAACACAGACTTAAATATGAAAGTATAGCGTACATGCTACCAAAGCAAGAAAAGTAATAGAAATCGATTACCTTGCTTATGCAGATGAGATTAGCCCCGCCCACCCCAATGACTAATGAATTAAAACTTAGGGGACCATGTTAATTTGTGCTACAAATGTTAGTGCTGAACTTCAAGATCACCAGCATCAGATAAAATGAAATAAACTTTCTAACATGCTGTTATATTAAAATGTGTTTGTCCTTTTTATAGAAAAAATCACATGCATACAAACTGGAAACACATTAAACAATTTGCAACAGCTTAATGTTTACATGTAAAATTGACAGAATAGAGTACAGTTGTGTGTGCATGTGAAAATGATACTGTGTGTGTAGATAATCTAAGAGATATTTATTTCATTATATCTGATACTCTTCAAGTTCAGCTCTGACATTTGTAGCACAAGCTCTTCAAGTTTATGATTGTGGAGGCTTAAAAGAAAAAAAAAGGATATTATTTCTTCATTACATATATTATGAATATAATATAATGAATTAGCTTTACTTGTTCATCCTTGTGAGTGTTTGATCACATGACTGTTCAGCTGTTCTTTTGTTTCCTGACAAATCTCTACCTCCACTTCCTGTGTAATAAAATTCTTCACCATTGTCCTGCAAAAGAAAAGTCAACACCAAATTACTGGATATTTGAAATCTATAGAACAAGTGGGTCTGATATTACTCAATTGGCTTACACAACTTAACAGTTAACCATTTTACATTATTCAGCAAAATAAGGACTTTATAAGAATGACGTACCAAAAAGTATTTTTTTCTCTGAATAATCATCTAACAATATCACTGTTTCTTGTCAATCATTTTCCCACTGTGATGCAGGCCCCTCCTAAGTGGCAGTTTCCTGTGTTTGCTGGCCAACAAATCCAGAACTGTGTGAATGAGTAGAACAATTATGAAAGGCAATAAATTGTTATGTGTACAGTCAATCTCACCTATGGCACAAAGTTTAACATATTCTCAAACCCTCTGGTCTGGCACTAGAAGGACATAAAGAGGAAGTCTGTTATTCACCTTGTTACCAACAAGCCTAACATTGGTTTTGAAAAAGTGCTTTTACTAATAAGTAATGTAGAGTGTATTTCATGAAGTCTGGTCATTCCTGTCCACCTGAATCATTCCCTTACCCTCAGTTTAAAAGGCTAGTGGTGACCTTAAAAACTGTCAAATATAGGATGTTGCACTTTTCTGTGCAGATAGAAAGGGTTTGAGTGCCTTCTTGATATCTGAGGTTTGTTGTCTGTAGCAACCATGAGGCTGATGTGCCCTTGAGGTGCTAGAAAAACTGCCAGCATTTCCATATTGGTTATATGAAGGGAACATTCATCCCAAGAAAATGCCCTTCATGAAGCTGCATAGGCCATAGGCAAACAAATTTGAGGCATCAAAGAAATTGGCCAAGGTTCTAGTACATAAATTGGAACAGTGGTCAGAAACATTTCCAAATTTTTCCACAAACTCAGACGGTTATGAAATCTGGATTCTACAGAGGATTCGAATAGACAGCGGGTCCTTGTGAGGTGTCTAGTTTGCTAGAAGCCACAACTGTCGAGTTTGAGAATGGATCAGATACAACTTCTCATGGCTGGGAATTCCCAATGATTATTGCCTTGTTACTTAAAGAATGGGGAGGAGACAGCTTACTTTCTTCTCTGACCCCTCATCATGAAAAAGACATTTGGAAAGGAGTTCAAACTGTGTCTGCCTGCCCTGTTGGTCCACCTGCTTAAAACACGCAAAGTTGGAGCCATAAACCATAACTGGTTTTATCTGGTCTGGTACCACATACAGTGACCAATGTTGCTGTTCCCTCTTATCTTGTCAGGTCACTATTCGGACTAACCTTTGGAAATAAAACCTCAGCATCAAGCAGGCAGCATGTAAAATTAATTGACAGATTAACCTTACATGTCCCTATGTCAGGATCCCTTTGGATGTAGGGAAGCTCAGCAATGACTGTAGGGTGGGGTGGGGGACTTGAGGAAAAAATGGGTTAGTAATGGACCTTACAACAGGAGGCTGAAACCAGGGACCAAAACCTCTCGAAGACTACAGTGTTACCTCATCCATCTTCAGATTTACTAGCTAGAGAAGGGAATAATTTTCTTGCACCTGAAGATTCCTCAATACAACAATATCAGGTAATGTATTACTGCTATTAAAACAACCTTTTCTGAATGGCAAAGTTTTAACACTAGCATATCCTACATATTTTATTGAAATATTTCAATTATGGTAACTGATTAGCTCAAAACATTCTGCATCTTTATTTACTTTTAGTGTATAAATAAAAAAACAATTCTACTGCAGGCATTGGTGTATTTGAAGTGAGGGTCATGGTAGGTACTTCAATAACATGAAAACAGCTCAGTAATCTACGAAAAGCAATACCATCACTGGTTTTATTTAGCACACCTGACTTAGAACTACTTGGAAACTGTGACTGTGGCACAAATTTTATTTATCCAAAAGATTTGTGGGAGCTTGGGTTTTAATGATCTATAATCATTAATAGATTAGCAGATTAAATGGATGACTAGCAGTTTTTAAAATAGTGCAAAAGGGATCTGAGTGTTTGGGACTTGTGATCACTGGAAGCCAGATCTATGTATTAATGTCATATATATAATCGTACAAAGTGAAATTAACAAATACTTAGGGATGACCCATAAAGGACATCTGCAAAACATACTGAAATACATGCAGAAGGCCCAAAGCAGCTGTTCAACACAAAATATAACAAAAACTACAAGCTTTCGGATGTCAGCAAGGTACTTTACACCCCCACCTCAGTGTCCGCATTTGAACCAACCCCCTTCCCCCATCTTTGTGGACGTCCTTTATGGATGATCCCTTAGCCATTGCTGATATCACCAAGAATTAGTGAATGAATATGCAACCATAGAGGAGGCAATTCACGACCGATTTCTACTTACATTATCATCCTCATATCCTCCTTATAACACTACTGATGGTACCAAACTGACTTTTCCATACAGTATCATCCTCATTCTCCTTATAACACTAATGATGGTACCAAACTGACTTATCATTACATAAGTCACATTATCATCCTCATTCTCCTTATAACACTACTGATGGTACCAAACTGACTTTTCCTTACAGTACATCCTCATTCTCCTTATGACACTTATGATGGTACCAAACTGACTTTAACTTACAGTATCATCTTCATATCCTCCTGACAACACTATTGAGTAAGCTCCTTCATCTTCTCGTCCATGAATTCCTGCTACATGTGGTCTATGTACACCAGCTTCGCTGACCTGGACACGGAATTTCCATAACGTTCCCACCTCAACACCAGGGACTGCTCCAAAGTGGTTCGATGGAACCACCGTGCATATCTTTGTGCGTCCAACACAGGCCATTCCCTGTAATATAGACAATATAAACAAGTGTTATTATTCAAGGACCCGGTTCATACAGCAACCAACAGTTGTACTTCAACAAGTTTTCAAGAGCTTGTAAAAGTTTTCCTACATAAATTGATGTTTCTCCGGTATATAATTTTGTTTATCACTTCAAAAATAGATACATAAGCAAAAGAAAAAACACAATTAGTGTTCCATTACAGCAAAGAAAAAATATTTAAGGGAACTACTCATTTAGGTCTTATTTCATTTCTAACCCAATTTCAACTCAGTTTATGTACTAATCTATTAGGTTAAGAAACTTCAAGAAAAATATTCTTTGTGACTAAGATACGAGTCCAAGACTCACTATGTATATTTTTATTATAGACTCAATTGGAGGAAGGTATTAACCTTGGACTGAGTACTAGCACCTACAAAAGTGATAGTAACTTAATTACAGGTAGTGTATTCAAGATATGAAAGGGAGATTTACAAGATAATTCTAACTTACCCTGCCCCAATCTCTGTTTGAAGTAGATGACGATGATGCCATTTTGGCTTTCTTTTTGCTTTCTTTTAACTTTTCTCCTGCTTTAACAATCTCATTATCATCATTCTTACAACTTGGACAGTACCTGCAACAAACGAATTATAAATAAATACATTTAAAACACTAAATTTAGCAATTCAATAATTTTAATCATTTAAATTCTGCTAAAACTTGTGAATTTATGGTCTGACCCCTTGTCCAATCCTTGGATATTTATTGATACTATAAGGATCGAGAAAAACATTTACTCTAAACTCATGTTTATATTTTCACAATTCATACATACGCCCTGCATAACGCTATCATTTATGGTGAAGGAAACTGCTCTAACCCTGTGTAAATTGTAAAAAGTTGCAGTCAGTAAATATAAAAATGTTTGAAATAACTGAATTCATTGCAATACAAATACTCTTCACGTCTATATGGACAGTTTAATAAATAGCTAAGTTGGTTTGTGCTTACAAGCCTTTTTTGCCCTTGTGTTTTGCCTCTCAGTACAGATACATGTATATAAAGATCTTTCCCAACTAAACAAAAAAATGTCAGTTTTTCTTTACCATTCATCTTCCTCAGGCAGTTTGTCGAGTGGTGGGTTGAGACAGCTTAGATGGTATGCCTGGTTGCATTCATCACAGAGAATTTGTTTATCCGGGTCATGCTTTCCACCACACACACAGCATGCACAATGTTTACACTTCTTTCTCGGATTGTCCAGGCAATGGTCACACTCTGGCTTAATCTTTCCTGCAATTGAAACAATTCCAGAAATGTTACACCTGAGCAAGATGTCAGCACAGTTTGTCTAATTTTATACTAAAGACATTACAGGCTTCCTCTAGCATTGACATTTTAGGCATGTTGATATACTGATAGTAATATCCATACAGTATCTGTCATTCATTGCCAACTCTTGTCAGCTAACCTAATAATTGGTATGCTCTATGTACCTGTTTAATAGCACACATATGGTAGGAATCGTTATCTTTTCATTGAGTGATGAGGCATGACATTTACTTTTCAAAAGATGATCAACTCTCCAACTTTACCCATATATCAGGTCTTTAATAATGGGCCTTGGTGTTAAACCCTACAACTAAATCACCTTCAATCTGATATTTACAATGCCCATTATTATTACAATGCCCACCTATCATGAGAAGCCACTGGCTGGCTTTCTCACTTACCCCCCTTAGCCCAGTCTGGACTTGAACTCATGCAGATAGAAGTGAGATGGCAGTGATCCATAATGTTAGACCACTCTGGGCCTCCAAAGGTGATTTAGCACTCTTACAAACAATTTAGTAATTATAAGCTGATTTAATAGTCTAGCAGACATAGACACCTACAAAATGAACATTAAATCACTGCAGCAAAACCCTATTCATAAATTTAAGGCATAAAGTTCATATTCCTAGTGATATTTTTGCAGACAATACAGAGAAATGGTTGCACAATACAGTGACTGACACTTAGAACAATATTTTCTAAATCTGTTTAAAATGCATCTTTACATCGGCCACCACTCAAGTGCTTCCAGATCTGTTAGATGTATACTCAAAAAAGCATACATATACCATTTAACCATAATTTTCACATTTATGTGAATTTTAAGGGTGTTAGCTTCTTGGAGGCACATTGAAGTATGTTAGTGAAAAGCCCAGGCTGATATGATTATTTCATCAGGAGCAATAACAAGTTTATCAAAATGGACACAGGTGGCAAAATTGGATGTACAGTCAGCAGTTTTCATTCTGGACCAACCTGACCTTGGAATGAATTTATATTCAAGTTTTATGGCAATCCTTCAAGTACTGTTGGAAAAGTAGTAATAACAAACTTGTGCTAACAGATGGTTTTATTTCTTTGGTGTTTTATGATAAAATAACACAAGCTGGTTGTCCAGTCAATGGTGTATAGGCAATTGTGCCTCATCTGAGGATGCACCACAATCCCAAACCAAGGATATCCAAATGCAACTTTTCAGACATGAACTGGACTTGACAGCAAATGAGCCAATGTAGCTGCCTCTTTTGACACAAATGGAGCACGAGACATTTTCTATATACCCCGATACATAGTCTGGGGTGGCATTAAATGTGCAAATTACACTGGGACTTGTTGGATTGTCAAAGAGAAAGTAGATTTTGGTGCCTTGAAAGAGGTGGGTGGGTCCATCTATAGTTCGAGTCCACATATAATTCAGTACATGAAGGTATAGCTCATAAATGAACCCATCCAAATTCTTGTGGATACAAGCTTATATATTAAATCTGACCAAAACAATATGTTTTACTTTAGCAATTACTCATTTATTATATTTAATATCTGAAACCGAATCAGTCTTATTGTCCTGTTCAGTATTTCATTTGGGTGGACTTAATTATTCAAATTATAATTCTCTGAAAATAAAGTGCTCATTTATCATATTCTTGCACTGGAACATTAATTGGAATGAAGTGATTTCAAGAACATTTTAGAGCATATTATCCTGATACACCAAGACTTAGTCCATCACCACACTGTAGGCCACTGACAAATCAGGGTATTTGAGACTACAGGCATGTCAACACATTCAATTTTGAAACTTATTTGGGTACCACCAGAATTCAATAGGAATTAAAATTCCAAGTTTTGTAAACATTGGACATAAATTATTTGTTGAATTTCACATCTATTTTTTTTTTGGTTGCTGCTTTATCTGTAATGTAGTTTAAGACCATAAATTTGTATAGCAAGGATACTACTTATAATTAAACTCCTCAGAAATGAAGTTGGCAGTGTTCAGATGATGCACACAACAGGTCATATCATAAGAATGAAGAAATATAATGACTTACTCTTAACTGGTGATGCTGCTGGATTGTTGGCAACATCTGCTTTGTTCAGCTGTGTTCCTGCCTTTTCTATGTCATAAATCTCACCAATAAATAGAAGCTTACAATTCTCTATTGGCGTCAGATCAGGACTAGAAAGAAAAAATAGAAAGAGTCTGACTTGAGTTCACCTTTTATGCAATGAAAAAGTGGCCTAACACATGGGGCTGCTTGCTGAGGTTAAAAAATTATGAAACAATCACTACCATAGTCAGGCAGTATGGTCTCCAACCATGGGTCATTAACATGTAAAAAAGGTGACCACTAAACTGGTGAGGAACTGTAATGAGGCCCAAATGCGATCACATCTGGCTAAAATCTAGTTTAGTGGAAAATTGGGCATGCAATCACATCTGGCTAAAATCTAGTTTAGTTGAAAATTACAGAAAATTTTAGTATTCTATAGTGATGGCAGCCATACCGGATTGTGATCTATACTATTAGCAAGCACTCCTGTTTATACCCTACCAATTTTAAAAATGAAAAGTATCATGGATGTAGTAAATGCACAAAACTTAGTCATTTCATAAAACTGAAAATTTCTAACCTGACTGGCACCAAGGTGTACCTAACACTGTCCAATCCAATTATTGGTGTATCAAGCAAACAGACTGCTCGCTGTCCATTTCTGGTTTCTAGAATAGTCAATTTCAGTAAAAACTTGTCTGCGTCTAATATTAGCACTGTCAAATTTTAACAGTTCTAAAACAAACTGAATAGAACAGGACATGTGTTAACTCCTTTATACATATTTTCAAACTTTTAAAACTAAAATATAAATAACTATTGAGATTTTCAAAGAGAGTGAACTAGACCACAGCTGATGCTTGAAAACTGACTGACCAAGGAAATATGGTGTCTGTGTTTGCAAAAGAAACTCCCATTTGATTCAACACACCAACAAGCAAACAGTGTTTGAGACTGATGTTTAAAACTTATAAATGAATGACTGGAAAGATGAAGTTTGTGTATTATTTATATTCTTGATGCCTTCCACTTTTATAATCAGTAGGAGGGTGTAAAAACAAGTTGGATGGTGTGGGAATACTATAGCACAATTTTGTGCGAACTTAAAAATCCTTATTCCAGGATACTTTCTGCAAAATTTCTTTTTGGAAAACAATGAAATTAACAAATGGTGGATCACCAACATTTGTGCAAACTGTGCAACACTTTTTGAGAAGGCATGGCAGCCAAAATCCTAAAACATTTTATCAATCGTAATTTTATCGTATTTTATTTAATGGTTGTGCAGTGCTCTATGATATTTGTCAGAAATTCCAAGACTTTTCCAAAACTTTGCAAGGTTTTGACTAATTCCATTACTTTTCAAATTTTTTTAAATTCCAAAACTTTTCCTGAATTCCATGACCCGCAGGAACCCTGCACACAATTCTGGTTGGAATATATACTTTGAACAGAGTCTACATTTCTCACATTGCTTCTATATTTTGTTATATTTACTATATATTTTTAAATCATATTAATTAAAATAAGCAAAAATTCTTCACCTCTCTTAGCAGCAAATCATGCATAATTGTCAACTGAAATCATCTGAATGCAAGGAACTTATTAAAAAAGAAAGAATGGTGAATGAGTTAATTTTTATTCTTACACAAACTATGAATGGCACATTGTACACCCACCCATGTACAAATTTTGGACTAGGTCATACAGGGATAGTGCTGAAATTAATAAAGCTGTTGCCCTCCAAAAAGCCAACCTCAATATTATTGCAATTTTCAAAAAATGTTTGTATTTTCATAATACAATTTATCTTGATATCTCTGTTACCAAGGTAATATTGTCAACTTTAGTGGATGTAGAGACAACTGGGGATGGGCTAACAAAAATCAAATTTCACATACAAGTGAAATTTTAAGAAGTGACCTGATGACAAGTTTTGGGTAAATGAGTTCTGGGATAATGATATGGTGCTGCATTGGATTAAAGAGCTTTATCTCAAGTATGCAAAATAAAAAAACCATTAAATTTTCTGGCATGTAATTTTCAAATGATATAAAAATGTTTCTGTTAACTTACAACTCAAGAAAAAGATTTGTTCAAGTAAATACAGTCAGGGCTGAGCAAATCCCATAGCCGGACGTCCCGGACTAGTAATTTTTAAAGTCAGGCAACTAAAATTTTCCAAGTTGCTAGTACTTTTTAAAAAGGCGAGACTAGCCCTTTTTTTTCTGCCTTAATCACTATATCTACCTTTATTTGGCCAATCATGCACTCCTGGCATACTGAAAGCTTGATTTTAGCCTCTCTTTGTGTATACATTTACATCCTGTGACCACTTGACTGCATATTGGGCTAAGTGACCAATTTATTGGCAAACCAAAACACATCAACAAAAAAAAAAAAGCCAGCACAATCAATTAGCAGTGTTGTAAGTGGTTTTGTTGCAATGAGTTTACTCAATCTAGATCATAATGACAATGATTTTAATTTAGCGAGTCAGTGTAATTCAATTAATGATAGGTATTTTACTGACATCAGTGTCGGTTTCTTTATTAACTGATTAAATGACAGTAATGATTCTTTAGTTTATAATTGATTATACAACTTAACTTACATGTGCGATACTGCATTTGAAGCAAAAACAATTATGCTAATTAATGAGCAGTTTAGGTTCATATTCAAAAAGAGAAAATTGATGTTATGATCTCTTTAGAAGTAGTTATCAAGCAAACTGATACTCTTGGATAAAATGAGTTCCCTAAACTATTTTCACAAGAAAGGTAATAACAGCAATTTAAAGAAGGTAAATTTGCTTGAAAATGGAGTGATAAATTTTTAAGATGGATACTGAGTGTGCAGAATTTTTCAGAAGCATTGGGTTGATTGTTATCCCTGGCTTGAATATATTGACTCGGAAAGAAAGACGTTTTGCAGTTACTGCAAATATCCAAAACTGGCACAGGTAGAAAATTCACACAGATGAACATTTCTGCAAATGGACCAGACCTTGAGGACTTTAACCCAGACACAGCTATCAGCTGCTGGCTTAGTGCTGGTGCAGATGGCAGACATATACATGGACATATTTTCAAATCCATCAGCTAAAACATATATACATGAACCTAAGAAGCCAAATGTATAACAACCAATGTTTTTGAAAAAATAAATTCCTTTAAGAAATAATTATGTTGTATATGATTTCATTTGTTTTGTCTATGGATTAAGTATATACATTTCATCAAATCTCTGCAAGTGATACCATTTTGGGACCAGTGAAAAGTAAAGTGGGACTAGTGAAAAGAAAGGTGGGACTAGTGAATTTTCTGAAACCACTTGTCCAGGACTAGTGGTTATAAAAAAAAATTTTGCTCAGTTCTGACAGTGCACCAAAAAATTACTGTAAAAATTAATTTATGGCATCTCAACATATATGTTAATAATGCTAGCCTCAAATTCAAGCCAGTCATCTACAGATATAAACACACCAAAAGTTGACGAAAAGACCTGCCAAACAATTTGCGCTTACTGTGGTAGTAAAGCTGTGTATAATGACTTGTGTTTTTCCAGTATTTTCTTTGGTTCTTTTGATACATGAACTACAAAAAATATAAATACCTGATTCAGAAAATCTGAATGCCATACTGTTATACATACCCAAAATAGATAGTAGCAAGGAGTTCCTTTACAGTCCTGGTATCTTTTTTCTTTGTTATAATTCCATCATACCAGAACCCTCTTTGATCCGAGTCATCTATGTTGTAATTTACCATTACTTTCTGCCCCTCTTTCAAATCCTTGAATGGAATTATGTTCCGAGCTCTGGGGCGAATATCTTTACATTTTAGTTTCACTGGTTCATCCTCATCGTACCTGGTTAATTAGAAATCATAAAAATCCCTGATTACTGTGCATAACAGAGCTAAAGGTCCTAACTTGCTATAATTATATTTCTGAAGTCATGGATTTCATTCGATTGAATTTTGTTCTCTTGTAATGATTTCATTTATTTTACACAATGATTGTTCTAGACTACTGACAAGAGACAAAAAAGATTCACATTATCAACATTTTGTAGACTAATGGCACATACCTCAATACAAGATGATTTGCTTTTATTGTAGATACATTTATAGCAGCAGAGCTGTTAACCCTCCAGTTTCACAATTTGTAAAACATTATACCATGACACTAGCTCCATAAACTTTAATGGTCAGTACTGCAGTATATGAAAATCCCATAATAAAACAAACATTATTTATAATAATTACATGTGCAAATTTATATGCAGCAAAATTTAGTGATAAAGACAAACTTCACACTACTGTCATAATATGATGCTGTGACAGACTTCCTAAAATGGGTTATGGCAAATTTGTTTTCAAAACATTTCAGGCTTCCTGCCTGCTGGCTAATCTTGGTGACTAAAATTGTTGCAAATTTTCAACACCTAACAGCCCTCAGATCTGTCTTGATTTTCTTCACAATAGGAAATACTCTTTTTCTGTCACTGTTGCTGATTTCCAACTGAGAAAGGCAAGTTAAATTCAACAAGAAAACTCACAAACAATGCTTCAGCACTGACAGCAGAGGTCTTACTAGGATTTTAAAATTCGGAGTCCCACCAGCAAAAGTTGCAGTCCCCATTAAGTCAGAAATCGTACTTTCTAATACTACTGTAGCATCCCAACTATCAGTTCTAGCAACTTTAGCACAGTTCTGAATCTCATTGAAATTGAATACATCTCTCAGGCTGCAATGCAATTTCTTAATTTTGTGGTCTTGGACTACTACGCTTAAGTAAAAAGCTTGTCATATTCACTGTTAGGCACAGAAAAAAAAGCATAATGATTACACCAAAAGCGTAATGGTTGGCATGTATGCAGAAACAATTGTTTCTTCTTTCTTCAGTGACCTCTGACCTTTTAATACCAAAATTAATATACTTTCTCATCCGCCCAAGAGCAAGACTCCACAAAATTTTGATATGTAAAACTAAGTTCATTATGTGGAACCAATTTTTTTTTTCCATTCATGACCACGACTTGTGATATTCCGACCCAAAATCAATAGGGTTGGACACTGTGGACAATGGATAACACCAAGCTACTGTGCAGATATCCTTTTCCTTCCATTAGGTGAAATTACTCATCCTTCAAGCTCAAAATTGCAAGGATTCCTTTTTTTCTATCCAAAGTGCAAACCATCCACAAACTGTAAATAGTTGACAACTAATCATATTGTGCAAGAACCAAATTGATAACATTATAAAACATAAAAGTCTTATGGTACATATATAAAAAGCATGGGGATGAAATTCTACCCCAAAACTGACAAGAGAAACTACATTTTAATATCACAACTACAAGAACTGATAAACAATGGTAATACTAACCCTTCATAGACCACATGATACACAAATCCATCATCATGAATCACTTCACTGGGATGTAAAGTCTTTAAAACTGACATGTCCTCATTTTCTTGCTTGTTATTATCCTGACTGACAGTTTCACTGGCATCCATTTCCATTGGCTCACTACAGCTGTCATTGTCATTGGCAACAATGTCTTTTTCTGTAAGAATGTCATTAGCCTTGGTGATTTCTGATTTATATCTGCCTTCACTTTCATCACTCTTATCCTTAATATTATTAGCATCTATCTGATTACTGTTGTTTTCGTTTTTCCTTGTTTCATCTCTGATGCCATTGATTTCTGAAGCTGAGGATTCAAGATCTGTTGCTTTTGTTACTCGTAATAGTTTGGATTCAAACCATGCACCCATTGAAACATCTCTTGCATCTATGATGTCACCAACCTGTGAAAAATGAAATAATTTACTGTTAAATTTCCACCAATCGTACAATCTGCTTTTCTTGCTATTATTAAGCTATAAATCTGAATGGTCTTTTGGCACAAAGCACAGAACATCTAGTGAGAATACATAGTGTAACCATTTTCCAAAACCTTGAATTCCTAAATATTTTTGACAAAGACAATAAACATGTTTCCACTCATATATTATCTGTATCTATTTTCTTCATCTCTGTTACAACTACTCACCTGTTCAGTCCAAAAGGTTAATTTCTTATATAATTATGCTTCTCTGTTGAGGAACACATCTCCATTTGCATGTCCAAAGAGAACAACCCTGTTCAAAATATTATTCCCTCAGTTTAACTTTCTCAGCTTGGAATTTTCACCAAAAATTCACAGGCAATTTCACAAAATGTCATCATATACAAATTTTCATGTGTGGATAAAACAGTACTTGATATATGGAGTGTGCAATGAATAAACAGCTAATTTTTTTTACTGAAATATACAAATTACTTTTAGTACAGTTAAATTACTTTGCTCAAAATATTTGTTTTAATTTTAAGTTTTATAACACAGCAAAACAAGAAGGTCATTTAGTGCGGAGTCAATTGTATTTTCTTGCCCAAAGACACCACAGTAGTGGACTCCAGCCGATTTTAGATAGGTTTTAACACTTTTGGTTTGGGCTTGCTTGTAAAGAACATGGAGATGTATAGAACAGGTGAAAATTCCAATAAGGTCACAGACAACTGGTTGGCAGGTTTATGCCATTCAATCATATCAAAACTTGGGGAAATAAAGAATACTCTGTACACATATTGTAAGTTAAATTTCATTTATAGTAATCCTTTTCAGTTTTATTATGACATTGTATTTTCTGATGCAGCCAAAAGCATCCCTGATGCTATCAAACATATCTTTGGAGATCATCGCAATCTGATCCCTGGTATTTGCCAAAGCGCTTGTCTTAAGTGTGATACAAAACCACTAATTATTTCATGTCTTAAGTGTGATATGTACAAAACCACTGATTACTATATGTGTTCTTTGTTATGTATATAAAACCACTAATTATTTCATGTCTTAAGTGTGATATGTACAAAACCACTGATTACTATATGTGTTCTTTGTTATGTATACAAAACCACTAATTATTTCATGTCTTAAGTGTGATATGTACAAAACCACTGATTACTATGTGTTCTTTGTTATGTATACAAAACCACTAATTATTTCATGTCTTAAGTGTGATATGTACAAAACCATTGATTGCTGTGCATCTTCAGCAATACATGTTAACTCCTGATGAGGAAAAAGTGTAATCCAAGTGGACGAAAAAAAAAATTGAGCAGAAAAAGAATACACATATAACATAATAAAATTCAATAAGCATGATTTATTGACCCCTTTAGTCTAACAAACATAAATTACTGCTTCAAGACTAATATTGCATTTCAAAACACTGTATGAGCTAGCACTAAGGGCTGGGTTACTGAGCCTGGATCTAAATTCAGTTTTATTTTTGTTAATATTGAACAATCTTTGTATAATGGTAAAGAACCTTTCATAACCTGACAAAGAAAAGATAATTTATATATTCCAGTTATTGGGTCTTTTAGCTGGGAAATAAGGCGACATTGCAGATCAACTCTGTCCACAGTTAGCACATTGTCAGACAGAATGCCAATCTGATACTTCAGAAGTTATCCTTCTAATTTACTGGCAGCCTTTCCTGCAGCAAGGTGCATCAAATGAAAGGGACAACCAGATATGTACACTGATGGAGACATTTTTTAAAGGTAAAATGCAACTCCTTTAGGAATTCCAATCACTGATGCTTTATCAGCTAAAAGCATATACAATTTTGCCAGCCTATGTTTATTCAAAACATTAACAACCTAATCAAAAATGGTTTCTCCAGTAGAATCTGTTAATTCTGGAAGCTGGGTAAAACATTTTGTCATCATAATCACCACTCTGTGGCAATACCAAAATACTAGAGCTGACAGATAGCTGTAGATATCCCACCACAGCTTAATAGCTTTAAGGCATATACCCTCTTATGTCAAGAAAAAAAGCAAATCTCCAAACCTTATAGATACAACCAGATGTATCTTCTTCATCACTCTGTTTGCTACTGCTGGGTGTGCTTGGCTCAGGGGTGGCAGGCTGAAAGAAAAAAAAAATTCAACATTTGCATTAACAATCACATATCTGTTTTTGATTGTTCATTGTTTCAAATCAATATATATGGTGCCTTTTTCCACATCTTTCCATTGAACAAGTAATTAAGCATGATTGAAGTAGAAGTGACTGGAAGCTAAACATGTCTTGTATCCTCTTCTGATATTCTTTGACAGTGGTGTTTAACAAAAGGAATGGAAAATTGTTGCAAGGTAAATGAATCTGAAATCCTTATTATACGAGTTACTGATCTGAGTCCAAACAGCCACATTTTCATTTCTTTGTATCAAATGGATTTTGCTTTAATATTGCTCTGTTCAAGAAGTCAAAGTCAAACAAATTTTTTGAAAGATGTTTCCTTCAAACCCAAAGGATATTATGGTTGCATTCACCATACCACAGCCATGTCCTGGGTTCAATTTAATTGAATAATGTATCCAAACACAATTTGTTCTTGTTTAGTTCAAAAGTTCTAAGCCATATTTTGTTACATGAAAGTGTGACTGACAACACAAAGCCAAATAGTTTCCATACAGTTATTCTTAATTCTAAATTGACTACAATTTTTTTTATTAGTAAAAACATTTACTTATAGGTCCAATTAATGTTTTGTACAATTCTCTGAATAGCAGTTATATTTCAACTATATACTAAAAATTCAAAATAAAAGATACTTGTGCAATTGTTTAAGTTCTTTTCTCATATATTTCCCACCAAATATGGATAAATATAGCAATAACATATATTCGCTTATAATCAGAAACCAAATGCAACCTGACCATGGTCTATGTTGTTTGTCCTACTGACTGCATGCTCAGATCTACCACTGCACTACATGACCAGGGTCTGCCATTTATGGCTGAATTCAGCCTTTTTGAGAGTACATACAGTAACTTAAATACAAATGTCCAGCAGAATACATTTATCTCCTCTTTTTCTCTGCATGGTCTACCATCTTTAGTCAGTTCACTAGGGAGGTAAATATGAGCTTGCACAAAAACTTTATCATTAAGCAGATATGACAATTTAGTCTAAAAAAAAAGAGAACACAAAACACGTACCCTTTTGTTCTCTTTATCAGAAGACCCCTCATCACTACTACTGGTATAACCATTGGCTTGTCCATCTTCAGATCTCTTGACTGGATCTGGATCAGGGTTGCGGACCATAAGTTGAATCAAATCATTGAGTCCGACGCTGTAGTCAAACAAGGTATGGCCATCTTCCAACTGAAAAATTAAACATGACCCAATTTCAACAGTGCAAGCATTTTAGAGTATTTCATAGGTAAAAGCTAGTCAAAATGTCAATTTTCCTTTTTTTAAATTAATTTTTTTTTTGATCAACAATATTAAAATGTGAATCAGTAAGATCCTCCATTTTTTCTTTGCACACTAGGACAAGAGTCCAGGACCAGCCTAGCTCTAAATGGACCACAGATATTCATTCAGGGTTCCTGCAGACTAAGCAAAAACAAATTCCATGACTTTTCCAAAACTTTTCCAGGGCCATTTCATAAAACTCAAGGACCACACTCTTTTGCAATGTCAAGTAAATGAATATAAAAAATGACATCTTTTAATCTAAAATAATAAATAAGTTAACAACAAATATTTTTAATATGTACATTTTAAATTTACCTGGGCTAGCACTCTTTGACTTTATGTAGTAATTCATGTCATAATCCAATTATCAATGTAGTTTGTATTCAAATGAAAGGAAACAATTCTATGTAGTCTTTGTATGTGTTCCTATTTACAATATTAATAAAACACATTACTTTCCAGTTGCTTTCTTTTATTTAGTGAACTACACCAGAAATCACACGTGATACTTCCATTATGGGAACTTACTCTTGTTATATAAATTGAAAACATTTATTGGTTATAATTTTATCATTTTATTTATTCGGTTCTTGGTGCTCTATGAAATTTTAAGTAAGCAATTTCTTTAACTCAATTGTCACAAATTCCATGACTTTTCCAAAACTTTGCAAGGTTTTGATAAATTCCACAACTTTTCAAGGCCCTTGAAATTTATTTTTTTAAATTCCATAACTTTTCCAAGATTCCATGACCTGCAGGAACCCTGTTCATTACAACTTGAGATTCTGGAATATGAGCTTATGAACCCTAGAATAAAAGGTATGCAGAATATCATCCTTATTTTTTTTGTCCTACCATGAATAAGTGAAGTGTCATTTCCACATGCAGATAAGTGACCCATATGGGTCCATGATGGGACTACTGCCAACCAATAGGAGCTGGCACTTTGTGTTATATGGCCCTTTGATCAGAGCTGTCAATCATACTGACAGGCAATTAGTGAAATATTGAATAAAAATTTGTGAATTTTGAACTAGTTGAAAAATTATATGACAATAGCTGGATCAAAATTGATGGTCAATACTGCATTATATGAAAATCCTCAAATAAAAAGAAAACATTTACACTGATTACATGTACAAATTTGTCTGCAATTAAATTTACTGATGTACAAAATTTGTCAAAATTTGTGTGGCAAATTGCTGTAACATGAATCAACTAGAATAAATAGGACTTTTATCACCAAATTTCTACAGAATGGTTCTGTACCTGGCATTATTTTTAATTAGTGGGATGTTAATAAAAATGACAAAAGTTATTAATTTTTTGGTAGAGGATTATACTGAAAAAGATTAATCCAAGTACATTTATGTGTAAGGGGTAATTTAAAGGAAAAAGTAAATATTCCAAAAGCATAATGGCTGGCATGTATGTGGCAACCTTTGATCAAAGAAGTTAGCAACAAACTTTTACTAAAAAAAAAGGAAGCATTGATTCAGTTTTCATAGTGATTAGAACATGTTTATTCTGCCACAAAACTTTCCAGTTTGCAACAAAAACAAGCAGAGGTGATATATGTGTGTGGACAGATCTCACCTTGGAGATCATTTTGGTTCATTTTATAAAATTTTATATATTATGGACACCATGAAAGAAAGACTTGTGTTGCTACTGTGATTATTCACTAGTACATCTAGGGTCAATTGAACAAGTTTTAAGAACTTTCTAAATTTTCTAAGAGGTAATAAAAAAAATTAATTGTATTTTACCAGTTGTGTTTTGCTATATACACCTGCATTTTAACAGTTGTAATAGATATGCACATTTTTATGAATTAGTCATACAAATTGATTTTTAACCTGGATTTTGACACATAATCCAGCCAGATATCTTTAGCATTGGCAAAGTTATGTTGTTTCAAAGTTCACAAGTCATTTTGCTTTACAACTCCAAAGTTACTTAAGTGTGAAGGACTCTATGCTGGCAAGATCAACTAATTGTTGAATAAAGTCCATGTAGAAACTGGCAATTGCTGACATAAATAAGGTGGCAAAATTAAAGATCAACTAATTGTTGAACATAGAATGGGTAGAAACTGGCAGCTTTTCAGCATAAATGATAAAACAAAGGATTTTTTCAAGCTGGGACCAAGGGATTCTGTAGACATGTAAGTTAAATTTTTATCTTGATATCAACATAAACATAGTAGACCAAGGGACAAGGACTTTGCTTTTTTGTTGAGATAGGTTGCTTGTCAATATGTGGTTAAGACTACTTAGCAAAACAACAAATTCTTCATATAAAATACCCTGCATTTTGGTACAAGAATTATTAAAATCTCTTAATAAATAAAAATGTTTTGACTTTTTCAAAACTCGTTTTTAAATACCTTTTTTGGGACCTTAAAATTTTAGTCCATTTTTAACCAATTTATATGATTTGGTACAGTAAAGGTTTCATACCCATTAGACCTATTAAAAAAAAATTGGACGTTTTCCATGCAAAGTCAAGGAAAAAGATCAATTTCTGGCCTTTTCAGTAAAGCCGTCCTCTGCAGTTTTACTCTTTTAGAGTGAACCTAATAATTTTTTTTTTTGTGCACGATTGCATTGCCTGAATTTCTTGAATAACAAGGACCTTGTCTAGCGTTTCAGTAAATGCCACTGTTGTATAGCTTCAATTTATTTGTTCTACTCATCAAAAGTTGATGGTAATTGCATTTATGATTTTCGATGAGATCGTAAAAGACCCTCAAAACCTTTCCAAGTTCATATCTTGAAAAGCATTTGACCGATTTCCATAATTTTTTTTTTTTTTAATTTTCATATTAAGGTTTTAAGGATGGTAACAACAGCTTAGTGCATTTAATTTTTTTTCCCTGACATCCTAAAAGTGCTTGGAATACCTAAAACTAAATCGATTCTGAAACTCGAGTCATCTGTTACAGAACATTTTTGTCAAATATTTTTTTTTTTACATGTTATTCAATTATGCGTGAAGAGCTGCAGATCGTGCCAGCAATGGAAGTACAGCTTGCTATTTTTTTTTAAATATATGTACATAGCATAGATTTGCAGTTACGTTGCATCTTTATCGTACCTGTTTTCCTCTGTAGAACAAACGCTGCCTTCCTGGGGTTGCATCAAATGGATCAACCAGTTTTTCTCTTAATTCCTCGATTTTTGTCAACTTTGATAGATTATCAACTCGAACTGACTTTTTACCGTCAAATGTTCGCACTTGAATCCACATTCTGATGGCTACAAATCTAGATATCCAAAATGAATCAAATCCTCAAACGAACTACAAATCTAGATATCCAAACTGAATCAAATCCTCAAACGAACTGACTACTCGCGCGTTCACCTGGAGAATGGCGCCAAATAAACAAGCGTGACGCCTTATATACCAAAAATCCGAGTACTCCAAATGCGTGACAAGGAAGCGGAAATGGATAATTATACACTTAATTTGAGCTTTGACCTCGATCACCCCAGCCGGCTTCCGAATCGGTTGTGTAGTGACTGTCAGGCCTTTCAATATCAAAAGCCCAGCATGGAGATTTCTTTATCTGGCTTTATTTATTTTTTAATTCCTGTTATTTTGTCATGTTTTGTTTGGTTTAAATACCGTGGACTTGAGTATATAATCATACATTATCGATGGGTGTTGGTTTGTCTGTTTCTGATGCCGCTATCAGTGCTGTACGATGCATTCATGTACGTTAGAAATTTCATTGTCTTTAAAATGAATTCTGCCCCCAAAATGCACGATAAAAAGGTCAGATTTGTGCAGCAACAGGTAAGAAAAATATATATATGAAAATATGAGTGTGTGTTGTTTTATTTATTAAATTTATGCAGCCTCGGCAGCTGAGAGACCTTTGTGTTTTATCTTCTGTAAAAATATATATAATAATATATGCAAGAGCTCAATGTATAAAACAATTATTATTGCGCCATTTTCCATACATTTGAAAAAATTAATTAAATATTTTCATTTCTATTTTAATCTATTAAAGGTAGTCAGTGATTTGGAGCGTTGTTGTGTATAGTACAGGAGTCTGACATTTTCTCTGTAAAGTTGGATGTAATCTTTAAAAACACTAAATCACCATATTGGTGTCACTTTATAGTACTGATACAGTGATTTCATGTTGTCAGAGATTTCATAGAACTTTATTAATAAAATGTCAGACTCCTTTGGTGTATAGTAAAAGTTGTAGTCACATATGCATTCAACACCAATTATTTTAGTAATGTGTGTTAATTTTTTAATGTTTGATTTTACATACATTTAAATGACATATTCACTTTTTTATCCTTATGCAACCATATTCCTTTGGAAGGTCATTATTTACACCCCCAGAGAAGTACATAACAAAATCAATGTTAAATTATAGACATTTTTGGATGAGATCAATCTAAGGGTGTGATCTAGTGCAATCCAGATTGAATGTCACATTTATTATTTGCTGTCATAAGGAAAGCTACACATGTGATAAATTCATCCTACCTGACAATCAGATTTTATATGCTTGAACCAGATTACTAACTGGCCACCATAGGGATCAAAAATGTTTGGAAGTTTCTGGATGACATTTAAGGTGCAGAGTATTTAATAATCAAGACTGAATAGACTTTGGTTAAACAAAGTTAGGTTTAAATTTTAAACTATTTTTATTTAATTTAATAAGAGGAAATCAGATTGAAGCATGGTGTTTCATGCTAAAAAAATATTATTTTGTACTCCCAAACTCTGTTACAGTCATCTTTTGAGAAAACCCAATTTTCAATCAGTTTTGACAAGTTTGTTAGTATTGAGATTGGCCAGTTATTGGCATCATCCTTAGATTTGTGAAAAGGAATTACTTCTTTTAGTTTTCCATATTTTGGGGACAGATGAGGTTGCAATACTTAAATTGATTAGGAATGTTATGCTATCTACAATAGCAGAGATTTAATGAGTTGTGGACCAATCTGATCAAGTCCTGTAGCTTTCTATGCATCAAGTTCACTGAGACATTTCTTAACAACAAAGTTTTATTCAATGTCACTGTAGCAGAAATGGAAGGGTTATTGTTAATTGATAAATAAACTATCATATGGTCCACAGTAGGACACATGTCTTAAGTCTGGTAATGGCAGCACTATATTCTATTGATTTAATGGTCCTAAGTTCAGATGTCAAGTCACATAAGCATAGATCATTTTTGGGTTTTTTAGAAGATAAAGTTCCTTTAGCAATTTTCCCCCTGGACTTCTTAAATGAGCTGCACATGAGAGGTCAGTGACTGTAGGTGAGGCTGTTTGTAACAGCTGCAGTGGGGGTGGGGGTGGGGGTGGATCATCCATTCTTATGTTGTTTTTTATATAGTTTTTTTCCCTTTCTTTTAAAGGTAAGGGCATGGAGGGATGATGGAATGAAAACTATGATGTGCACAGCACGTCCAGGGTGGGCAACAGTAAGTTTCAGGCGAGGACTTTACAAGAAAACTCTCTGTAACATCCAGGTCAATATGATTGATATTCTCCAGGTGGACACACAAAGACAGATTGTCCATGTTGAACCACTTGTGTCCATGGGTCAGATTACAGCCACTTTGAATCCACTAGGATGGACATTGCCTGTCCTGCCTGAACTAGATGACTTGACTGTTGGTATGTTAAATTTGACTTTTCTTATAGTAAAATATAGCTTTAATGTATACTTGCATCCTGCATCACCATCAGTGCACAGGTATGACTGTTATCACCTGAAATAAATGCATTCTTAAATGTAAAATCAATCTGTCTGTCTGTCTGTCTGTCTCTGGGTTTTCAGTAAAAATGCTCAAGCAATACGGTAGTCCCCCTCTTGAAGAGCCCCCCCCCTCCTTAAGGCCAGAATCCGAAGGCACCAACGAATTTGTTAAAAATTACCCCTCACGTAACGTAACCAGCGGCTAGCATATTTGTGCAAAAATATAAAATTTACCCTTCACAAGCGACTGCATTTTATTTTCAGGTTCTATTTTATTTCTTATATTTTTGGCTCCCTTTTCTTATCCATTCCTACGTACTTTTTACCTTTATTTGCCACAATTCCTGGTAATTTTTTATCCCGCCAAAAACACTTCGTTAATGATTTAATTGAGTATACGCGTAGGTTTAATCTGGCGTCAGTCCAAGTTTCAATGTACTTCTTAATCGGGAGTAGAGACCGACCTGGTGGCGAAAGCTGTTATGAAAACAATTAGAAGCCAAGCATAATTGATTATCGAATTAACGTTCCTGAGATTACTCCCGGCCCGGGTGCTAGGTTTAATCTGGCGTCAGTCCAAGTTTCAATGTACTCATTAATCTTGAGTAGACGCCGACATTGTAGCAAAAGCCGTTATGAAAACAATTAGAAGGGAAACAATGGATTATGGAAGGAACCTTTCTGAGATTTACTCACGGCCATTGTGTTTAGTTATTAAGTCAATACGTTCCACTTAAAAAGTCACCCTAGACAGGAAATGAAGATAAAACAGGTATACCGATCTAAATCGACCCTATGATATTTAGCTGCAGGCACTAGTCCTCCCGTCAAAAATTGTATAGGCATTGTTCACTCGGGGGGCAGAGGTAACTTATCAATTAATTAACGTTCAATGCACCTCCGCTTAGACCGGAAATGAAGATAAAAAACATATGTTACTAATATAAATCGACGCTACGATATTTAGCTGCCGGCTCAAGTCCTCTAGTCAAAAATTGTATAGGCATTGTTATTCTATCAATTAAGTACAGCTAAATGCCACCCAGCTTAGACGGGAAATGTACCGAAAACTTAAGTTACCTTTATTAATCGAGACTCACTAAAATGTTATACTTTTTCAATTAATATATAGCATAATATCTGATTAGGCATACCTTTCTAAAATTATCAAAAACATATGTTCCCATCTCTTATTTATAAAAATCAGTGGAGTTTTAATAAACACAAGATTTATTCATTTTGCTTGGAAAGTTAGATAGCATCATTTACACATGAAATATAGGAAAAACATAAATTACCTGTTATAACATTAACACTTATTGATTTTCAACAATGAATCAATTTTGCCAATAAAATTTCTACAATTATCATGCACTAATGTATTTATACTTTTAAAAAAAATAAGTTTATAATAGATTTTATTCAGTCTGTAAACTATTATTGGTTTTAACTGGTAACTAAGTGATATTGGATAAGAAAACCCAACTTTTTAATTTTGCATTTTAGCACTTCTCTATTTGGTATAGAGCACTTTTGACTTCTGAGATGCTTATAAACTTATATCCTGTTTGTTTTATTCTGTCCTTGTATTTGTCTTACAGACAGACAAACAAGATGAATTTAATAAGATACCTACATATATTATTTATTGTTGTTTAGGTTGAATTCTTGGCATCACATCAATATTTGTGGTATGGAAATATGTGGTCCCATAACAAAACAGAATGTGTAAAGTAGATATGTTATAAAAATCTGTAAATTCACAAGCTTTGCTTCAGAATGCATTAGTCCTACAGTCAAATGAAGTGGTATTTAATAAGATATCAACACATATTATTGTATATTATAAATTATAGGCTTTATATCTTTATTATTATCATTGAAATATGTGTAACCATCACAAGATGTTAGACTGTGAGACTTCATATAAGTTTATATAGAAATAAGAGACCTACATCATAAAATATTATTGTTTTTAATATTTTATATCAATTGAGAATATTATGCAGCATTGAAGAAATAAGTATTTTAATCAACTGCATGTCATGATGATGTAGACAAGACCATACAAGGATAAAATGAATTTTAACCAATAATTCCCCAACCCCACATATTGTCAGTAAAACTATTGTTAATATTTTGGTCTATAATTGCAACCATATCTTGTATGTCATTTTAATTTTACTGAAAACTGTGAACTACACATACATATACAATAAATCAGCCTGGGTATAATATTATTTTATGTCTGTCAAGCAGGACTGGAGTCAGCCATGAAAATGATTTGATACCTTTATGGCTTCCTTTTCCTAGATATTGAGCTGGTTCCCTTCCAGGATTAATGGCTATTACTACTGTCAATAATTGTCAAGTTTACAAATTCTAACAGTGGTGAGTGCTATTGTTCAGGGTCAATCTAGGTATCCCGTCAAGAAATAAGCCTAAAATCAATAGGGTACCAGACCATGACTAATAAATCACCTGACCATCACTGTCCTTAAAAACACAGGGCATCACCTTTAAATGCTGGAAAAGTTGTTTTATTAGTCTTACAGGTGCAACATTGATTGTAATTGCACCTAATTGTCAAGATCAAAGGGTCAGCATAGGCTGAAAATATAAAAAAACAGGGTACCAAAGACCAAAAAAATCAAGTGACAACACACTTGTCTAGGAAGATACAAATGTTTCATCTGCATAATTAAATCCCATACAAATAAATCATTACCAAATATTAACATGTTATCACCTAAACATAGACAATTATTTCAGAAAAAGTCAGTTATTATAGTCTAGGACATCCAGGATGGGGGACATGTCAAACAATTTTAAGTTTAAAAAAGCAGCAGGGATGGTGAACCCTACAAAATTTTTGCTTGTGAAATTAACCTGAATAAGGGTTCCTACAGAGGCTGAAATAAAGGTCAATAACCCTAAACCAAAATATCTAACTTTTTATATTACCGTACGGACGGTTATAAACCACATAATAAACCACATGAGGTTAGCTCAGTTTTGTTATACTATTATTGACTTTTTTATCCTGATTTTATTGAACTATTTTTTACGTTAAAAACTTGAGCAAAATTTTGTAGAGGTTCACCCTCCCTGCTGCTACTGACTTTGTCACCTAACTTTGTCACCTGACTTTGTCAGGGCATTAATATCGGGACTTTTAACAATAGATTTGGGTTTTTAAACAGATATACAGTTCATAAACAGATAGTCCTGACTTTGTCAGGGGGAACTAACCAAATATTTTATCCAGACCAATCTAGGATCGTATATATAAATTAATATATAACGTCTCCCCGCGCAGGTCCACAATATTACCATCTTGATTTGTGAGTTTGAAATTCATTTTTGACAAAAATGGATTATGTACACGCAGGTAGACTTGATTTATTGGCTCAGATACAATCAGCCAGCCCGGAGGGGATTGGATACTAGATGAATATAATATATACCCCTGCTGAGCCTGATTAGACTTAGAGAGGTCAAAATGGTAGCTATTATCAATTATATCGCAAACTAAATCCAGTGCGATGGTGGATGTTATATTAACAATATTAGGTGAGATATGACGACCTGTTCCATATGGATCATTATTATATTTGAGAATTGCTGGGGGTGGAATTAATTTTTTCCAGGAATTACATATTCTTTTAAAGTGTTCATCAATAAGATCACTAACTGATTTTTTTTAACTTCTCGGAGTCAAATCCAGGTATTATAAATGTTGGTAGCTGTTCTTCTGTGATTCCGTAATATTTCATAAATACTGTCTTAAATAATCGCTTATGACTTACACGTTGGATTTGGTCATCTTCATTAACTATATAAGAGCTAGAAGATCTATTTGCCGGCACATTTATTATTTTCTCTCTGTCAACAATAGCCTTATTTACAGATTCTAAGTCTGCTACAACTTGATTTAGATGTTGTATTGTTTCAATTATTTGATTTTTTAAATCATCGTTATAAAAAGTATTGATGCTGGAAAGTAAATTTTTAAGATTATTAAACATGTGTTCGTGTTCAGATTTAATCGGTCTTGATAATGAGTTAATTTGCTCAACATCAAGTGTCGATCTTCTTGCTAAACCACTCCTACTTTGAATGAAACTTATAAAATAAGTATGATGTATATAATTACGATAAGCACTTGCTGTAGTGCTCTCCATAAATGGAACTTTGTTTCTATATTCTGGAAGTTGTATAAATTTCTTAACATCTATATTGAAGTCGGATCTCTGTGGTTCTGGTGGAATTTGATAATCTGGCGCGACTTCAGGCCAACCTAGTACTGATCTAATCGAACTCTGATAAATATCTACAGCATAATCAGAAGAATTTTATTTCAATCACTGATGATAATGTTAATTCGTAAACAGTAATTGCTATTTTAGACTCTTTCCCTGTTAAAGATTTAATTCTGCGCTGGAATTCCTCATTAATCTGTTCTAACTGATAACTGCCAGTTGGAATACTAACAACTTGCCAATCGGGAGTTCCATCAGATTTATTTTTTTATTTGCGAATACTAATGAATTATTTGGTTGTTGTCCACCAAATGGTTTTGATCTAATATTAGGCCAGCTATAATAAACACGTAACTGAGCTAATGCTATCTCTTTTACTGGAATTGCAGTTGGAAAGTTAACGCTAAACTCAGGATTGGTCGAACTTATCGATATCATAGTAGTTTTTGAAGGAGTTGTATTAGCGACGATCTGCTGTAACAACTCTCTCGACTCAGTTGCTGACATTATTGTTATTATCATTGTTTAATTCTCCATTTATTTTGTCAGCAGAATCACTAACAATTTTGAATGCTTCATCGTAGGTTTTAATCATCGTTACAAACTCCTCATCAGATATTTTACCATCACTGAGATACGTGGAAATATATCCAGATAGTTTAGAGTATGTTGTTGTTGCTGTGTGTAATTTTATCATATACTCACGCAATTTATCATTCGTACATGTAGTTATCTTTTTAGCAATAATATTAAAAATACCTGCTATAGTCGTTGAAGTTGAAACAATAATTGTTATGATTGCTGGAGCTGTCATCGTTAATGTTGATAATATTAATCCGGATCCAGCAACAATAGCAGAAACTGAATACACAATTATATCAATAACGACCATACATCTACGATATTTTTTTATTTTTATTGTATAATGGTCGATGATATTTTTTAGTTTGGTCAGGCATTCACATGCTTGATTATATCTGTGACGTTGAACGTCGATAGTTATTTGATCCATTATACTATGATGTTTAGTAGTTAATTGAGTTACAAATTCCAAATACCACCAGTAACCAACTGAGACCGAATGTTTATCAGACGATTCCAGCGTAAATGTTATCTCGGAATCTTTATCTAATTTTACGGATATAATTCTAGAAATATTACCAGTTGATGGAGAGTTAGTGTATATTATAAAATCTACACCGCTAAGTACGGATATCCTATATATACCAGCGATTTTTGCTGTATATTTAATGGGTTTTTTTTTCTGGCGTCCATGTACCAGACCCAGAAGCAAAAGTATACACAATATTTTTAATCTGATCGTTAGGAAATTTAATCAGGTCTATTTTTTAAACAATATCAGGAATTCCTACAATAATATCATTAAGTTTTGTATTAATATCAGTAAGTTTTATATTAACATTTGGTGGCTTTCCAAAAAATTCGTTATTAATTCTGTTTATGTTTTCGCGAAAACTCAAAAACATATTCACGTGACCGGTAAATTCAGTTTCGATGTTGGTTATTCCATTAATGATTGGAGTCTGTTTATCATCGACGTATTTTTTTGTTGTAGCATCATTATCTGCAGTTGGATTTCCAAGATCGGTAATTTTATTTTTGTTCATAATAACGTCTCCATTAAATACACCGCCAGTTTTTTTTTTTTAACAAAATCATTAAATGATTTACCGGAATCCTGTATTTTACCCTGATCAGTAAAAGTTACGATATTATCATCAACTGCATTATGAATTCGTGTAAGTACGTCTGGTAGTCGTATATTGCTTGTCTTTAATCGTCCTTGTTTGTCCTGAAAAATAACCACTTCATTTTGATCCACATTTGTAATATTTAATAAATCATCAATCTCATTTCTAAGTCGATCAAGGGTTGCATATTTAGATATATCACCTTGTTGTTGAGTTTTACCACGAGCAGATCTTCCGTAAATATCTACCATTATATTTACTGATGTCTATTTAAATGTGACATCATGGTATATTCATGCACGACTTTATGAGGTGGTTTTCCTTGCGGTGCCATGGATATAGCATCAAGTACACTAAGTACTTCTCGACCACATATTGGTGGATCGGTTAATGTTTGTGTAGGTAACGTCGAATACCAGATTGGTGCAGTATTATTACTGACATAATGAATAAATTCTTTTGGTAGCGCTAATCCATATGAATCAAAATAAATAATTCCACGTGGATCAATTGCATACGCCACCCAATGGGTACCTTGTCCACAATTTTGATCGAGATTTATAATACCTGTTTCAGTATTATTTGGTTGTTTTGGTAATTGATCGCGCATGAAAACACCTCTAAAGTTTTTTATTTTTAATTTTTTAACAGCATCGAGTAAATCAAAATTAGACATAGGCGAGATTAGTAAACTGTCCCTGGAAGTCTTAGGCCTTTTCCGTATCACGAGGGTGGGGTCCCTGGTAATCTGAGACCTTTTCCCTTTTTTTTAGATGTTCGTTTTATTCCCTGTCCGGTTGCTTTCTTTAATGCCATTCCAGCGGCTGTTCCAACGGCGCCTAATGCAGCTGCTTTTGCAACAGCTGGGGCTGCAGCGGCTATTAATGCTGGTATAGCTGCGAGAAGGGGAAATATACCACCAGTTTTAAAAGTATCCTTAATAGCTGCCGCATAAAGATCCAATTTGACACCTTTATTTGATTTTTTTGCTTTATTAAAATTTTTGAATTAACGATCAGTTAACGATAATTTATTTGAACCACTCATGTGTTCCTTTTTTAATGATATTGTTATTTCACAGTTATTATTTGATGCTGATTGCAGTCTTTTGATCTGACCAGGAGTCAGGGTAACATTAACGTGATTATATGACATTTATAATAATGATAAATGATCTAATTACACATTACATATTTTCTACTGGAGCATCAACGACTCTCATTCGTCCACCAACACCTTCTATGAGCATTGATTTATCGCTAAGTATAACAGCAATTGCTCTATAATTATCAATAACTCCTCTATTAACACTAGCTCGAAAATGTATATCTACTACTGATTGTGTGGTCAAATCTAAATGTTCGAGCGAAAAATAATAAATAGGATACAAGGATGTAAAATCTGAGATATTTGTAATCCAGTATCAACATTTTGATCACGGCCCATGAACGACATAAGACGATGATATGCACGTGCTACATGATTTTGATCAAAATTAAGTAATATATCCTCGGATGGTTCTTGATGTTCATTTATCCTTAACGAAATCTCAGAAAAACTGAGTTTATCAAATATCATAATACTACGCGTTTGATCATTTACTCGTGCAGCATTTTGTAATACAATAAATATGTGTCTTGGTGCAGAAACACCTTGCTGAGAGGCTATCTGCCAGGTAAATAAACCGTTAATATTACTCTGGATAGCATCTGTAGTCATTGTCAGCCATGATAGCATTGATTTACCGCCTTGACTCATAAAAGATAATAATCGTTGTTCTTCAGATATTGATGGGATCAATACTGACATCCAGAGACTAAGTTTTGTAAGAATTACCATACCAGCATCACCAGCGGGTCTCCATATTGCATCATCATCTGCAGCTTTTCCTACTAGTACAACTGTATGTTTGGCTCCGAAAATGACTTTTCTGACATTTCTACAAAATCCAAAAATATGTGATAGTGGAATTGCACATGAAAATATTCTTCTATTTCCTTTTAACATCGCTCGACGTGATCTAAATCCTAAGTTGAAATCTGGATCTACATTAATAATCATACGTTGTACATCTGCATCGGCGTTTCTAGCAAAATTTCTTGGTCGTCCTATTTCATATTGTTGATATTCTGGAGAATCAGAAGTATCTTTTACAAACATCATTGATGGACCAGCTGATCTTGAATAATCGTCGCTGTATCTGGCAAGACCAAGTACGGTTGTAGCTACGTCAACATCTTTTTGAATTGATTCAATATTTTTTCCGTCAATCATGTATGTAGCGCTATCAAACAACGCCATAATACCATTATTAACAAAACCAACACTAATTTCGGCTGCATATTCAGTATTATCGGTTTTTAATATTTCACCTTCGACCTCAATAAAAGCTTCTGAGGGCAGAAAATATCTACTTGTATCATGAACCTGAAGTTCAATTCTTCCTCGTTGATTTGGAATTCGTGCTTCATAAGAATAATACTGATAATCATGTATAGACTCATCTTTGAGAACTGATGCGTCCATGTCAAACGCGGGGTCACTAATACGCTTGAACATATTTATTATAATTATTATCGTCTAAAACGAAGATCATTTCGGGAAGTGAGACCACTTCCTGCTATCAGACTAGCGGTTATGTTTTTATCTTTTTCTGATAAGGGTATGTCAGCCATAGATGGCATCGCCATTGCTGCTAGTTTTTGATTAGCGGCTTGATTTATTATTTTACTTACACTTGCGGGCATCATTTCAGTACTGGGAAATTTCACCGACTGAGATCGGACAGGTTGTGGTCTACGTATTAATCGTGATAGTCTATCTTTAATCGCCGAGAATGCTTTACTAGCAAGGTTACCAGCAACACCTATACCCTTTTCACGAACAACATCAATAGCTTTCATACCCAGCTGCTTTGCAATTGGTATTGCTTTTGGGGCTATCCTTCTAAACAAACCCTGAACAATATCTCCTAACCCATCTCCGTAGGTTGCCCTGTAAATCGGTATTCTAGAATTAATTACCCTGACCATGGTTGGTCCACGTTGAGCATTGTGTATTATCATTTTATTATTAATTAACTTTATCACTAATTGCATCTAATGACTGTGACTTAGTCGCTGCGACTTAGTCACTATAATAATCATCGGCAATTTCATTAATGAGAGACTGATACACATCAATATCCATAATACAGCCACTAAATAATCTTTTACAAATATCTGCTGCTTCATTAATGATTTCTGGGGAATTATTACCAGCTCGTTTTCCTCCAATCAGAATTTCTAGTCGTTCAACATCAGCAAGGACGTTGTTAGGACACTGAGTAATAAGACCACTTCCGAAAGAGGTATCCGACCCCGGCCCTTCTTCACTTTTTATTTGTGTTAGTAGTGATTTTGGTTGTAATAATATAGGCAATTGCTCTGGAGGTGATGATTGTTGTGGTAATGGTAACAATACTGGTGATCGTGGTAATTTATATGATGGTGTTTTTTGTTGCTTTGGTGGTTTTTGTATAAAGTTAATATACTGTATATACTGTATATAATTAGAATCACTATTTCTAATCCGACTAATGTTATAGTGTATACAAAATATCCATTTGTTCCAATTATCATGACTTACAAATTTATCAGCATATTCAGGTTTTAAAAACTTTTTTCTATCACTAAAACTTTCCACAGCAAACGCAGCCAAATCCTCTACATTTTTAACGCTTTTAATATCAGCAATAAAATCTACGCCAAATTTATAACCTATGTTAGATAGATCACCTATTTCAGCACGAGCTTGGTCTGCATCTTCAGGCATTTCTAGGTCTGGCATTGCATCAGCTATTTCTGCTGGAAGTTTTTCGAGAATTTTTTTGGTTTTTTTTAGTTCTTTTTTCTATTTTCTGAATTGCTTTAGCTGTTTGATCTAACACAGGTTGAATATCTTTAGTGGTATATGTTATCGGTTTAAATAATTGTTTTGTATCCTCTGCAAATTCAACTTGACTTTCCTGACGTTGTTGCAATTGTTGTTTGACAGTATCACGGATAGGTAAATATTTTTCAATTGCCTCTAAACGCTGGCGAGCAATTTTTGTTGAGTGAGGTTCATTAATACTCATTATTTATTATATATATATATATATATATATATATATATATATATATATATATATATATATATATATATATATTTTTAATTATATATATATATATATATATATATATATATATATATATATATATATATATATATATATATATATATATTGTCTGATTTTTATATTTTATATTTTTATATTTCTGATAAATATTATTTTTAATTATATATATTGTCTGATTTTTATATTTTATATTTTTATATTTCTGATAAATATTATTTTTAATTATATATATATTGTCTGATTTTTATATTTTTTATTTTTATATTTCTGATAAATATATTCATTAATATTTTTAATTATATATATTGTCTGATTTTTATATTTTATATTTTTATATTTCTGATAAATATATTCATTATTTATTATATATATATATTATATATATTTGATTTTTGTCAAAAATAATCAGTAGCGATCCTAGCGATTACCCTTCATTGGAACCTGATAGCCTGTGTGTTTGTCTCTCTTATGACTTATTATTATAATAATCTTTTGGCTAGCATTCCTTTCTGGAATGTATTTTGGGGATTCTCCATTGGCAGAGCTCAAGGCATGCTACTGATTATTTTATTACATTGTGGTTTCGATAAATAAAACCCCCTGTGAAAACCCTGTGGGTACACAAAAATGTACTCACGTGGCTGACACAGTGAGATATTTATCGAAACCTGAGGCGCGCCCCGCCCCCCAATTATATATATAAAAGGGATTCCCGGGACCAAATCCATTTCGGCGAAATCTGGAATCGAACCACAGATGTAGAGTCCAACGATCTACCTCTACACCATGCCGCATTCGATGAATATAATAGTTTTAATTATTACTATAATGGTTTTACAAATATAATTTTATTAAGATAGTTATGTGTATTAATCTTACTAAAATATATAAATAAAATTACAAGCATTTATAAATTTATGTGTATGAATCTTACTAAAATATATAAATAAAATTACAAGCATAAAAATGGGAAATAACCCATACCGGAAATCGATTAACGCGTTTGAATAACCCAGATCTGTATACACTGAGAGAGAGAGAGAGAGAGAGAGAGAGAGAGAGAGAGAGAGAGTAATTCATTAAATGGAAGTGCTGTTTGTGCAGTCTGCAGCTAAAATATATCAACGGGGTATGTTTATAAAGGTAACTGTTTAAACCTGTCTACTTCAAGCTATTTAATTCACCAGACCAATGCAGCACGCTTTGCTGTATATTAAGTTACCACACTATACAAAAAGGATTCAATTACGTCTGTATACATAGGTAATATTACGTCATCCAAGGTCAGTAGGTATATAAACAACCGGTAAGGGAGCTAACAGTATGTTTGGTTTCTAAACAGATAGACAAATAAACACTAAGAAAATCTACAGATTTCTGAAATATTTACAGGTTTTAACATAAATAATAATTTATTTTAATTTTTGTTTGTTAGCGTAATAATATTAATATTTTATTTTGTTTTTGGGTCTAATTTCAGATTTTTTATAAATAATTCATGTGAATCCTAGAAAATCTACAAATTTCTGAAAGAATATGACTTTTATCATCTTTAGTTAAGTCAATTTATTAATATTTTTTTATTTTAAACAAATAAATATATATATATATATATATATATATATATATATATATATATATATATATATATATAATGAATAATGAAAACATTAATGATATTATTTCTGATATTAAAAAATTAAAACATAAAGGAATTCAGATATCTAGTAATCTTGACTCTGAATAAATTATGTATGAGTTTGAATTGTTGCAGCAAAAAAAATTTCAATATAAATTCACATTACCATCTGATTATAGGTTTATCAAATCCATTTATAATTCTATGTTAGAATCTTTAGCTGTCATGGATGAAAAACACATAAAGCTATTCATACCTCTTGCACGCTCAATCGAAAAGATCAAAAATGCACTGTCTCACGAATACCAAATTAAAAAACGCACAGATGGCAGAATCATGCAACTGAGAAAGCTTATGCTTTTTGATTCTGCGATAAATGACACTAAAAGTGAAGACGGTAAGAGTCTGGAAATATAAGTGTAGCTAAGCAGGACCCTTGGCAAGATTGATAGTCAAATTTTATATAAAAAAATGATATTTTTGTGAGTAAGGGTACACAATTATACATATTCAAATATAATCCTTTGGTCATACTTTATTGAATATGCAGACTTGTATATATGATCAGCCACACGTTTTATTGAAGCCACACAAATATCAAAATATTTGGCAGCTGCATGCATAGAATTAAAAACCATTTTTTCACCAGTATCTGTGTTGGTAGAAATAACTGTCTTAGGAGTCTTAGGATAAATACCAGTATTTCCAACCTTACAATTTTGGCTTTGTGTAATTGATTCTAAGTTATTTAGATGGTTATTGTGGGGATTTCCATCTAAATGATTAACAACAAGTCCATCTTTAACAATCCCAAAATAACATTCGAATATAAATTTATGACAACAATAATTTTTTTCCCACCAATATTAAATTTAAAATAACCATTATTATTAAGATTACCGAGTGGTTTCTTTAGTCTACAGTGTCTAATAACACCATCTCTGGATGCCTCGTAATTCATATATATTGGATGTCTCACAAATTCTTTTTGTTCCATTTGTATATAATATTTATTTGTTTAAATCATTATTTTTGAAATCTGGTTAGATAATCATTTTCTGTTTTTATAGGAGATTTACCTGTCGATGTATCTTTTTTTGTCATAATATCGTTTAAGCTCTCTATATTTTTTACCCCCGCAATTTTCACATAATTGTGTGCTACCTCTAACTCCAATACCACATTGAATACATGGTTTTGGTCCAGTACTTTCATGTCTGATACTTTGCATATGGTAACCACAGTATTTGTTTACACATGATTTTTTACAATAAGAAATATGTCCAATTTTTAACCAAACACATTTATTTTCTGTTTGAATCATTTATTTATATATACTAAATTTCAATTTGAATATAATATTTGTCTTAATTATAATAATGGAAGAATTATCAGCAATTGAACCATCTGCTACTAGATTTGATCTTGACAGACTATTAGAATATAAATTTAGTGTTTCGATGAGAGATCTAGCTTCAATAAATGTAGATATAACTAAACGTATCCATGAGGCCAAAATGGAATTTCGAGAAGATGGTGCTGTGCATGTTTGGTCAACTTTTAGAGTTGGAAAATTATTAATGTGATGAACGACAAACGAGCAGAAGTAATTATTAACCACCTTGATAATCAAAAATATCTTATTTTAATAAAATTTATTGTGAATACAGACGATAATATTTGGATTTTTTGTGACAAAAGAACTCCAATTCATATACAGTCTGGAAATAATAAAATGATATTATTAAGTAACAAATCCAAACCCGGAATACTGACTGGTATTGATAGACCATATTTTGAGCGAGAGTATCCGGTTACTGCTGTGGTATATGGATTGTTTTTACTGAATGATAAACCTAATATTGAAGATCTCAAACCGATGAAACTGTCAGAATTAAAAATAAATTGCGTGGCTGAACGCATTATTGAACATTTTACAAATGTGATGCGTGGTAATGGCTTAACAGATTTAAGACGCAAAAAAATATGTGAATGGAGTAAGGCCGTTAAAAATTTTGGTGCATCTATTAAGGATGTTGCTAAGCTAGAAAAGTTTTTAAGATTTCCAATAACAGTAAAAACACTAACAGGAGAGATATTATACAAATCAAAATATATAAGAAATGGAAACCCTATAACGATTATTGATCATAATGCACATGCATGGACTGATGCAGTAACTATATTTCCACGAGACAGAATGATTAAATTTTATAATTGGTCATATATTTGATTTTATTAAAAATATCAGTAAAAATGATCCTGTATCTATTTGGTTATTTCAGAGTTCAGAACACGATTGTCATGATCAATTTGTACGACCCAATGGTGATATTTATCGTACAGAATCTGTTTATGAAGAAATGAGAAATCTTGCACTAAAATATACTTCTGACGAGATCAAAGTTAGACAATTACTGAATAATTGTTTTACCATACCAGCGGTAGGGGCCCATTTCGCTCAGGAAAAAAATTCATGGAAACTTACACGATCAGAATTTATTGAGGATATACAAAAAAGTTGCATAGAATATGGGCACGGAGGATTATGGAATACTAAATACGAGTATGATAATGTTATGTTAGTCGATATGGCTGCATGTTACCCTGGGAGTTTTCTTGGATATGGTGAGTGTTCTAAATATTTTAACAGATTCAGACACCCCACACATGACATGGCTAGAGTTTCAATACATGGACCCTTACCAGATTTTGACATAACAGGATTTGCATATGTAGAATCATTTGAGTTCGCAAAAGATCTCCATCCGATTACTTATATTTGGTTTGGTAAACACTTTTTAGAAAAATGTTGGGCTCCAATAGTATTATTAAGATATATGCTTGATGTTGGAATATTAATATCATTAAAAGTTAATGAAGTGATTATATCCTATAATGCACAAAAACAAGTTTGGTTACCAGAACCTGATAGATTTAATATTGATGATGCCAGGAAAGAATTTCCTGATCTTGCCGAAGATGACATTATTAAAATTACTAATAATATAGGTAAATGTAGAGATGAACATGATGAGAAGCGTGCAAAAGATCTTGGTAGAAAGATAATTGGTAAATTTACTCAGGTAGTTCATACGGTCATAAACGACACTGTACAAGATTGATTATGGATGATACTGAGTTAGATTTTATAATTAATGATACAACGGAGAAAAACACATTTATAAGCCGAAGTAATGCTTATTTATTGGATGGGACCAAACTAGGTACTATTGTTAGTTATATTGAGGGCGATTCACCTCAGTTTACTCATTTAAGATCTTCGATGCTAGCTTATGTTTCTATAAATTTACTGTCTATGATAAATAGATTTCCTCGTTACGCTGTTAGAGTTGCTACGGATTCATTTTATATAAATAAAAAATATAAGGATTTATTAAATCCGCTACTTGGTAATGGTGAGTGGGGGACATGGAGGATAAAGCAAGAAAATATACTTAGTTATTCTGAATTTTCTGACGTTGAAATTAAGGAAATATATTACAGAAATAATAATCAAATATTAGAATCATTTGCACCATATGTGTATGATCCTATGGCTAGACATAAGACCATTTATCTTAATGGGTGTGGAGGGTCAGGTAAAACAACTCGTGTGATTAAATTATTTATGAACAACAATTCAGATATGATTGTTTTGACACCTACACATAAACTAGCCAGAAAGATAAAAGAACGAGGTGTCGAAACTTGCACCTATCATAGTTTTTTTTAGATGGTGTGGAGATACGTGGACTCCTGAGCGAATGGGTAAAAAATATATACCTAAGTATATTATATGGGACGAAATATGTACGGTGTCGTTAGAAACACTAAAAATATTCCTTGAATGGTTATTAACAAAAAATACTGCTGTGATTATGTGTGGTGATCATGGTCAACCACCACCTTTTGTTGGACAGTCTCCACATGAATGGATAAAGAATAATATAGATTATTATGAAGAAATATATGATGATCATAGAGCTATTGATGAACTGCTGAAAGAACTTAAAAGATTAATCAGACTACAGCCAGATAAAATACAATGTGAAATAATGCGTGAGATAATTCCAGAAACTGCCATGAATAATTTTTGGACTTTATGGAGACCTACTGATTTGATAGTCACAAGTAGAAAGATAGTTCGTGATGAATTGCAAAGGAAATTATTTATGTTACATAAAGAAAAATTTTCACATCTACCTGTACCATTATGTTATCGTCCATCAGATACTCGACGACAGAATATTGATGTTGAAATTCCTGGTGGAGATATCCGAGTACAAAATCTAGTATTGAATGATATTATTTTGATAGATATCAATTATGTTGAGAGCGCATTGAGTATGAATAAATCACCATGGACGTTAGGATACGCTATAACGATTCATTCGTCACAGGGATTAACCATCTCTGATACAAATATCTGGATTGTAGATGACCGGATCGAGTGGTCAAATTTAGTCTATCTCGCAGTATCTCGTGTCAGAAGAATAACTCAACTACATAGAATTGTCATAGATTATGTGATAACTGAGGAGATTACTAATGATGCTGATGTAATAAAGAAAAAAATTAACGTCTTATAAACAATGTGACAAAAAAAATAAACGTGACTTTGATATTGATACTGAATTTATTATAAAACTAAAACAATTACAGAATAATCACTGTGCAAGTTGTAACACAATAATGTTATGGCAATATTCGAATAATAATCCAAGACAATTTACCGTAGACAGAATAAATAGTGATCTTGGTCACACATGTGAAAATGTGATGCTGACTTGTCTTGAATGTAACCGACGTCGGGGTGCTGGACGCCCTAGTGCTAATTTACATAAGTGAACGAGGAGGTAATTGTGTATCCGCAGGAATTACTTGCAATTGTTCATGCACAAATCCACGTTGAGGGGCAGTAGAATCTAGTCTGTATATGGGTGGTCTTCCAGTAGATCTAACCATGCTAGAAATTGTATGTGTGGTCACACTCCAAATAGGGTCAGTAGCTCGTCTTTTGCCACCCTCCAACTCCCCTGGTTCATATAAATATCTCACAATCACATTACCTAATACTGGTTGTTGACCTCGTCCGTATTCATAGCTACGTGGTATATATTTTTTGTTATTGCATTAGAAGGTTTCATAGAAGTTGCACGAGTAATTTCATTATTTAATGCAGATATCACACTTGGTAACCTTGCAACCCATTCACGAGATCTCTCACCGGACTTAAAGTCAGCAGATATTTCCTTCGCATATTGATATCCAAATAAACGCTCAGCAAGTGTTCGATTAAATCATTCAACGATTGCTTGATACTGCACCAAAAAATTCTTTGCCAGGATCTACTTGTAATAACTGTGGCCATTGTAGACCACCACGTTGATAAATTCGCTCAAACACAGATGCTACTTAAAATGATGTTTTTGTTAATAATGGTTCAGCTTCTTTATATCTACTTGCAATATCAACAACAGTTAATGCGTATTTATACGTGCGTGACTTTCGTCCACGTGTTTTAATAGTATCATGTGGTAAAAACAAAATATCTGCTTGATGAACTTCGTTAGGAACACTGACATCAAAATGTGCATATTGAATTTTTTTTGGTGGTGGTAGATAAATTTGCCATATTGCCTGTCGTGCTAACCATGCTGCAGCAACAGAATGTGAAACTTTTGCTGCTTTAGCAAGTTTAGTGATCGCTGCTTTACCCCTCCAATACCCTGAAGGACTATAATAAATAGATTCCATTATAATAATTATATAATTAATTACCAGCCCCTAACATTATTTTACTTTTCATAGCGGATTTTATTAGAAAACTAGCAAGTTTCTCTCTAACAGATTTATTGGGTATAGAATTTAATGCATGAATCAATTTTGCATCTGCAAGATGCCGTTGTTGCAAATCAGGATTTTTATAAGCAACATCATGAATGTGACATGCTTGATCAATTTTATTTACTGGATACTCTCCTGGTCTTGGTTGATCTTGATCATCAAGTCGGATATCAAGTCAAGTTCCAGGACCACAATAATTATATCCAGGGAGGTGTATCTCACCAACTTATTTAGCCCATGGTAATCCGGGTAATTTTCCTAATGATGCGGCTATATCCCCACCTATCTTTGTTGTCCCTGAGATAAATTTTTATTTTTTTTGTACCACATTTTACACATTTACCTGTTAATGCATGTTGTTTATTTTTTGTTATTATTGTTGTCAATCCAACGGTGGGTGTAGATGATCTACATGGAAAACAATATAGACTCATATTATTAATAATATGGATACATTAATTGATTTTTCGGCGACACGAAAACAAGAACCAGTAAAGCACCATCCAGCATTACCAAATTCGATAAGAATGATTATAATAGGTCCATCTGGATCAGGTAAAACACAATTATTATTAAATTTAATAATGAGATGGAACAAACTATATTTAATAGCACCATCTGTGGATGATCAGCATTGTTACAAAGTTCTTAAAGATTTTAATGAAAAAGCAAAATCTGTTAATAAAGACGGTGAAGATATTATTGACTTTATCATAGATATAAATGAAGCCCCATCTGTAGATGACTTGGATGGATTCATTAATAATCTCGTAGTATATGATGATGTAATGTTGGACAAACAATCTAATCCAGCTAGAATATTTTCTCGAGGTTGTCACAAAAACACAGACATGATTTATGTTACTCAAAGATATACACAGATACCTAAAGTGATTAGAGATAACTGTAATATTTTGGTTGTGTTTAATGAAGTAGATAATTATACCCTGCAGAATATTTATTATACTTGGTGTTCAGGGGACATGGATATGATTAAATTTAAAAATTTCTTTTCTAAAGCACAATCAGTTCCTTTTGGATTTATAACGATAAATTTACATGATCCTAGATCCAGATATCGTATAGGTCTGGATAAAATATTTGGTTAGTTCCCCTTGACCATCTGTTTATGAACTGTATATCTGTTTAAAACCCCAAATCTATTGTTAAAAATCCCGATATTAATACCCTGACAAAGTCAGGTGACAAAGTTAGGTGACAAAGTCAGTAGCAGCAGGGAGGGTGAACCTCTACAAAATTTTGCTCAAGTTTTTAACGTAAAAAATAGTTCAATAAAATCAGGATAAAAAAAGTCAATAATAGTATAACAAAACTGAGCTAACCTCATGTGGTTTATTATGTGGTTTATAACCGTCCGTACGGTAATATAAAAAGTTAGATATTTTGGTTTAGGGTTATTGACCCTTTTTTTTCAGCCTCTGTAGGAACCCTTATTCAGGTTAATTTCACAAGCAAAAATTTTGTAGGGTTCACCCTCCCTGCTGCTAAAAAAGACTTGAATAAAACAATTTTATGTTGAAAATACTCGAATAAACAACAGCAGCAGTGGGAAAATGGAGGAAATGGAAAGAAAATTGCGTAGGTACCAAGATTTAAATGAGGTTTTTGAATGGTTTTACAATATGCATAACAACACCCCATCCTATATCAAGCTTATGCCAAGAATTAGACCAACATGTAGGTCTCTGCCTTTTTTTCTTTTGTCATTAGAAAAAAAAGCAGAGACCTACTTGTTGGTCTAGCCAAGAATAAGAACTATTGCAATATGCAGCTGAAATAAGTCAACTATTATAACAGCAAGAACCGTTCAATAATTGACATTGCTTTTCAAGGAAGATATTAAATGCTTTTTGAAGCTTTCCTACCAAGTACAGTACATATACTTTTCAATAAAAAAAAATTAGTTCCCCTCTGGAAAGGCCACCCGCCTTATAAGGCCGCATTCCTGGTGCAGAAGGGGTGGACATATAAGAGGGGGACTACTGTATATAGTTAGATCTTATGTAAATGGTCTGACCTCCAAAACGGCTCTCTTGATTGCCATCCTGAAAATAATTATATGGCTACATTTCCTGAACAAATGGTCCTATTGACCAGGGATGTTCACTTAAAATGGTCCTATTGACCAGGGATGTTCACTTAAAATGGTCCTATTGACCAGGGATGTTCACTTAAAATGGTCCTATTGACCAGGGATGTTCACTTAAAATGGTCCTATTGACCAGGGATGTTCACTTAAAATGGTCCTATTGACTAGGGGTTTTCACTGAAGCAATATGTAGCTAGATCTTATGAAAATGGTACTCATCTGACCTCCAAAATGGCACTCATATGACCTCCAAAATGGCACTTTAGCCATCTTGAAATCTTATCACTGCTCCAGTTGCATCTATTGTGGCACTGACATGGAGTTTCATGAAAACACTGGTTGCAATATTGAATATATTCTGAATGAAAATGGTCAAAATCTGGCTATGTCACTTCTGTGACATAGTTGTCAAAACTAGACCTAAATGACCTTGTAGGATCAAATCAAAAGTCATTGCTTGCATTTTTGTACTTCTTTGAGCTTAGGAATACAGTGGCTGATAGCAACACAGAGACATCTAAATACACAAGAGAATTATGATCAGATTTTTCCACTTAGTTTGCATTCCAGCAAAGAAGCAAATAGTACTTTAACTTTGAATTTATCAAACAATATTACATATTGATTTAACTAAACTTAGCAAGGGTTATATTTTGATATTGTGTGAGACAAGTTATTTGATCATTATGCCATGATATCTGGTTCTAGGTCAAAGGTCACAATATCTTTGTTCAGGGTCAAAGGCCACAATATCTTTGTTCAGGGTCAAAGGCCACAATATCTTTGTTCAGGGTCAAAGGCCACAATATCTTTGTTCAGGGTCAAAGGCAGTGATAAAGAACTTCACATCATACTTACAGGTATCTTGTAAATAAAAGTTAACTCAAGCAAAAGAAAACATTTTGTTACCAAATTAGGTATGTTGGGGTTTCTCAAGAAAATCAGAAATGGTTTAAAAACTAATTAGCTAAGAAAAGCTTATCTTAGAGTCCTCTTAATCCCTTTCAGCCAATAGAGTATCAGTCATATCAAGTTTTTATTTATTTTTTCAGGTGGTCTGATAATGGGGGTTGGTGTTGAGACTTCATCACACAAGTATGGCCTCTTTCAGCACTGTTGTGCATCATTTGAACTAGTTCTTGCTGATGGGAGCGTTGTCAAATGTTCAAAGGTATTTGTGAAAAAAATGCTGAAAAAAATAAACTGTTGATTCCTATATTTTGTAGGAATGTATTGTGGCTTTGTGAAAAAACACATTTTATTGCTACATAAATTGTGCATAGGTCGTTGAGTGATGAATGGCCCAATTAATGGATTGCCTGAATTGAGATAGCTCTATCTATTCATTTGAATTGTGATCTAGTGAGTATTGATTCATTTGCATTGTGATCTCTGTCTATTCATTTGCATTTTGATCTCTGTCAAGTCATTTGCATTGAGAACTCTGTCTAGTCATTTTCATTCTGATCTCTGTCAAGTCATTTGCATTGTGATCTCTATCTGCTGCTTTGCATTGTAATCTCTGTCTAGACATTTGCATTGTGACCTCTGTTTAGTAATTTGCATTCTGATCTCTATCTACTATTCATTTACATTGTAATCTCTGTCTAGTTATTTACATTGTGATCTATGTTTAGTCATTTTCATTCTGATCTCTGTCAAGTCATTTGCATTGTGATCTCTATCTGCTGCCTTGCATTGTAATCTCTGTCTAGTCATTTTCATTATGATCTCTATCTGTTCGTTTGCATTCTGATCTCTATCTACTCATTTACATTGTAATCTCTGTCTAGTCATTTGCATTGTGACCTCTGTTTAGTAATTTGGATTCTGATCTCTATCTACTATTCATTTACATTGTAATCTCTGTCTAGTCATTTGCATTGTGATCTCCGTCTAGTCATTTTCATTCTGATCTCTATCTACTCATTTACATTGTAATCTACATAGAAATCAAAGTCAAATATCCATGGATAGAAAAATAACTTTTCAATATGAACTAAAAATTTAATGAAGATCAAATGATTTTGAAGTTATAAATATTGGAATTTTTATGTGGTATTTGTATATGGTATATAATGGCAATCATGAAAGAGTTGGAACTGATCCCCGCTTATACTCTTTAAACCTGTCTGTTATTATGTAGCATTTACACATAACCAGCAATAACAGTTTTCAGTAAACCATTGTTCAGCAATAGCAGTGGTCAGTGAGATATTTTTAATGCATTCTGCTAATCTTTGAGTTTTGTTTAAAGTTCTTTAGTAATTGTTCGGATGAGTTAGTTATTTTGTAAAAGGGAGAAAGCACAATATAATTGTTAAAATTTAAATCATTCAATAAAGATTTAAGAAATTAGTATGAGGGATAAACACAGCTGAATACAAAACTAAATGAGAAAAGTACCATTTTCAACATATTTTCAGAGGAAACAAATATGAGAAATTTGATATGTTCAAAGAGAAAAAAGAAGAGAGGTATTAAATTGTTTCAATGAAGTTCTAGAGAAAAATCACATTGCTCTTTCCAGGAAGATAACCCAGATCTGTTCTATGCAGTCCCTTGGTCGTATGGAACTCTTGGATTTCTAGTATCGGCAGAAATCAGAATTATACCTGCCAAAAAGTATGTGAAGCTCGACTACTTACCTGTCCATACTAAAGAAGATCTAATTAAAGTGTACAGGGAAGAGTCAGAGAACCCTTCTAAGAATGAATTTGTTGAAGCTTTGGTTTATTCAGAAGATTCTGCTGTTATCATGACTGCCAGTATGACGGATGATGCTGAAGCTGACAAGGTTAGTCCAACAGTAAAGACCATAAGTTTTGGATTATATAACACACTTTAATTTAATTTAGTGTATGAAATAATACAAAATATTATTTGTCACATTAAGACCACAATCACACATAAAAAAAGTACAATACTGGACTGGATGGGGACTCTTTTGGACTCAGAAAAGATCTATGTGACCACTAGTCTATTAAGTTCTTACTGGTCTTCTGAGCGTACTATCTACTTAGTCAGGTGATACACTGGAGCGGGTAGAAATGGCTGTACTCAGTCAAGTCTGTTATCAATTCTTTTCTGCAATATAATTTTACTAGAAAGACTTGATGGTTTATATTGTTATGACTTTTGAATAAGTCATTGCTTAGAAGAATTATTGCCCTTGAGTAATCCTCCTCCTTACTTTGGTCATTGCAAAGTAATGTTACCAAGATAAGTTGGATAACAACTATATTTTGCATGTAAATTTACATAGCTGAGACCTTAAGTGATTTTCAGCGTTACACAATATCAGTTATTTATAGTTTCCAATTGCACTGCATCCAGACATGATTTCCACAAGGGCTCTTTACCAAGGGTTTTTAGAATAGTCATACAGCTTTATATGGATAAGACATTGTATGAATTTGATTTCCAGCTTTCCAAAGTCATTCACAGCAGTCTGGGTTGTGGTACTATATTACCCAAGTCCCAATTCATTCACAGCAGTTGTGAATTGTGGCCCAAATTATCCTGCCTCCTAACTTTGGCTTCTGTAAGATCACTCAACAAAAAACTCTTGGATTTCAACCAAATATGGCATCTAGCTTTACATGATTTAGGACTTAAAATTGGCATATGGCTTTACATGAAAGTAAGGCTTAAAATTGGCATAAGGTTGTATAAGAATGCAGGACTTAAAATTGGCCTGTAGATTTACATGAATGCAGGGCTTACAATTGATATATAACTTTATATAAATACAGGGCTTAAAATTGGCATGCAGCTTTAGATGGAGGCTGGGCTTAAAATTGATGTGCAGCTTTACATAAATGCAGGCCTTAAAATTAGTGCTAGCAAACTAGCATTTGGCTGGTTACAATTAGCAAATTACTTATTTAATAAAACTGAAGTTTCTTGCTAGTGATACTTTTCATTCACATCTCACAGCCTGATTTTTGCCAGTTGAAAATAAAACAATCATCAAAATCCTGCAAATATGGTATGAATGAGTTTAATTTTTACTATTACAGGAGTTGTGACAATTTATTTTAAGTACTCATTTATTTTAGAGACTTCCAAATCTCTTGAGTCCTTTAAAAAATATTTAAGACAAGCTCCTTAGCACTAACATTAAGCATCCAAAAAGAAATGGTCACTGGTCAACATTTAGTACTAAGTGTCCACAGTAATTTGCAGGTGTAATACAGTATTCCATCTGACTCTTGTCTTTTCTTTCTTCTGACTTACTATTAATAATTTTAGTTTTATTTTTATGGTGCTGACTGTGATCTTTCAATTTTTATAAACTGCACATAAACATTATATTAGTGTTTCCTTATTTCAGATCAACCCAATTGGATATTACTGGAAGCCCTGGTTTTTCAAGCACGTTGAGACTTATTTGAAGAAGGGTCCAGGGGTTGAGTACATACCATTGCGGCATTACTACCATCGTCACACCCGAAGTCTCTTCTGGGAGCTCCAGGTACAACTGTCTATAATATCATATATGCTTTTTCTCTCACTAGTATTTGCAAGTGGTAAAATATAGTTATCAGACGATGCACATTACGAGACATTATGTGCAAGCCATATACATTGGAAATAAGATTTGCTGACTCTGCAATCCAGAGTCATTGTTCTGTGAGCTGTAAATCAACACTTACACAGACAATGCATATATAAAAAGTCTTGGTAGTTTCTGGAATGTTTTGTTCCAATCTGTTTAAAGAAACCATTCAAGGAGATTTTCAAAAGTGCTTTAATAAGACAGGTGGTTTCTCCATTGAGAAAGCAGCAGGGAGGGTGAACCCTACAAAATTTTGCTCGTGTCGTTAACCTAAAATAACGGTTCCTACAGAGGCTGAAAAAAGGTCAATAACCCTAAACCAAAATCTCTAACTTTTATATGACCGTACGGACGGTTAAAAACCGCATAATAAACCGCATGAGGTTAGCTCAGTTTTGTTATACTATTATTGACCTTTTTTACCCTGACTTTATTGAACTATTTTTTTCGTTAATGACATGAGCAAAATCATGTAGAGGTTCACCCTCCCTGCTGCTCATGTATATAAAGCAATAGGTATGTCATAGGCATGCCTTTTGTCCAAACAAAATCATGTGGAGCGTACAATTACTACCTTAAAATTCCTCATCGTCATCACTATCACCCACAAGTGCATTCCATTGTCTCTCTATATGTCTTCTCTCATTTTCGGTTCATAGTGTTGTACAGATTTACTGCTCCAGGCTATTTTTTTCTGTCCATAGTGTTTACAAATTTACTGCCCCAGACTGTGTTTTCGGTCCATAGTGTTTACGAATTTACTGCCCCAGATTGTGTTTTCGGTCCATAGTGTTTATTTGCTTAATATTCAGGCCGTTTTTTTCGGTCCAAAGTGATGAAAGGGTTCATTAAAGATTTTATTCAGACAACTCAGTTCTATTATGTTTACATTCTTCTCTTTTTAATCATGGGTTGGGTCGTTACACGGGCTCGGGGAATCATCTATGACAATATAGTTCAGACCCAACCCACTGCAAATTTGCATTTTTTCCCCTATAATAGTGCCGGAATCTGTATGTGGGTAGTTAGTTAGAAACTCTCCTTAGCCCGTAACTTTCTTCCCGCAAGACCTGAAATTTCTTCCCGGGCTCTTGCTTAGCGAGACTGTTTCTTTCTCAGGTATTTCTAACTAACTACCCACATATAGATTCCGGCACTATTATATGGGACACAATGTATTAGCTGTGGGTTTAGTGTGTGGGAACGATACCATCAGAGCTGATTCTTCCCGAAAGACCTGAAATTTCTTCCCGGGCTTCCGCTTAGCGAGACTGTTTCTTTCTCAGGTATTTCTAGCTAACTACCCACATATAGATTCCGGCACTATTATATGGGATTCAATGCATTTGCTGTGGGCTTGGTGTGAACGATACTATCAGAGCTGAAATTTCTTCCCAGGTTTGTAGTGACAAAGCCTGTGGTTGCTTAGCGGGACGTATGGTTTGAAATGAATGGGGAAGGATATGAACATTTCTAACTAACTACCCACATATAGATTCCGGCACTATTATATAGACAAAAATGCAAAATTTAGGGTGCTTCAGTGAAAGTGAACAAAATTAGTGTAGCATTTGTATAGAAGGTTTATAGTGACCTTGCGAACCAAGCAAGCACCCTGTCTCATTGTTCGCTATATGGATAATACTGGGGCTGTTGACTAGGCTGACCTAGGCGCTATCTGGTACAGGGTACCCCTAGGCTGCGGACGATCTGGGGCTGGCAGGCAGGCAGACAGGCAGGTGTACCTAGGCGGCTAGGTCTGGCATGTGTGGCTTGAATGTACTACGTATAGACCGATGCAGGCACAGAGTGTCTTAAGTGCGAGCAGTATAGTGCAAGGTTCTAGGCTAGCGTCCGAACCGTGTTGTGGGCTGAATATATCAGGCGACTGAGTGACTGCATTATCTTGTTAGGCATTTTTAAAATGAATCCCTGATCGCAGTCTGACACACAAGGTAACAGATAATTAGGTAATAATTGTCAGAAAAAAGATTTATTTTATCCATCCTTGACTAAATGCGCAAAGGAAAATAATTATCTATTGCTCAACATAGATTCAGAGCTTTATTATATATTCTAATACTAATCATATAAAATGGTGTTTTTATCTGCATTTTGATATAATTTTATAATAAATTTGCAGATAGACATGATAATTAATAAAATATTTATTTTATCTTTGAATCAGAGAATAGAAAAGCATTTTTAGTGATTTTTGTTTACCAGCACTCAATTTTATTAAACATCTATTATAAATATTATTTAATAATGAATATTGGTGAACCACTCTCAGCTAAATTAGGTCGAGAGCGATTAGAGGCAATTGAAAAATATATACTTATCCTTGATGCTGTCAAACAAATATTGCAACAGCATCAGGAAACTCAAGTTGAATTTGCAGAGGATACAAAACAATTATTTAAACCAATAACAGATACCACTAAAGATATTCAACCTGTGTTAGATCAAACAGTTAAAGCAATTCAAAAAATAGAAAAAAGAACTAAGAAAACAAAAAAAATTCTTAAAGAACTGCCAGCCGAAATAGCTGATGCAATGCCAGTCTCAGAAATTCCTGAAAATGCAGACCAAACTCGTGCTGAAATAGATGATCTATCTGAACAATCTAACATAAGTTATAAATTTGGCGTAGATGCTATTGCTTATATTAAAAGTGCTAAAAATATAGAAGATTTAGCTGCGTTTGCTGTAAAAAGTTTTAGTGATAGAAAAAAGTTTTTAAATCCTGAATATGCTGATAAATTTGTAAGTCGTGATAATTGGTACAAATGAATATTTCGTATACACTATAACGTTAGTCGGGTCAGAAATAGTGATCCTAATTTTATACAGTATATTAACTTTATACAAAAACCACCAAAGCAACAACAAACGCCAAAACAACTAGAACAACAACGACAATCATTACCACCATCAATACAACAAATATTACAGTATACACAACAACAAAAGTTATTGTCACAATCTCCAAAATCACAACCAGCCCAAATAAAAAGTGAAGAAGAGCCGTCAGATACCTTTTTTTGAAGTGGTTTAGGAAGTGGTCTTATTACACAGTGTCCTAACAACGTCCTTGCTGATGTTGAACGACTAGAAATTCTGATTGGAGGAAAACGAGCTGGTAATAATTCCCCAGAAATCATTAATGAAGCAGCAGATATTTGTAAAAGATTATTTAGTGGCAGTATCATGGATATTAATGTGTATCAGTCTCTCATTAATGAAATTGCCAATGATTATTATAGTGACTAAGTCACAGTGACTAAGTAACAGTGATTAAATGCAATTAGTGATAAAGTTAATTATTAATAAAATGATAATACACAGTTCTCAAGGTGGATCAACTATGGTCAGGGTAATTAATTCTCGAATACCGATTTACAGGGCAACCTACGGAGATGGGTTAGGTGATATTGTTCAGGTTTTTTTTTAGAAGGATAGCCCCAAAAGCAATACCAATTGCAAAGCAGCTGGGTATGACAGCTATTGATGTTGTTCATGAAAAAGGTATAGGTGTTGCTGCTAATGTTACTAAGAAAGTATTCTCGGCGATTAAAGATAGACTAGCTCAATTAATACACAGACCTCAAGCCAGACCTCAGTCGGTGAAATTGCCCAGTACTGAAGTGATGCCTGCAAGTGTAAGTAAAATAATAAATCAAGCCGCTAATCAAAAACTAGCAGCAATGCTGATGCCATCTTTGGCTGATATACCTTTATCAGAAAAAGAGAGAAACATGACCGCTAGTCTGATAGCAGGAAGTGGTCTCACTTTTCGAAGTGGTCTCACTCCCCGAAGTGGTCTTCGTTTTAGACGATAATAATTATAATAAATATGTTCAAGCGTATGAGTGACCCCGCATTTGACATGGATGCACCAGTTCCCAAAGATGAGTCTATACACGATTATCAGTATTATTCTTATGAAGCACGAATTCCAAATCAACGAGGAAGAATTGAACTTCGGGTTCATGATACAAGTAGATATTTTCTGCCCTCAGAAGCTTTTATTGAAGTTGAAGGTGAAATATTAAAAGCCGATAATACTGAATATGCAGCCGAAATTAGTGTTGGTTTTGTTAAATATGGTATTATGGCATTGTTTGATAGCGCTACATACATGATGGACGAAAAAATATTGAATCAATTCAAAAAGATGTTGACGTAGCTACAACCATACTTGGTACAACCATACTTGGTCTTGCAAGATACAGTGACGATTATTCACGATCAGCTGGTCCGTCAATGTTGTTTGTAAAAGATACTTCTGATTCTCCAGAATATCAACAATATGAAATAGGACGACCACATGTTTTTGCTAGAAACGCCCCAGCAGATGTAGAGAGAATGATTATTAATATAGATCCTGATTTCAATTTAGGATTTAGATCACATCGAGCGATGTTAAAAGGAAATAGAAGAATATTTTCATGTGCAATTCCACTATCACATATCTTTGGATTCTGTAGAAATGTCAGAAAAGTCATTTTCGGAGCAAAAGATACAGTTGTACTAGTATGAAAGGCTGCAGATGATGATGCAATATGGAGACCCGCCGGTGATGCTGGTATGGTAATTCTTACAAACTTAGTCTCTGGCTGTCAGTAATGATCCCATCAATATCTGAAGAACAACGATTATTATCTTTTATGAGTCAAGGCGGTAAATCAATGCTATCATGGCTGACAATGACTACAGATGCTATCCAGAGTAATATTAACGGTTTATTTACCTGGCAGATAGCCTCTCAGCAAGGTGTTTCTGCACCAAGACACATATTTATTGCATTACAAAATGCTGCACGAGTAAATGATCAAACGCGTAGTATTATGATATTTGATAAATTCGGTGTTTCTGAGATTTCGTTAAGGATAAATAGACATCAAGAACCATCCAAGGATATATTACTTAATTTTGATCAAAATCATGTAGCACGTGCATATATCATTGTCTTATGTCGTCCATGGGCCGTGATCAAAATGTTGATACTGGATTACAAATATCACAACTAGATTTTACAAGCTTATATCCTATTTATTACTTTTCGATTGAACATTTAGATTTGACCACACAATCAGTAGTAGATATACATTTTAGAGCTAGTGTTAATAGAGAAGTTATTGATAATTACAGAACAATTGCTGTTATACTTAGCGATAGATCAATGCTCATAGAAGGTGTTGGTGGACGAATGAGTCGTTGATGCTCCAGTAGAAAATATGTAATGTGTAATTAGATCATTTATGATTGTTATAAATGCCATATAATCACGCTAATGTTACCCTGACTCCTGGTCAGATCAAAAGACTGCAATCAGCATCAAATAATAACTGTGGAATAACAATATCATTAAAAAAGGAACACATGAGTGGTTCAAATAAATTATCGTTAACCGATCGTCAATTAAAAAACTTTAATGAAGCAAAAAAAACCCCAAACAAATAAAGGTGTCAAACTTGATCTTTCTGCAGGTGCTATTAAGGATACTTTTAAAATGGGTGGTATATTTCCCCTTTTCGCAGCTATACCAGCATTGATAGCCGCTGCAGCCCCAGCTGTTGCAAAAGCAGCTGCATTAGGCGCTTTTGGAACAGCCGCTGGAATGGCATTAAAGAAAGCAACCAGAAAGGGAATAAAATGAACATCTAAAAAAAGGGGAAAAGGTCTCAGATTATCAGGGACCCCGCCTTCGTGGTACGGAAAAGGCCTAAGACTTCCAGGGACAGTTTACAAATCTCGCCTGTGTCCAATTTTGATTTACTCGATGCTGTTAAAAAATTAAAAATAAAAAACTTTAGAGGTGTTTTCATGCGCGATCAATTACCGAAACAACCAAACAATACTGAAACAGGTATTATAAATCTCGATCAAAATTCTGGACCAGGTACCCATTGGGTAGCGTATGCAATTGATCCACGTGGAATTATTTATTTTGATTCATATGGATTAGCGCCACCAAAAGAATTTATTCATTATGTCAGTAATAATACTGCACCAATCTTGTATTCAACGTTACCAACACAAACATTAACTGATTCACCAATATGAGGTCGAGAAGTACTTGATGCTATATCCATGGCACCACAAGGAAAACCACCTCATAAAGTCGTGCATGAATATACCACATTGTCACATTTAAACAGACATCAGTAAATATAATGGTAGATATTTACGGAAGATCTGCTCGTGGTAAATCTCAGCAACCAGGTGATTTATCTAAATATGCAACCCTCGATCAACTCAGAAATGAGATTGATGATTTATTAAATATTACAAACGTGGATCAAAATGAAGTAGTTATTTTTCAGGACAAACAAGGACGATTAAAGATAAGCAATATACGACTACCAGACCTACTTATATGAATTGAATTTCTACTGCAGTTGCTGATAATATCGTAACTTTCATTAATGAGGGTAAAATACAGGATTCCCGTAAATCAGTTAACAATTATGTCAGAAAAGCTGGTGATTTATTTAGTGGAAATATTGTTATGAACCAGAACAAGATTACAGATCTTGGAAACCCAACTGATTACGGTGACGCTGCCACTAAAAAATACGTCAATAATAAGGACGCTCCAATCAATAATGAAATAACAGCGCTCAAAAATGAATTTCTTGCTCACGTGAACACGTTTTTAAGTTTTCATAGAAACATAAACACACTCAAAAATGAATTTTTGGAAATCCATCTAATGTTGATATTACACTCGCTAATATTAACACAAAATTGAATGATATTATTAGCGGAATTCCTGATATTATTCAAAAAACAAACCTGATTAAAATTCCTCACAATCAGATAAGAAATATTGTGTATACAGTTGCATATGGGTTTGGATCATGGACTCCAGAAAATAATACCATTAAATATACTGCAGAGATTACTGGTATATATAGGATGTCCGTACTTAGCGTTGCAGATTTTAAAATATCCACTACATCTCCACTGACTGAGAATTTATTTAAAACTATATCTGTGTTGTTAGATAAAGATTCTGAAAGAACATTTACGCTGGCATCATCGAGTAGAAATTTACCTCAAGCTTACTGGTGGTGTTTGGAATTTGTAACTCAGTTAACTACTTAACATCATAGTATAATGGATCAAATAACTACATCATCTATCGACGTTAAACGTCACAGATATAATCAAGCGTGTGAATGTCTGACCAAACTAAAAAATACCATCGACCATTATACAATAAAAGTAAAAAAATATCGTAGACGTATGGTCGTCATTGATATAATTGTATATTCAGTTTCTGCTATTGTTGCTGGATCCAGATTAATATTATAAACATTAACGATGACAGCTCCAGAAATTATAACAATTATTGTTTCAACTTCTACCACTATAGTGGGTATTTTTAATATTATTGCTAAAAAAATAACTACATGTGTGAATGATAAATTGCGTGAGTATATGATAAAATTGCAGACAGCAACAGCAACATATTCTAAACTATCTGGATTTATTTCCACTTATCTCAGTGATGGTAAAATATCTGACGAGGAGTTCATAACGATAATTAAAACCTACGATGAAGCATTCAAAATTGTTAGTGATTCTGCTGACAAAATAAATGGAGAATTAAACAATAATAATAACAATAATGTCAGCAACTGAGTCAAGAGAGTTATTACAGCAGATCGTCACTAATACAACTCCTTCAAAAACTACTATGATATCAATAAGTTCAACTAATCCTGAATTTAGCGTTAACTTTCCAACTGCAATTCCAGTAAAAGAGATAGCATTAGCTCAGTTACGTGTTTATTATAGCTGGCCTAATATTAGATCAAAACCATTTGGTGGACAACAACCAAATAATTCATTAGTATTCGCAAATAAAAATAAATCTGATGGAACTCCCGATTGGCAAGTTGTTAGTATTCCAACTGGCAGTTATCAGTTAGAACAGATTAATGAGGAATTACAGCGCAGAATTAAAAGTAGTAGGAGAAAGTAAGAATCCGAGCTCAACAACCCCCTCCAGACCTCCAAACAAATACAAAATACCTAGGTAACGTAATAGAAAACCTATTGCAATCAATAATTGCGTTAAGAATCCGAGCTCAACAAATACAAAATACCTAGGTAACGTAATAGATCACCTGTTGCAATCAATAATTGTGTTAAGAATCCGAGCTCAACAACCCCTCTAGACCTCCAAACAAATACAATAGAACACCTGTTGCAAAATACCTAGGTAACAGGTAAAATTTAATTACGTGATCTTCCAGAATAAGCAAAATGATATGTCAGACTCAATTTTTCAAATCATTATGATTTAGCAGAACGTGGCGATTGTGGACTAAATTACGCATTAGAATTCCAGTAAGGTAAGTGTTATTATATAAAATTTTATGTTATATCATACTTCTTTTGATAATCTTTCTCATATTTGCTGATCCTCATGGGAAGAATATCTGTTAACATGTTGTCAATAATACGAAATTCACGTATTAAATCGTCCATACTATATTTTACTCCTCGTAGGTAAGATCTTATTTGATCAAGTAGTTTTTTGTAAGTTATAATTGATGTTAAGCAGCCGTGCTTTTTTATCGAAATTTTAGGTTCAACTTTTTTACAAGCTGCTGTAAGAGAAACACCAACACCGGATATGATTAACAAAAACGGGTTTAATGATATACCACTTGAAATTATGCCAGAACTAGTCATTAACAAGGGTAGATATGATATTACTCGAAGTATTTTGTTATAATATTTGTAACATTTTTTAACGCACCAAAGTTTTTTATGATAATATTTGTAGTATTGTATTAGTGCGTCAACATCCTGTCCTGGAATATCTTTTGAAATATGATTGAAATCAACTATACTTTTTTTCATTATAATATTTGTTCACATAATCTCAGGCTTGATTAAGTAACTAGTTGAGGTGTTTCAGCCACAAATTCCAGACAATACCAATATGACACAGCAGTTAATTTTTTGTCATCTGCTATTAGCATAAAAGTTTCTTCAACATCTTTGTTTAACACAATAGACACAGTTCCAGAGAAATTATCAGTCGAGTGACGCCATGGAAATAATGTAAATATATTAAACTTTGCACTGCTCAACACGGACAATCTATACACACCAGTGACCTCTGCAGTATGTTTGAGAGTGTTATTTTGCGGCGACCAAGTAGACATTCCAGAAGCAACAGTATAGACAATATTTTTAATCTGCTTGTGAGGAATTTTAATCATACTCGTTTTCTCAACAATACTAGGAATTCCACTAATAATATCGTTGAGTTTTGTGTTAATATTATCGAGTGTAATATCAACAGATGGCGGACTTCCAAAAAATTCGTTATTGGTTTTGTTTATGTTTCTGCGAAAATTTAAAAACGTGGTGATGTGATTAGTAAAATCAGTTTTGAACTTGGTGATTTCATTGTTGATATCATCAACATATTTCTTTGTTACAGCATCAAAATCAGATTCTGGTGTTCTAAGATTATTGATGCCATTATTGTTCATGTTGAGAAATGCACGCATTATACCGCCACGCACCGACACGTACTTTGATTCCTGATCATCAACATATTTCTTAGTAGCAGCGTCATTATCCTCAGTTGGGTTTCCAAGGTATGTGATCTTGTTCTGGTTCATAACAATGTTTCCCGTAAATAAATCACCTGCTTTTCTAACATAATCGTTAACTGACCTACCCGAATCTTCTATCTTACCTTGATTATTAAAAGTAACAATATTATTAGCAACTGCAGTAGGATTTCGTACTAGTACATCTGATAGTTGTACATTACTCGTCTTTAATCGTCCTTGTTTGTCCTGGAAAACTACAACTTCATTTGGATCTACACTTGCAACGTTTAACAAATTGTTGATTTCATTTTTGAGCTTATCAAGAGTTGCATACTTGGATAAGTCACCCTGGTAACCTTCTGTTAATAAATCTACTGCTAATGTTCCAAATTTTGTATAGTAGCTCATTATACATACCGTTCTACACAAAATTGTTGGATTAATATAACATAAAATTATACGATGGCGAAGATAATAAACTTTGACACCGAGCGATTGGTGAAGCATAAACATAACAATGAACTTCCAGACTGTCATTATCTTATTGTTGGGCGAACTGGATCTGGTAAAACAAATTTGTTATTAAATCTTTTACTCAATAATAACTTTAACTATGATAAGGTGTATATTTACACCATCAACCCCCAACAAGACAAATACAAATTATTAAACGAGTATAATGATAAACTTCGTGATGAACTTGGCATTGGTGATGATATATTTTTGATAAAACAACCAGAAGAACTCGTTCCAGTGAATGAACTCGATTCGTCAGAGCATAAGATAATCGTCTTTGATGATATTCCGCTAAACAATGAGGAAATGAACAAGATTAGATCATATTTTTCACTATCACGTAATAAAAGATGTAATTCTGTTTATCTTGCCCAAGGTTTTTATAATGTTGATAGGTTTATTAGGCGAAATACGGGTTGTTTCGTATTATTTCCCGGACTAGATAATGTGGATGTGAGAAATATTGCAAACGAACAATGTGGTGATGTTACAAAAGATAAATTTATCGAATTATATCATCGAGCAACTAAAGATAGATATAGTTTCTTTTTATTTGACAAGCTAGCGCGTGATCCAACCAAGATGTTTCGTTGTTGCCTTGAGACGTTTCTATGATATAATTTTGTAAAGCGTATAAAAATAATGGACAAACATCAACAGAAAATCGAATTACTAAAAAAGTTTCTCGAAACTCGAGCGGCTTTTAAGAAAAAGGTGGAAGAAGCTCGACGTGGACAAGTTCAAGCAGAAGAAGAAAGAACCAAATTTTTCAAACCTGTTACTGAGGCAATGCTTGGCAAGCAGCCAGAAATACCAACATTGTCTCCGGAAGAACTAGCAAAAATGAAAGAAAAGGGTTTGTTTGGTTTACTAGGAGAAAGATCGAAAGAAGAAAATAAAAAAATTGCAGAAGAACTTGTAAGAGACATTGTTGATCCTATTGCACGACAGGTTGAATTTGATAGATTAATAAACGACCCTCTTGCACTTCAGCAAGCTATAACAACAAAGGCTGTTAATCCCGACGAGTTAAGGAGGTTAATAGAAAAAGTGTCAGAACAAACTGAGGAATTAGCTGAGAAACAAAAAACGTTACAAGAAAGTATGATAAAAATAATGCCTCTTGAGGATGCTATAATATTTTATAGAAAGAAAGCTAGGGTAAAAATAGACGATTCCGAGTATAACGAGTTTATGGAAAAATATGATATCACTGATATTAATAGTATTCGAGATTGGCCAAAAGAAAACTATGATAATTTGATAGAAAAATTAAGAGAAATTATAAAAGATGGCTCACATGCTGATGAAGAAATTAAAGATCAAAAAGATATTAAAGATATTTTAGTATTAGTTGATCAGATAAGAGATGAAATTATAGCTGAAATTTTTCTTAAAACATCAATACAATATCGAAATAAACCAGGAGGTTATAAGAAAGGTTGGAAATTTAAAAGATTGTTTGATAAATACGAAGATGTTCGAGATAAAAGATTACCGGAAAAAAAAGGAGGTGGAGTTAAAGTTTTTACATCAAACGCAGACATAGTCGATCGGCTAATGCTGTTGATATCCTCTAAAGAAGCTGGTAATGAAAGTGTAGAGATTGATAACGAAATTATTGATATACTTGATCATCTAAGATCGAGTGGATTACTAACATCATCCGAGTACGAAATTTTACACCGCGATCTTATCTAAAATATTAGTATAATGCAAACAACATTATTGCTTGATTCGTCACAAATAACAGGAAACAGCGCGAATTTTACAGTAAATTACAACCCACCAATAGAACTAGATCCTGCAAAACAGTATGAGATTGGATTAATTTCTTGTACTTGTTGGAACGCCATGCCGAATATTAAAACTGGGATTAATGATGAAATTTTAATCGTTAATGTTAAACAATCTCCAACATCACAAAAAGAGTTTATTGATATACAATACAAACTACAGATTCCACAAGGAGCTTATAACATTACTGATCTAAACAGAACAATAAAAGAGCTTCTAACAAAAGCTGGTGGGAATGCTGATAATTTCGAATTAGCGGCGAATTATAACACCTTACGAGCTAGGATAACAGTGAAAAGAAATATGAAAGTCATCTTTGAAGAAAGAAGTTTTGGAAAGATGTTAGGTTTTACTAGAGTTTTATACTATACCACCGGTGAAGATAAATCTTTGACATTTGATGGAGAACTACCAGTAGATATCACAGAAGTAAATACAATACTCATCAATTGCTCTATCGCATCTGGATCTTATACGTCAAAAGGCAACCGCGGGCAAACGATCTACAGTTTCTCACCAGAAGTCCCACCGGGTTCTCTCATGCAAATCACTCCGCGACAGATTATCTACTATCCAATAACACCGGAGAATCAAATTACAAGCATTACAATGCAACTCACAGACCAATCTGGACGACAAATAGACGTGAACAACGAGATAGTCACGTATTACTTACACCTACGCACTGCCTAGGCATGTGATTTTGTGTACATAATTTTATAAAATGAGACGAAGAAAAGTTTATCGAAGAAAAATCATAGGTGGATTTTTTGGAAATATATTTACAACAATTGCAGAGAATATTCCAGGAATCGCGCGTAAAGTAGCGCCCATTGCACTTGACGCCGGTAAAGCTTTCGCTACAGGGGCGGCATCTTCAGCAGGCACTGCAGTAGGGCAAAAGATTGCTGATAAGATTAAAGGACCTTCAACAACACCTACGGTGTCGGAAATAAAACGAGTAATATCAGATATTGCGCCAACAGAAGAAACAAAACGAGCTATGATAGCTACAACAAAAAAATTATTGTCGCCGAGTGGTGAAGAAATAGTACGTAAACTTGTAAAGAAAACAGCGCCGATGACCCCTGCTGCCTTTTAATTTTGTGTAACGATTATAAAATAAATGTCAGCTAAAAACTATCTCGACTTTGCAGAAGAAATTGATACTGACGATGCTGTAACAGAATTAGAGTATGTCGAGTATCTCGATGAGAACTCGAACGAACCGAATAAAACCGGAGTTAGAACTTTTAACACAAGAGACGAGGACGTGTTTCTACTACCCCATAAGGCAATGTTAGAAGTGCGTGGCCGAATATTAGATGCAGCAGGTGCTGATATTGCAGCTAATGTAGAAATCGCTCTCGTCAATAATGGTTGGAGCTTGTTTAAGAGTGCACGATACCAACTGGCCAATCAAACCGTAGAAGATATTTCGATGCACTTACCCATAGCGAGTACAATACTAAACATCGTTTCGTTTAGCGATGACTATTCCAGATCAATAGCCACAAATATGATGTGGTTCAAAGATACTGGACTAGGGACAACTACCTCTGGCGAGTTTATTTCAAGAGGTGTTATTATACACGGAGCTGATGCCGCTGCAGATGCTGCAATTGTAAGAGATTTTCTTATTGATAATGCTAACAATTTTGGTATAGTCGCACCAGGTGCAGCTGCTGATGCAAACGCCACAAGAGCTTCACTTATTGCCGCTTGTCGTAATCTTGGTATAACTCCACCAGCGGCAGGCGCAGATGGTGTTGCGATGTTAAATTTTATAAACGGTGTTATTAGTGCACGTAACATAAGATATAACGAGGGATTTACCAAACGAAAAACATTTGCCGCAGAATCTCGCCAAATAACGATGATGCTTCCGTTAAGTACAATCTTTGGATTTTGCCGTGATTATAACAAAGTGTTTCGAGGAATAAAACATACGCTTATATTAGATCGAGCTGATCAAAACGATTGTATAATACACGCCGGTGGAGTGGCTGAGGGACAGTTTTCTATTACAAGATTAGCACTGTGGATGCCTCGGGTTGTCCCTTCATTAGCTAAAATGATGGAGCTCGAATCTTTACTAGCCACCTTTACAAAAAAGATACACTTCCAACAGAACAGGATTTATCAAACAGCCATTCCCAACGCGACTGATTACACGTGGCGTGTAACGACCACGCCAAGCGAACAACTACCGCGACACTTGTTCGTCGTATTTCAACGACAAGCACGTCGTAACAATCAGGAAATAAACAACTCCATATTCGATAACCCAGACGTTAGACGAATATTTGTGAGAGTAAATTCCAAACAGTATCCCGAACGTGCAATCGAATGTAATTTTACCATAGACGCCACCAGAAACATCTCTCGGCCGTACATGTATCTTATGGAAGCAATGCAAAAATATCAGAACGCGGACAGTGGATCTCAAATATCAATAGATGAGTTTCGAACGCTCTATCCCATCTTTTACTTCGACGTATCAAAACATTTGGAGCGTGTTGTGGGATCGACTGCAGATATTGAGGTCACGTGGACACTGGGCGCTGTGCCAGGTGAACAGTATAACGTATACGCGCTATTGGTTAGTGATCGATTTCTGACCATCGATTCAATCAAAGGAAGAATGACAGTACAAGTTTAATCTAACAACTTGGATATAACATTATGAAAACCAAATACACAACTCGAGAAATATACCTAACATCTGGTCAAGTTGAAAAATTATCAGCAGCTGTTGCTAAACGCAGCTCTGTTTCTTTGATGATCTCTCCGGAAACTTCAAATAAAATTGCAGTAAAAGTCATGCTAACGCAACAACAAATCAATAAACTCGACAAAGGAAAACCATTTGTGCTGAAATTATCTGTTTCTCAGGTAACTGCAATGTCAAAAGAAGGTGGATTTTTTGGACCAGCGTTATCAATAATAGCTAGCAAAGTTTTACCAGTACTTGGTACACTTGGACTTGCGGCTGCGTCAGGAGCAGTCTCTGGCGCAACGAAGAAAGCAGTCGAAGGTCGTGGTATCAAACAAATCTATCGTTAATTTTATGTAACAGTATAAAATAAAATGCCAACGAAAAAAACAAAATCATCGAAAAAAAAGAAAACAACAAAACGCAAACAAACAAAGCAAGGAGGAATTATTCCTTTCGCTCCACTTTTGGCGGGACTAGCGGGAAGTCTGCTGCCAAACTTACTAGGAATCGGACGCGGATTAACTCTACCAGGGACCAGACGTTATTGAGCAATTTTGACATCATTGAAAAATTGAAGGACGTTGTTGGATTTCGAGGAGTATTTTCCAAAGATGAACTCGATGACGTACCAACAGGCGGTTCTTGTGTTGTAAATATTGAAAACTTCAATGATGGCTCTGGCACCCACTGGGTTGCTGTCCACGATAACAATTATTTTGATTCGTTCGGACTTCCTCCAAGCGATCTCATAAAAAAATATATTTTTAAAAAATTTGATAAAATAAATTATTCGTCTAATCAACTACAGCCGATTGGAACATCAGCTTGTGGTTATTATTGTATCATGTTTGTCAGACAAATGCACCAGAGTAAAAACTCTGGGAGTAAAAACTCTGGGAGTAAAAACTTTTTAAAGTTTATTTTACAATTTGATAAGCTTCCTTCTCATGCGAATGATAATATTGCAATCAATTTTATCTAAACTCCTTGATATAATAATGTCAACATACTGTCTCAAATGCAAAACTAAAACAGAGAACAAGGATGAGATGACGGAAAAAACGAAAAATAATAGAACGATGTTAAAAAGTATTTGTGCAATCTGTGGTAGAAAGAAAAGTATGTTTTTGAAAAAACAAGTAGGATCTAGCGTTGATAGAGTTATCTTGATCGACGATTAATCTTATGAAACAAAATAAAATAAAATGAAATGCAATTGTGATTGTGACAAAGATCTTTGCATAGAACAAGATAAAATCATTACGTACTGTCAACGTTGTAACAACAGAGAAATAATAGGGTTAGGTATAGATATACATAAACTAATTGGTAAATTACCAAAACCAAAAGGCGGTTGGACTTTGCCAGGTCATCGGTATACAGGTCCGTGGAATCCGCTAGATCAACAACTAGATGAAAACGACAATCCATTGCCAGGACAAGAGCCTTATAATCAAGTGGATGCAATAGCAATGCGTCACGATATCTGTTATCGTGATCATGAAAACTCGAAAGCAGATTGTGATAAAGTAATGTTAGACGAATTACATGATATGGAGCCAACAAATCTACGAGAACGTTTTGATAGAAGATTTGTTCAAGGAATGATAGGAGCAAAATATAAACTCGGACTCGGAGAGTCTCGACTCGGAAAAGAATTATACGATGATCTTGCAGTCGAATTACACAGACCTAAAAAAAAAGTTTCCGAGACGCAAAGTTGTTGCAAACGCTGTAGATGATATCTGGGCAATAGATTTGGTAGATGTATCCAATCTGGCTCAGTTTAACGTTGGCGCTGATGGCGCTCCAAAGAAGTATTTGTTTAACGTTATAGATGTTTTCAGCAAATACGCTTTCAGTGTGCCAGTTTCAGATAAAACAGGAACGTCAATCACTGATGCGTTAAAACAAATAATAACGAGTACCGAAAGAAAGCCAAACAAAATCTGGACTGATCACGGAGCAGAGTTTTTTAACAAAAAGTTTGAGCAGTTTCTAGAACAAAATAATATTAAAAAATACGTTACAGGAAACGAAGGCAAAAGCGTTGTTGTCGAGAGATTTAATCGCACGCTAAACGAAAAATTACATAAACATATGACAGCTAAAAACACCAACAGGTACATCGATGACCTTTCTCAAATCGTAGGTGAATATAATAACACGAAACATCGAACCATCAAAATGTCACCTAATGACGCTATCAAAAATCCCATATTAGCAAACGAAAACATGTACCGCAGACATAAATTTAAGGTCGGTGATAAAGTTAGAATCTCTTTGACTAAAAAGATATTTGAAAAAGGATTTACTCCAAACTGGAGCGAAGAAGTATTTGTTGTTGATAAAGTACTCTTAACAGTACCTGTAACGTACGCGTTAAAAGATCTGGCAGGTGAACCTATAGTAGGTAGTTTTTACGAACAAGAACTACAAAAAACTGAACAAGATGTTTTCATTATCGAAAAAGTGATTAGGAAAAAAGGAGATAAAAGTTTAGTCAAATGGCGTGGGTATAGTGATAAATTTAACAGCTGGATTCCAACCCGGTCGATTTTATCGACTGTGAAATAATGCTATTATAAATTTCCTCATACTTTCGTTTGATAGATTTGCATTTTACTGGTTTACATAATGATATTAGATATTGTCTGCGATCGTCAGAGATCGTCATAAGATTAAAGGTCTTGACAAAGATGAAATCAAATTTTATATTTTTCTGTCGGTCTGGAATTTTGATGTTTAAAAAAGGTCTGATTAACTGCAAAAATACCTGCTGTTCGGTAACGGTAAAATTAAATTTTATAATTTTTTTAGCAATGTGATACTTGACATTATATTTTCCAGTGGTTGGTCTGCTATAATTATATCTGTTAACGACGGTGACTATTTCACCATCATCAGACTCGTTGTTATATAAAATATCATCTTCGTTATAACCAATGGATTTGTCTATCATATCATTAGAGATTGTGGAGACCTTATCGCTAGCAAGTCGTTTCATCATATCCATATTATAATATACTTTTTATCTAATTTGTTGTTATAAGATGACTGACAAGGTCAAATATCACCAAAAAGTTAATATAATAAACTACCACGAACTGACCGAAGCGGTAAGAAAATGCCTGTCAGGTTATAGTTCATATTCCGTTGACGTTATTGTAATGCAAGGTGATTCTCATAAAATATTACTAACAGAAGCAGAAAAAAATAAAATTAATGAAAGTGCAGTAACGACGCTAAAATTTGATTGCGATGATATTATAGCATTTGCTCATCATTGTTTGACTAAAACCGAATTACAAAATATTATTAATCATCATATCTAAAAATAATACTAGCATCATATTTGCTTGAAAATGCTGATTTTGTTGCTCCATCAGCTACAAATTTTACTGCTCTGGGATTTATATTATAATATTTCGCCGCAGCTGTAATTGATTTGAATTTGATCTCCTCATCCGTTTCAAGGTTTAACGAAATAACAGGTTTTATTGGGCATCTAAAATTAATACCACCACCTCGTCCTTTTCTCACATTTTCCTGTTGGGTCACTAGCTCCAGATTTTCCAATCGATTGTCTGTTTTTACATTATTGATATGATTAATAACCAGACCATTGGGTATAGATCCGTTGAACACCTCGTAAACAAACCTATGACCAGTATAACAAACTCGATCTGTCGATGTTCCTCTAACAGTTACTATAAGATATCCCATATTGTTCATAGAACTAAGAACTTTTTTAGTTTTTCTGTTTCTAATAATACCGCGATCGTTAGCCTCGTATAAATCAAAGACCGGATGCGGCTGAAACTCGTCTTGTAAGGATAAATTTTCAATATTATCATCAGTGACTTTACCGTTATAATGATATACTCGTTTCCCCTCTGGAATGTCATCGCAAAATAACGTGTAAATAAAATCTTTTCTAAACATCGTAATTCTTTCAGTATTATCTCCCTTTACACTAATCGTATAACCCGCTGGCGTTGCTTTACCAACAGATATTCCAGTAATGATATTAATAACCGAACCAAGTGCATTTCCAGCGTACAGATTGTACTTCGGATAAACATGATATACCTCTTGCTCACGTGCGCTTGTCAGATTTACTGTCATTATATTATAGGTGATATTTTTATCTCTAATTGTTTTTCTAGCGCATGCGCAGTGTGCGGTAAATTATCAATTAGATATTAGACTATAGTATAGCGATGTTGAAATTGCGAGATATAGCCAAGAAGAGACTTATGGGAGAACCTGTTAAAATAGCGACTGCTTTTACAGGTTTTGACAATAGTTATCAGTTTGATAATCAAAACGTTTTAGTAAATTTTTCTGAAACAAATCTCTTTCATCTGCTACAGACGACTGTAAAACGTGAGCTTGAAAAACACAAGGGTCTAAGATTGTTAGTGCAATATCACGTTATATTTTCAAAACTACTTGTGACGGAAGAATCTACTAACAAGGAAATTGCAGACCCTTACATCAACGCAAAATCTAGACGTGTTTTACTTGGTAGTGATCTTTTGTCACTATCTAATGAAATACACCAAGAAATTTGGAAAAAAATAGAAGAATTTACCGAATTAGGTTCGGGTTGGAAGTTTGAAATGATCAAGGAAATTTTGTTTCACACGATGAAATATGACGCATTACGCGGTAGTTCGTATATCGACCTGCCACCAAAAATAAAAAATAAACAGTGCTGTATAAACATAAAAAACGTCGATAGCAAATGTTTCCAATGGGCTGTTCTTTCCGCGCTATTTCCAGCAGAAAAAAATGCTGATCGTGTTGAGAAGTATATCAGTCACGTGTCAAGATTAAATTGTGCTGGTATTGACTTTCCAGTGGCAGAAAATCAAATACCAAAGTTTGAAAAGCAAAATAATGTTTCGATTAACGTTTTCGGATTAGATGAAAAAGAAAATGTCTATCCGAGGTATATTTCAGAAAAAGCTTCACAATCGACTATCAATTTACTGTTTTATAAAAATCATTACATTTGGATCAAAAACTTTAACAGACTAGTTGGAAGACAGTATAATAAAAATAACAACAAAAAGTTCTTTTGTTATCGCTGCTTGCACGGTTGTAGAGACAATGAAACATTACAAAAGCATTTGCAGTACTGTAGTGACGTACAAAGAATAACAATGCCATCTAAAAAAGATAGCGTGTTACAGTTTGTCCATCATAATCATAAACTAAAAATTCCTTTCGTCATATACGTCGATTTCGAATGCTTACTTCAACCTGTACTTGGCGTAGAAAATGATCCTAACCAATCGAGTACAAGAAAAATTCAAAATCATGTTCCATGCGGAGTAGCGTACAAGGTAGTTTGTTGCGCTGATTCGAGATTATCTAAACCAATCCAACTCTATCGTGGTAAAAATCCAGCTGTTTGGCTTCTCAAGCAGTTGATTAATGAAGTTGATAATATTACTTATCGTTTGAAAAAAGTAACTCCAATGTTAAAATTAACACCTCAACAAGAATCTGATCACGAGCAAGCGAAAATTTGTTATATTTGTGAAAAAGCTTTTGATACTGACAACAAAAAAGTACGTGACCATTGCCATTTGACCGGACAGTATCGTGGAGCGGCTCATGACCAGTGTAATTTAAAATTTCACGCTCCAGATTTTATTCCAGTTATTCTTCACAATTTTCGAGGATATGATAGTCACATCATCGTAGAAGCTTTTGGTGATCCTGAGATAAAAGCTCATCTAAAACTCAATAATGTCATCAAATGCATTCCAAATAATTTTGAAAAGTATATGTCAGTTACGCTAGGTAAATTACGTTTTATTGACAGCCTGCAGTTTATGGCAGCATCGTTAGATGAGCTAGTAAAAGGTTGTAGTAAATTTAATAACCTAAGAGACTGTTTTGGAGATAAATTTAATCTATTAGCTAAAAAAGGAGTTTTTCCATACGAATATCTCGACGATTGGAGTAAATTTGATGAAACATCTTTACCTAGCAAAGACAAATTTTACTCGCAACTTAAAAATGAAAATATAACTGATGACGAGTACAAGTATGCACAAGATATTTGGAAAGAGTTTGATTGTGAGACTTTTGGTGATTATCACGATTTGTATTTGAAAACTGACGTGTTATTATTAGCAGATGTTTTTGAAAGTTTTCGAGAAGTGAGTTATAATAATTACGGACTAGATCCTTGCTGGTATTATTCTGCCCCCGGACTGTCATGGGATGCTCTGTTAAAGTTTAGTAAGGTAAGGTTGGAATTACTGACTGACGTTGATATGTTCAATTTTATTGAAAAAGGTATCCGAGGCGGTATTAGCGTGATAACGAAGAAGTATGCTGAAGCAAACAACAAATATTTGAAAGAGTATAATCCTGACCTTCCTTCGAAGTATATAGTTTATCTAGATTGCAATAACTTGTACGGGTATTCGATGGCAGAACCAATGCCTCTTGGTGGCTTTCATTGGATCACGGCTGATCAATTTCTATCAGAGACAGAAAAAAAGATACCCGACGATGTTTCGTATTTCGTTGAAGTTGATCTCGATTATCCAACTTCGCTACACAAACTACATAACGATTACCCTTTCTGTGCGGAATCGATGGTTATAGATTATAGTTTGTTATCAGAAGAACAACAAGCGTCAGCATTACCAAGACAACATTCTATGGTAAAGAAACTAGTACCAAATTTGCTTCATAAACGTAATTATGTTTTGCATTACAAAGCTTTAAAACAAGCAGTCGATGCTGGTCTCGTGTTGAGAAAAGTTCATCGCGTACTAAAATTTAATCAGTCGCCGTGGATGAGAGGTTATATTAACTCGAACACTTCAAGAAGAGCTGCGGCAAAAACTGATTTTGAGAAAAACTTTTTCAAACTGATGAACAATTCTGTTTTTGGCAAGACGATGGAGAATATTAGGAAACGCGTAAATATCGAACTAGTCAATGATGTCAATCGCAGAAACAAACTTGTGTCAGACGATGATTTTGTGAGCATGAAAATATTTAATGAGAATCTTGTTGCGATACAAAGAAGAAAAACAAATCTAAAACTAAACAAGCCGATCTACGTTGGAGCTTCAGTGTTAGATTTATCAAAGTGGCTGATGTATGATTTTCATTATAATTTTGTTAAAAATCAATGGCCGGCTAGTAGATTATTATTTACTGATACTGATTCGCTCGTATATGAAATTGAATGTGAGGACATCTATCAGGATATGCATGATAATAGATATCTGTTTGATCTTTCTGATTACCCACGTGACAGTAAATTTCATGACGACACAAATAAAAAGGTTATTGGTAAGTTCAAAGATGAAATGAACTCGAGCGCTATCAAATACTTTATCGGATTACGTAGTAAAATGTATGCCGTATTGTTAGACAATAATAAAATAACAAAAAAAGCAAAAGGTCTGCCTCGTGATTTTGTTAAAAAGTTTATAAAATTTGATGACTACAAGTATGCGCTTGATGGCGGTGTTAGTTTTATAAGAGCTATGTCAATTCGAACAAATCATCATAAGCTCGAAACAGATGTCCTTATCAAACGCGGTTTGAGCAATTTTGATGATAAACGTTATTGCGAAAATGGGGTAGATACATTTGCACTTGGGTATTGTCATGATGATAGAGATATATTTGACATTATCTTTGCAAACTAAAATTTTATCTAAACTTTAAAAATAATGCTTGAAAATTTGACAGTAACAAATAGCTACAGTAGCAAAATCAAATATCTAATGATGGACGGCAAACCATTGACAGTTGAAATTAATAATGAAACATCAGGCATATGCTTTAGTGGTACCCGTGACAAGTTAAAACTTTCGCTCATCAGATCTGATAACAGCGAGTATTTTAATTATCTCGAACAATTGTATCAAAAGTTGCTTGCGGAATTTAAAAACTTTCACTGTCCGATTAGTCAGCAAAAATACACCAAACTTACAATTGATCTTGATCGGTCAAAGGTGTATTTTATCGACAAAAAATACCATCTTAACAAATCACAAATAAAAGATTTGTTTGAGTCCCGTCGTTATGTGAGCGGTAAAATAAAGTTTAGCCTCTATCACCATGATAATGAAATATTTTTGATATCTACAGTTGAGACATTAACAGTTGGTAATGAGGTATAATACCACTTACCTTACTGGAATTCTAATGCGTAATTTAGTCCACAATCGCCACGCTCTGCTAAATCATAATGATTTGAAAAATTGAGTCTGACATATCATTTTGCTTATTCTGGAAGATCACGTAATTAAATTTTACCTGTTACCTAGGTATTTTGCAACAGGTGTTCTATTGTATTTGTTTGGAGGTCTAGAGGGGTTGTTGAGCTCGGATTCTTAACACAATTATTGATTGCAACAGGTGATCTATTACGTTACCTAGGTATTTTGTATTTGTTGAGCTCGGATTCTTAACGCAATTATTGATTGCAATAGGTTTTCTATTACGTTACCTAGGTATTTTGTATTTGTTTGGAGGTCTGGAGGGGGTTGTTGAGCTCGGATTCTTACTTTCTCCTACTACTTTAAATCCTTAACTGGGAAAGAGTCTAAAATAGCAATTACTGTTTACGAACCAACATTATCGTCGGTGATTGAAATAAATTCTCCTGACTATGCTGTGGATATTTATAAGAGTTCGATTAGATCAGTACTAGGTTGGCCTGAAGTTGAACCTGTTTATAATGGAGTTTCAAAACCAAATAAAGATGAGTTTAAAACAAGCGAAGAAAAATTCTCTAAAAATCCACAATATCGAGAACAACATTCATGGAATTCATTAAGATTTAAATTTGATCCAAATAACAATAGATATTATTTTACCGATTTTGACGGTAAAAGGATCCCCAAGATATCTAGATCAGCATTTGATTTCGCCGTAGAAACCAGGATGAAGAATCGGCAGATTGTTGATGAAAAATTTATAAAAGAATTTCTGAATACTCTTAAGCCTGAATATGATAAAACGTTTAATGATTTAAGAAATTTACTTATTTCATTATCATATCATTATGATTATAGTGTAAAGCAGCAAATAATCGATTAAATAAAATACTTAAATGGGATCCTACTCGATTTATACATCGCCAATCAAAGTATTATAAATGTTGCAACTAATCTTAGTGAATATATTTTCACTAATCGAGAACGTAAACAATTATTTCTCGATCATTATAAAATAACAGAAGGGAACTTACAAACATTTATTATACCAGATTTAAATAACGCTCAGATGAAGAAATCATTAAATGATCTTATTGAAGAATATTATCCGGAAGTAATTAAATCATGGAAAAAAAAAAACAACCCACCACCAACCATACTTAAGTATAAAAATGATCCATATGGAACAGGGTGACATATCTCACCTAATATTGTTAATATAACATCCACCATCACACTGAATTTAACGTGCGATATAATTGATAGTAGCTACCATGTCGATATTTCAAAGTCTAACCAGGCCCAGCAGGGATATATATTATACTCATCTAGTATCCAATCTCCTCCGGGCTGGCTGATTGTATCTGAGCCAATAAATCAAGTTTACCTGCGTGTACATAATCCATTCTTGTCAAGAATGAATTTCAAACTCATAAATCAAGATGGTAATATTGTGGACCTGCACGGGGAGACGTTATATATTAATTTGTACATACGTTCGTAGAGTAGGAGAAAAAAAAATGAAGATATTTTAAAGTTAAATGTTATTTTAAATAAATAAGTCATGTAAATATATGTCTCAATCTTAGAAAATCTACAGATTTCTGAAATAAGTCGTGTAAATATATGACTCAATCTTAGAAAATCTAGAGATTTCTGGAATAAGTCGTGTAAATATATAACTCAATCATAAATTTTCTCACATTTACAGATTTTAATATAAATAATAATTTATTTTGTTTTTGGGCCTAATTTCAGATTTTTTATAAATAATTCATGCAAACATATGACTCAATTTTACAAAATTAATAGATTTCTGAAATAAGTCGTGTAAATATATGACTCAATCTTAGAAAATCTACAGATTTCTGAAATAATTCATGCAAACATATGACTCGATTTTACAAAATCTATAGATTTCTGAAGGAAGTCGTGCAAACATATGACTCAATTATAAATTTTCTCACATTTTACAGATTTTAATATAAATAATAATTTATTTTAATTTTTGTTTGTTAGCGTAAATAATATCAATTTTATTTTAATTTTTGTTTCTTAATGTAAATAATATTAATTTTATTTTGTTTTTGGGCCTAATTTCAGATTTTTTAATAAATAAATCATGTGAATCTTAGAAAATCTACAGATTTCTGAAAGATATGACCTTTATTATTTTTAGTTAATTCAATTTAATATTATTTTTTTATTTTAAACAAATAAATATATATAATGAACATTGAAAATATCAAAGCTATTGTTTCTGCTATTGAAAAATTAAAACATGACGGAATTCAATTATCTGAAGGTCTTGATACTGAAAAAATTTTGTGTGAGTTTGAATCGTTACAAAAAAGAAAATTGCAAAATAAATTCACATTATCTTCCAATTATAGATTCATAAAGTCAATTTATAATTCTATGTTAGAATCTTTACAATTGGTGAACGACACACAAGTAAAGCTATTTGCACCTCTTGCGTGTTCAATCGAAAAGATAAAAAACACATTATCTCACGAATATAAAAGAAAAAAAATGATAGACAATCGTGTGATGCAATTGAGAAAGATTATGCTATTTGATTCTGTAATAAATGATAGTAAAACTGAGGATAGCGATAGTGAAGGTGCATCCATATAGATGTGATTCGAAATGATTATAGCTAAACAAAACCCTTGGCAAGATTGATATAAAGTAAAACAGACAGTTGCTATATATACTCAAATATAATACTTTGATCATACTTTTTTGAATATGCAGATTTATATGTTTTATTTGCAACTCTTTGCACCGATTGTGGGTGTATACTAAAATATATACCTGCTGCACTTATTGATGGAAAAGTTAATTTTTGGTTTGTTTCTGTATTTATGGCTTTAATTGCTCTCTTTCCAAATACTTTACATTTTCCTGTATTTCCACGTCTGGAATTCTGACTCAGCGTAATAGCTTGCAGGTTAGAAATTTCTTTATGTTGAGGATTTCCATCAATGTGGTCAATATTAAATCCATCTTTGATTTTCCCATAAAAACATTCAAAAATAATCCTATGTGAATAATAATTTTTATTTCCGTTCATATTAAATTTAAAATAACCAACATTATTAGTACAACCGAGTGGTTTCTTTAGTCTACAGTTTCTGATCACACCATCTCTGGATGCCTCATAATTGGTATATATTGGATGTCTCACAAATTCTTTTTGTTCCATTTATATATAATATTTATTTGTTTAAATCATTATTTTTGAAATCTGATTAGATAATCATTTTCTGTCTTTATAGGAGATTTACCTGTCGATGTATCTTTTTTTTTGGTCATAATATCATTTAAGTTCCCAATATTTTTTACCTCCACAATTTTCACATAATTGCGTTTTTCCTCTAACTCCAATACCACATTGAATGCATGGTCTTGGTCCAGTACTTCCATGTCTGATACTTTGTATATGGTAACCGCAGTATTTGTTTACGCATGACTTATTACAATAAGAAATATGTCCAATTTTTAACCAAACACATTTATTTTCTGTTTGAATCATTTATATATATACTAAATTTCAATTTGAATATTTGTCTTAATTATAATAATGGAAGAATATCAGCAATTGAACCATCTGCTACTAGATTTGATCTTGACAGACTATTAGGATATAAATTTAGTGTTTCGATGAAAGATCTAGCTTTAACGAATGCAGATATAACTAAACGTATCCGTGAGGCCAAAATGGAATTTCGAGAAGATGGTGCTGTTCACGTGTGGTCAACTTTCAGAGTGGGAAAAGTTATT